>JARLTB010000033.1:2602500-2730000 GCA_030141615.1 Unio pictorum
CATGTTTGAACTCAAACATTACATACACGATTTCCTCTTGTTATAAGTATTAACTAATTTAATATTTTCAAAAATCAAGATGACGCAAATAATTAGTTTCAACCAATACACATCATCATATTTTCCTTCAATAAAAATCATAATTGAATTACATTTACTTTAGAGGAGATAGCATCTCAAAGGTTCACTCCTTATTGTATATAGATGTAGATATATATGTAGATTGTATATGATAAGGAGACTTATTCATTGAAATTAATTCTAAGTTTCAATCGAACTGAGAATTCTGGCATAATTTAATTTTGTTTTTGTTGTTGTTTTAAGCGACACTTTTTAATACGTGATTGACTGTAATTTACTGAGGAAATGGGCGCTAGGTGTCGTTCCAGAAGAGAAATTGAGGCAGACGACACAGTCTGACAAGGGCGGGAATTAAACGCGCGACCCATGAAATGTGAGGCTTACATTCTATCATTTTTGCTACCCTGACTGTACGGTTTTCAGGTGTGGTTCGATCGCAGTCGTGTTTCTTGTCAACGATGTTATTCCAAAACTATTAGGCAAACATTTGCATTGAACTTGAAGGCTCATCACCCTACCGAGAAGAAAAATGTTATAGCTAAAACATGGGTGAACAATGATTGCACTCTTTTGTACATACACGTAAATAGAAAAGACGAAAATATTGCAGCGAGAGAGAAAAAAAAGTATATGAAAGGTGGTGTGATGATGTAACATTATGCTTCTGTGATCGAGATAGAAACCAATGCCAAATATGTTACATTCATACTTTAGAAACATAGTCCCATTATCGTAAAGTTTCAATTGAATACAGACACCATGACGTTTGTAACACCGCCATCATCAATGCCACCATCAGCGTTGATATGTGAACTTCTTGTTGCTCATTTGACAAACTGGATACAAAAAGAAAACAACTACAACTATTCATACTTCTCTCCTCCGTTCCTGTTAATTGCATTGTAGGCCTTTAACCTGTAAATATTATCAACAATTAAAATCGTGTTATCCTTACATGCTGTATCACTCAAAACGCACAAACACAAAATAGAAAATAAGACGACCATGTCATATTGAACACCTGTCTGAATATTTTATTCATTTATTTATTTATTATTTATTTATTTATGGCGGATTGACGCATCGTCATAGCCGTCGTTTTGGTCACCTATTAACAACTGGTTTCTTTGTCTGTATACCTGTCCGTACACGTCTTTTCCTAAAAATGTGATTTGACATTGGTATCCTGTTTGCCTCTTTATCTCCCTGCCAGCTCCCTTCTTTAGCTTACGCCGTTTGTCTTCGTATGCTGTCCTGTCCGTTTGTATGTCTGGTCATGAATATTCCAATCCCAACTTCGCAAACTGATTTACCTTATTCCTCATGACCCCGATATTACCCACATTACATAGCTCATTATGTTAATAGCACTCCCTCCCCCTTCTCTCTCTCTCTCTCTCTCTCTCTCTCTCTCTCTCTCTCTCTCTCTCTCTCTCTCTCTCTCATTCGTTACCATATCTCATATACAAATGCATAAATGCGTATAAACGGTTGAGTATTTATAGTCTAGTTGTACTGTGGAATGCTGACAAAAACGACTGCTGCACAGTATGTTCATTCCCTGAGGGGCAACATTGTCATTACATCTATCAGATATACATACATTGTTTACCAGGCCCATGTAATGTGCATAACAGCTGTACTGGGGATATACGATACAGACATAGAAATATAAATGCAATACAGACAAGTATACATGACTCACAGAGGTATATAAATTACACATTGGGGTAATTATAAGAGACAAAGAGAATATACATTAAATACAGAGGAATATACATTAAATACAGAGGAATATACATTAAATACAGAGGAATATACATTACACATAGAGGAATATACATTAAATACAGAGGAATATACATTAAATACAGAGGAATATACATTAAATACAGAGAAATATACATTAAATACAGAGGTATATACATTAAATACAGAGGAATATACATTAAATACAGAGGAATATACATTACACATAGAGGAATATACATTAAATACAGAGGAATATACATTAAATACAGAGGAATATACATTAAATACAGAGGAATATACATTAAATACAGAGGTATATACATTAAATACAGAGAAATATACATTAAATACAGAGGAATATACATTAAATACAGAGGAATATACATTACACATAGAGGAATATACATTAAATACAGAGGAATATACATTAAATACAGAGGAATATACATTACACATAGAGGTATATACATTAAATACAGAGGAATATACATTAAATACAGAGGAATATACATTAAATACAGAGGAATATACATTACACATAGAGGAATATACATTAAATACAGAGGAATATACATTAAATACAGAGGAATATACATTAAATACAGAGGAATATACATTAAATACAGAGGAATATACATTACACATAGAGGAATATACATTAAATACAGAGGAATATACATTAAATACAGAGGAATATACATTAAATACAGAGGAATATACATTACACATAGAGGAATATACATTAAATACAGAGGAATATACATTAAATACAGAGGAATATACATTAAATACAGAGGAATATACATTAAATACAGAGGAATATACATTAAATACAGAGGAATATACATTACACATAGAGGAATATACATTAAATACAGAGGAATATACATTAAATACAGAGGAATATACATTAAATACAGAGGAATATACATTACACATAGAGGAATATACATTAAATACAGAGGAATATACATTAAATACAGAGGAATATACATTAAATACAGAGGAATATACATTAAATACAGAGGAATATACATTAAATACAGAGGAATATACATTAAATACAGAGGAATATACATTAAATACAGAGGAATATACATTACACATAGAGGTATATATATTAAATAAAGAGGAATATACATTACACATAGAGGTATATATATTAAATACAGAGGAATATACATTACACATAGAGGTATATACATTAAATACAGAGGAATATACATTAAATACAGAGGAATATACATTAAATACAGAGGTATATACATTACACATAGAGGTATATACATTAAATACAGAGGAATATACATTAAATACAGAGGAATATACATTAAATACAGAGGAATATACATTACACATAGAGGTATATACATTAAATACAGAGGAATATACATTACACATAGAGGTATATACATTAAATAAAGAGGTATGTACATTTCACACAGAAGTGTATACAGTACACACAGAGGAACATTCATTACTCAGAGTAAGTGCATTATAGACGGTAAAAAATAAATCTGTTCTATCCTTTATGCCGACAAGTAGTTTGCATTACATAAATTACATCCAAAAACTCAACCACTATTAATTTGTACTTTAAATGAATAATACAAGAAAGAAACAATACCAACGTATCCAATAGATATGATCAATGAGAAAAATATAAGCCGCTTCTAAATGTCATGAAAAAATAAACAACAACGATGTGAAAAATACGCAAATGCTAAGGATTCAGGTGCGAGATCACATGACCTTGAGTTTTAGTGTATATCACCCTTAGGTTCATGTTGTGTAGTGTAGGATTGTTGTACATGACAGGAGTAATATATCCCATTACCTTCGGCAACTGAATATAATTTTTAAAAATCTAATGCAAATTTGCACCAAGTAAATTCAGATTAGAATAAAATTCTTATGTGCATGCCGTATATTTAATTTACTGAATCAAAGAGGTAAATGACATAGTACTTAATAGAAGGGTCGAATAAAGTAACACCATGTTTGTTACAAAATTATAAATTTCAAACAAAACTTTCTGGAAAAAGGATTTCCGATATGGGATGGGAGATGATGGTTATCGATACTTGGAGGATGATGGTTATCGATACTTGAAGGATGAAGGTTATCGATACTTGGAGGATAATGGTTATCGATAATTGGAGGATGATGCTTATCGATACTTGGAGGCTGAAGGTTATCGATACTTGGAGGATGATGGTTATCGATACTTGGAGGATGATCACACTCAGTGTTATTGACTAGATTGAGTGAATAATAAACATATGAAATTAATGGATGGAATATACGGAGATCTGAGCAGAGATATAGAACAACACGAGCTAGGATAATTAAAATGACAATTGAATCAATTATATAAACAAAGTAGTAATTTGCTAGACACTTGAAGGATACAGAAAATAATTAGCAAAACCTATTAAATATGCACCTGCAGTTATGTTTACAAAGATATAACAAATGTCATTATAACATCGAGTGACCGTTTTGAACTCCACTGTCAAGCATTACTGTATAACCTGATGACTGGTTGCGGATCACACCAGTTTGATGTTGATGGTCTATTCCCTCTGACCCTCTGACTTCTCGTGTGGTACTGCCCACAGTGAATTTTCTCTGTCTCAGTCTGTCTGTCTGTCTCTGTCTTTCTGTCTCTGTCTCTATCTCTCTCTGTCTCTCTCTGTCTCTCTCTCTCTCTCTCTCTCTCAACGATAGTTTGTTGGAATTCTCTTTCATTACGTCCGATATCGTCATATCGTAATTCAAACAGACACTAACTGCTAATATGATTTCAAGTCGTATTCTGCAACTTCATACATTATGAATGTAAGCTCAATTCCTTCCATAAACAAAACATAGCACAAGCAGACTAAAATATTTCCCTAAACAAACTATTTAACATCACTAAACGATATGGCATTTTCTGGCCTCAAGGTACTTGCTACTTTTCCTGGGAGTCACGATATCATCTAGACTGACCAATGATACGGCTTAAGACATTTATGAAACATAAAACGTCGCATGGACACACGTCCTTAATTGTTTAGTTAATCGCCATAATTAACACACGAACATCCAGGCTTTCATATCCTTTCCCACTGTCCTTAACAACCCGATTTCGGCAAGTTTAAACTTATGACAAATATTCAGCAAGTACAAACAACCAAAGCTTCAACCTTACACAGTTATCGGACATGCCTCATTAAAAATTACAATGCTATCATTTATATCTGCTTTACTTTTGTATTGCAAATATGTTGTTGTTTTCGCTTATAATTTTTTATACTTTTTGTATTACAATATTTTCAATTCAGTTATTTTTGTTCCGTATAAATATATGCAAACTTCCTATACCTACACTATTGCAATGTATCCCACTTTTCTATATTCTCTTTTAAGATCTAGTCTTTCCATTTCTTCTTTTGTAAATTCTGACTTAGTCATATCCTTTTGCTTTACCAGAGCGATTTTATTTAAGTATTCTACACCTTTTATTAAATATCCTACACCTTTTATTTAGGTATCCTACACCTTTTTTAAGTATCCTACACCTTTTATTTAAGTATCCTACTCCTTTACTAAAGTATCCTAATTCTTTTATTTAAGTATCCCTCACCTTTTATTTAAGTATCATTTTCCTGTTATTTAAGTATCCTATTCATTTTATTTAAGTATCCTAGACCTTTTATTTAAATATCCTACACCTTTCACTTAAGTATCCTACTCCCCTTATTTAGGTATTCCACACAATATTTTAAGCATCCTTCACCTTTCATTTAAGTATTCATTTCATTCAAGTACCCTACTCCTTTTTTTAAGTACGTATTCCTTGTATTTAAGTATCCTACTCCTTTTATTTAAGTATCCTGCTCCCCTTATTTAAATATCCTACACCTTTTATTTAGGTATCCTTCACCTTTTATATAAGTATCCTACTCTTTTTATTTTGCATCATACTCCTTTTATTTAAGTATTATACTCCTTTTTTTAAGTATCCTACACCTTTTATTTAGGTATCCTACTCCTTTTATTAAAGTATCCTACGCCTTTTATTTAGGTATCCTACACCTTTTATTTAAGTATCCTATTCATTTTATTCAAGTATCCTACTCCTTTTTTAAGTACGTATTCCTTGTATTTAAGTATCCTACTCTTTTCATTTAAGTATCCTACTCCCCTTATTTAAGTATCCTACACCTTTTATTTAGGTATCCTTCACCTTTTATATAAGTATCCTACTCCTTTTATTTTGTATCATACTCCTTTTATTTAAGTATTATGCTCCTTTTATTTAAGTATCCTACACCTTTTATTTAAGTATCCTACTTCTTTTATTTAAGTATCCTACACCTTTTATTTAAGTATCCTACTCCCCTTATTTAGGTATCCGACTCCATTTTTAAGCATCCTTCACCTTTTGTTTAAGTATCCTACTCCTTTTACTTAAGCATCCTTCACCTTTTATTTAAGTATTCTACACCTTTATTTAAGTGTCCTACTCAATTTAAGTATCCTATTCATTTTATTTTGTATCCTACTTTTTTTATTTAAGTATCCGACTCCTTTGTTAAGTATCCTTCACCTTTTATTGAAGAGTCTAACTCCTTTTTTTGAAGTATCCTACACCTTTTTCAAGTATTCTACACCTTTTACTTAAGTATCCTACTCCTTTTATTTAGATATCCTACACCTTTTATTTTAGTACGTATTTCTGGTATTTAAGTATCCTATTCTTTTTTTCCTTAAGTATCCTACATCTATTTTTTATGTATCCTACACCTTTTATTTAAGTATCGTACACCTTTTATTTAATGATCTTACACCTTTTATTTAAGTATCCTACTCCTTTACTTAAGTATCCTACTCCTTTTTTAAGTATCCTACACCATTACTAAAGTATCATACTCCTTTTATTTAAGTATCCTTCACCTTTTATTTAAGTATCCTACACTTTTTATTTAAGTATCCAATTCCTTTTATTTATGTATCCTACACGTGTTTTTTTAAGAATCATAGTCCTTTTATTTAAGCATCCTACACCTTTTATTTACGATTGACAGCAGTTGGGATGAAGCACAATACGTGACTGCTTATAAACAGGGACCATGAGGTTCCTTGATGAAGTATTCATTATCCATGGTAGTATGTTATTGAAGATGAATATTATACACATAAATTGTTTTGCATTATTTTATTATGTACCGTGCATTATCATCGGAGGTATATATGCGTTATCCTTGTGCCTTAACATTGGAGAAATATTCACGTTATACCCGGGGCTTAACATAGGAGGTATATACACGATATATGGTGCCTTAACGTGGGAGGCATATACACCTTAAACATGAGCCTTAACATGGAAGGCGTATATACGTTATAACGGTGCCTTAACATGGAAAGCCCATACAGGTTAACATGTGCCTTAACATGTGAGGTATATACACGTTAACATGTGCCTTAACATTTGAGGTATATACACGTAATACCGGTACCTTAATGTGAGAGGCATATAACGTTATGTGCCTGAACATGTGAGGTATATACACGTAATACCGGTACCTTAATGTGAGAGGAATATAACGTTATGTGCCTGAACATGTGAGGTATATACACGTAATACCGGCACCTTAATGTGAGAGGCATATAACGTTATGTGCCTGAACATGTGAGGTAAGGATGGAGCCAAAGGAAAGTTTTATAGAAGGTAACTTTACTGATTGTACAAATAAAGATAACGTTATTGAGTATTAAAGTAAAGATGATTTTACTGAGTATGCTAGTAATGATAACGTTACTAAATACAAATAAAGATAACGTTACTGAGTGTACAAGTAATTATAATTGTGCTGAATAAACAAGAAAAGATATCGTTACCAACTATACAAGAAAAGATAACGTTACTGTGTATACAAGTAAAGATCACGTTACTGAGTATACTAGTAAAGATAACGTTACTGAGTACAATAGTAAAGATAACGTTACTGAGTACACTGGTAAAGATATCGTTACCAACTATACAAGTAAAGATAACGTTACTAAGTATACTAGTAAAGATAACGTTACTGAGCACACTGATAAAGATAACGTTACTGAGTACAATGGTAAAGATATCGTTACCAACTATGCAAGTTAAGATAACGTTACTGAGTATACTAGTAAAGATAACGTTACTGAGTATACTAGTAAAGATAACGTTACTGAGTATACTATTAAAGATAGAGTTACTGAGTACACTGGTAACGATAACGTTACTGAGTACACTGGTAAAGATAACGTTACTGAGTACACTGGTAAAGATAACGTTACTGAGTACACTAGTAATGATAATGTTACTGAGTATACTAGTAAAGATAACGTTACTGAGTATACTAGTAAAGATAACGTAACTGAATAGACTGGTAAAGATAACGTTACTGAGTACATTAGTAAAGATAACGTTACTGAATACACTGGTAAAGATAACGTTACTGAGTACACTAGTAATGATAACGTTACTGAGTACACTAGTAAAGATAACGTTACATAGTACACTGGTAAAGGTAACGTTACTGATTATACTAGCATAGATAACGTTACTGAGTACACTGGTAAAGAAAACGTTACTGAGTATACTAGTAAAGATAATGTTACTGAGTATACTAGTAAAGATAACGTTACTGAGTACATTAGTGAAGATATCGTTACTGAGTACACTGGTAAAGAGAACGTTACTGAATACACGGGTAAAGATAACGTTACTGAGTATACTAGTAAAGATAACGTTACTGAATACACTTGTAAAGATAACGTTACTGAGTACATTAGCAAAGATAACGTTACTGAATATATTGGCAAAGATAACGTTACTGAATACACTAGTAATGATAACGTTACTGGGTACACTAGTAAAGATAACGTTACATAGTACACTGGTAAAGGTAACGGCACTGAGTATACTAGTAAAGATAACGTTACTGAATACACTGGTAAAGATAACGTTACTGAGTACAATGGTAAAGATAACGTTACTGAGTATACTGGTAAAGATAACGTTACTGAGTACACTAGTAAATATAACGTTACTGAGTACACTATTAAAGATAACGTCACTGGGTATAAAAGTAAAGATAACGCAGCTGTTTGTACAATTAAGAGAACGTCATTTCATATACTAGTAAATAAACGTCATTGATTATGCTACTGAAATAACTTTGCTGATTATAAAAATAAAGATAAGGTTAGTGAGCATACTTCTAAAGATTTTGTCACTGGCCTTATTATATACTCTATTTTTCCACTGTTAATTGTGGTGTGTCAAAATCGTGCAGTTATTCTGCGATACTGAACGCCTCGATATTGGACGCACTAACAGGACACGTGCGCCGCAGTAAGCAATGTGTATTGGGAACTACTTTGAAAACAAATATACTACACTAGTATTGTAGACGTCAGGTCTTAGTTTATTAGATTTTGTTAGTGGTTAAACTAAATAATCTGGTTCGTCTATTTGAACGTTGAGATGATAAAGAAAAAGATGTCGACGAGTTACTTGAGTCACAAATTAAACTTTCAGTCAAGCAAATGAAAAAACGATATATTCCAAATGTAAAAACAAAACAAAACTCGAAACGAAGTATTGAAAAATCCATTCGGAAAAAAACTTTCGTTTACAATTTGATCCGCGACCACACAGTATGAAAATATATTATTGTCTGGGTTATTAGTCAAAACAGTTTGAATATGTATGTCATTGCCTGGGTTATTAGTCGAAACAGTTTGAATATGTATGTCATTGACTGGGTTATTAGTCAAAACAGTTTGAATATGTAGGTCATCGTCCGGGTTATTGGTCAAAAAAGTTTGAATATGTATGCTATTGCCTGGGTTATTAATCAAAACAGTTTGAATATGAATGTCATTGCCTGGGTTATTAATCAAAACAGTTTGAATATGAATGTCATTGCCTGGTTTATTAATCAAAACAGTGTGAACATGTATGTCATTGCGTGGGTTTTTAGCTAAAACAGTATGACTATGTAGGTCATTGTCCGGGTCATTGGTAAAAACAGTTTGAATATGTATGTCGTTACCTGGGTTATTAGTCATAACAGTATGACTACGTAGGTCATTGTCCGGGTCATTGGTAAAAACAGTATGAATATGTATGTCGTTACAAGGGTTATTAGTCAAGACAGTATGAATATGTAGGTCATTGCCTGGGTTATTAATCAAAACAGTATGAATATATTTTCTATTGTCTGGGATATTAGTCAAAATAGTATGAATGTGTAACTGTGTTATTAGTCATAACAGTATGAATATATATTTCATTGCCTGGTTTATTAGTCAAAACAGTTTGAATATGTAGGTCATTGCCTGGGTTATTAGTCAAATAGTATGAATATATATTTCATTGTCTGGGTTATTAGTCAAAAAGTATGAAAATGTAAGCTATTGTTAGGGTTATTACTCCATATCTTCTCCAGAAACTTCAAAAAGTTCAAAACACATGAGAAACAATTGTTCAGATCATCCTTAGAGCACCACGATCTTAGCACACCTCCCGGCTGCTCTCTTGACTACACTGGCTATCCATTCGATCCAGAATCAAACACAAAATGTGTGATACCTTTCACTGACGGACTCGTGTCCGATATACCTATCTGGCCTCACCCATGTGTGCACACCAGCAAGATACGCTCCACTTCTGACAATTGTATACTCATTATTCCCACTTTGAAAACGAAGCCATATTGACAGCGTTCTTTTTGCATACCAGGACCCAGCAACGGGGAACGAATTGCCCATTGATATTAGACACAAAGACACAGTGATCCCTTTTTAGAGTGCTCTTAAAACTCATTTTTGTCGACTGCATGCACAAGCGTAAAGACACACACACACACACACAGAGATATATATATATATATATATATATATATATATATATATATATATATATATATATATATATATATATATATATATATATATATATATATATATATTATTGACTGCGTTCTTAGTCAAAACAGTATTTTGTTGCTGTTTAAGCAATGAGATACTGTAATAAATGGTTGCTAAAACGTCGAATGTCAATCGTGCTGTTATACCACCAGTCCTCACTACTAACTATTACCGTGTTATACCATCAGTCCTCACTACTAACCATTACCGTGTTATAACATCAGTCCTCACTACTAACCATTACCGTGTTATAACATCAGTCTTCACTACTAACCATTACCGTGTTATAACATCAGTCTTCACTACTAACCATTACCGTGTTATAACATCAGTCTTCACTACTAACCATTACCGTGTTATACCATCAGTCTTTACTACTATCCATTACCGTGTTATAACATCAGTCTTCATTAACAACTATTCTGAATTGTTTTTCGGTTGTATGTACGTAGACTACGTTTTTACGATGTTTGATTTTAGCTGCCAATTTTCAATCTGGCAGCTGTTATAGTAGTAGTAGTAGTAGTAGTAGTAGTAGTAGTAGTAGTAGTAGTAGTAGCAGTAGCAGTAGTAGTAGTAGTAGTATCGTTGTTTCTTATTATTGTGGATGTTATGATACTGTTGATCATGTGATGAACAGTTGTTTAAATCACTTGACATAATTTGATTTTATTCTTTCTTTTCTTTTTCATATCACCTGAATCCATTGGAAAATGACATACAGGTAAGAAAAGTTCAATTTAAATTTATCTAGAAGTCCATTTGAAATATTATACTAAATTCTTGAAGCGTGAAAACATGAAGCAACCAAACCCTTGGTCGTACGATCATTATTCTATCGTCATTGTATTGTGTGGGTCTCAACTGCTTTATTTATCTGGCAGTCTCCCGATCAACAACCCGATTGTATGGGTTTTTTTTCTTATTTACGAAGAGTATTCTGTTACAGAAGATAGCAATTAATAATTAAGCGATCATTTTAAAGGTTACTGATGCAGACAACATAAATTGCACTTTATCTCCCGAGGCAGGGGTAGTCGGTCCAGAGAGGAGACGCGAAAGAACCGGAGCGTTTCTTCCTAATTTAGTTTTCGTTACTGTTCCATAGCTAAACTAACACCATCATGATGCATTTAATACAGTGGTTTACCGGGCCCCTATTAGGGATTAGGTCCCATCTCTCTCTCTCTCTCTCTCTCTCTCTCTCTCTCTCTCTCTCTCTCTCTCTCTCTCTCTCTCTCTCTCTCTCTCTCTGTGACTCATCTGGTCATAAATACCAAAGCACTAATATAACTCTAATATTAGTTGTTCCCCTGAGAAAAAAATCATTTAGTATTGGATGAGATGGGGTGAAGCGCATCAATCAATTAGCAAATAAGCCTGGTTTCTACAAGGCACATCTGTTGCCAATCTCTGGGTGCTAATTTGACACGTTTAGTCCAAGAAGTTTTTTTAGCTAGAGACAGTTAAAGCCAACAAATCGAAATGTTTTCACATCAAACATTTTTCATAATCAGTCCTGCCTTGCTATTGATTGACCTAAACGTGATGTCAGTTTTCAGCCAAACAGTAATTCTCACGAAATAACCCAATACATACGTGTATTAGATGAGTATAATGGCGTTTTTGTATGTTGTACAGAGATGTAAATCACCTTGATGTTCGTATCATTTCGAGTATTTCTGCATTTGTGGTACATCATACATTTATAATGACTTTGCCAACTTCTTAAGTATCCGGTATCTAATTGCGTGTATCATTTAAGCTGTAGACATTGGCTTAACAGCTTTGTGTGTGTGTGTGTGTGTGTGTGTGTGTGTGTGTGTGTGTGTGTGTGCGTGTGTGTACACCATTTGATAGACATTGATTACATGACGAAAGAATTGAATTCGTTATGTTGTCAAATGCTTGGTAAAATGGTCAGCATGGCGACCTGTTCCAGGGTCAAACCCCAACCCCTAACTTTTATCAACATTTGTATTTACTTCCTTGCCTTGAATAAGGAAAGATAATCGTGTTATTATTGCCGTGAATAAGGAAAGATAATCGTGTTATTATTGCCTTGAATAAGGAAATATAATCGTGTTATTATTGCCTTGAATAAGGAAAGATAATCGTGTTATTATTGCTGTGAATAAGGAACGATAATCGTGTTATTATTGCCGTGAATAAGGAAAGATAATCGTGTTATTATTGCCGTGAATAAGGAAGGATAATCGTGTTATTATTGCCTTGAATAAGGAAAGATAATTGTGTTATTATTGCCGTGAATAAAGAACGATAATCGTGTTATTATTATCGTGAACAAGGAAAGTTAATCGTGTTATTATAGATTGGTTTGAGTGGGTAACCGGGTAACGACACCAAATGAGACACGTGACTGTGGTAATGTTGCAGATTGGTATGAATGGATACTAACTCAAAAGAAGATTCGTTCTCCTGGTGTGATTGCGCATTTGTTTGTATTTATTGGCTCAAAAAATAGATATATTATCCTTGTATGAGTGTCTGTTGGTTTTGGTAGGAACTAACTCAAAATAGAAAATGTTAGCCTGTTATACCGTTGATTTCTATTTATGCCGAAAATCAGCCTCACATCTAAAATGATATTGACATGGATGTATGTTGGAATGATATTAAAACCAGCAAAATCTGAAAGCAATTTGTCTGCACATATCGGTGTTCATTTTATACACATACTGGTCTTTCGTGATGCTGCTGAGCTAAAGAAGCTGAATAGTTCGTTAAGCGATGTGCACAAACTATTGTCAGATCAAATTCTTTGTTTGGCGACTTACCAATCCGCGTGGAATAACATAACCCTCTGTCCCAATGGCCATTTTGAAAATCGCTCTAGATATGGCCATTATCAAATACCGGAAGTGTCTAACTTTAAGCAGGAATTTCTGAAAGATTTGCAAGCAGCAAAAGTTTACAATTCAATAACAGCTGAGATCGGAACTGTGTATTTCTTACAGTAAAAACGCGGGATTCGGGGCTTGATTTATCGGACTACTTTTGGTGGGTACTGACTCATTGACCTTGGTAGGAGTACCCGTTGTATTGGTGGGCAACATTCATGCACTTTCTGGTCACTACGTTGTATCAATGCTAACGAATTTATGCACTTTTAGTCACTAAGGCGTACCATTGCTAACAATTTATCAACGGTTCACATCGTATGTCTGGCATCTATAAACATCTGGAGTTGTTTCCCTTCGGTACTTATGACAAATGAAACGTCATTTGCTCAGATAGTACGTGTATCAGCAACAGTTTCAACTCGTGGTTCTTTGTCAGAATTATTTAATCAATTTCATGTTATTGAAGGTTAATTTTTTTTTTAATTAAAAGCATGATAACAAAACTTGCAGCGTTTTTACATGTCTTTGACTTGAAGGGAATTGCGGTTCTTGGCTTTCGGCTGTGAACGGAACAGCAATTTCTGGTTTTGTATTTGATGATCTTTTCTGTGATCGTAAATGCGTTACTTCATATCATGCCATCGTTTCTAAGAACTCGCGTTTTACGTCTATCTGATTTGCACGTGCATTTGATGAAGAATTCAAGTTTTTTTTTCTTTAATGGTGAAACATTGCAACAGGGCAGTTGGACGAATATAGACAGTTTTCCGTATTTAGGTCAGCAGTTGGACGAGTATAGATAGTTTTTCTTCTTTTTTATTTTTTAAATTGTTTGCAATTTTCAAACATCGATCATTAATTCTATCTGTTTTTATTTAATGTGTTCAAACTGTTACAGTTTACAATTTTTAGGCACAAATCACTTTCGCAATGTTACTGTTACTCCTGATTGAAAGAAATGGAGGTGGGTGTTAAACGCATATTGTCTGCTTGTATCATTTTGTACTATTGTGTTGTATTGTGCGTTTTCTTTACTTAAAAAGTTACGATCGCGTAGTATTTTGGTCTGTATTTTGTTTTATTCTTCATTTCAATTACTTCTCTTGAACATTCATCTTAATCGTGTCAATATAACGCGTGTTAAATGCCATTTTGTGTTGTTCTTCTTAATCGCAATAGAACGCGTCAACAGTGTAATGCCATTTTGTGTTGTTCTTCTTAATGGCAATATAACGCGTGTCAACAGAGTAATGCCATTTTGTGTTGTCCTTCTTAATCGCAATAGAACGCGTGTCAATAGAGTACTGCCATTTTGTGTTATCCTTCTTAATCGCAATAGAACGCGTGTCAATAGAGTACTGCCATTTTGTGTTGTTAGAGAATTATCAGTTAACACATGGATGCAAGGAAAAGCTATTACCCTGATGTGTTAACTATATAGATCGTTGTGTGTCTCGTCTATCTTTATGTATAATTTTGGTCTCAGGACCACCAATCTTATCATAGCTCTAATTAATGGATGCAAGGAGAACCCATCATACTTAAGCGTTAAGTATACATTCTTGTGGTCTTGATTTCCCTGCGTAATATATCGCCTCTTTTTTAAGTGTTGCCCACAAGCAGTGATGAAATAATCAGATACCGAACGAATGTCATAATAAATGGTGAAAAATGTGTTAATTCAATGTTCATTGACGTGTAAATCATTTGTACAATATCGACCGGTTTTCTTCTGTCTTAGGCCAAGTGTCTGTAACGGTATGTCATTTGCATCTTAAGCAAAACGTATAGGATTTACACGCTGTGTTCTGGATGAAGTATTGAAGATTTGGTGAAACAATACAGACAAGAAATACAGAAAGAAATAAACAAATTAGGGAGAAATACGGGTTGATGCAATCCCATGGTAATTTGAAAGAGTTTCGGAAAAAATCAGAAAGATCCTGAATGTAGTGAATAAGCAGGTCGCTCCTAGGCGATCGATCCGTCGCTCAGTAGGTCGTTCTATTTTAGTTGTGTTGAAATTATATTGATAATCAGATGTAACAAGATTGTTCTTTCAAGGAAAATTAATTAATGTGTGCTAGACAAAAATAAAAGATGCACGAAACATTAAATCACCATTACAAGAAATGATACATATTTTAAGCTTCAGTTTCAATTTCAGCTTCATTATCAGCCAATCAAAATTGGTGTTATTTAAGTAGCATCATCAGCAACGTTAGTTTTGATATGTTAAATTTAAATTAGAATTTCATTATCAGCCAATCAAAATTGGTGTTATTTCAGTAGCATCATCAGCAACGTTAGTTTTGATATGTTAAATTTGAATTAGAAATTAATGATCAGCCAAACTAAAAAAGATGTAAATATAAATGACGTTATTTAAAACTTACTGAATATATTATTTATATCTGCTGACCGTTGCGCAAGCATAACTATGAATGGCATTTAAGTTGCTTAAACATGATGAAATTAGTATAACATGAATGTTGAAGAATAATGAGTTAATATAACATGAATTATGAAGAACAATTAGTTGATATAACCGGAAAATTGAAGAATAATGAGCTAGTATAACCGGATTATTGAATAATAATGAGTTAATATAACCGGACTATTGACAAATAATGAGTTAGTATAAAATGGATATTCAAGAATAATGAGTTAGTATAACCAGAATACTGAAGAATAACGAGTTAGTATAACCGGATTATTGAAGAATAATGAGTTAGTATAACCGGATTATTGAAGAATAATGAGTTAATATAACCGGACTATTGACAAATAATGAGTTAGTATAAAAGGGATATTCAAGAATAATGAGTTAGTATAACCGGAATATTGAAGAATAATGAGTTAGTATAACCGGATTATTGAAGAATAATGAGTTAGTATAACCGGAAAATTGAAGAATAATGAGTTAGTATTACCGGATTATTGAAGAATAATGAGTTAATATAACCAGACTATTGACAAATAATGAGTTAGTATAAAAGGGATATTCAAGAATAATGAGTTAGTATAACCGTATTATTGAAGAATAATGAGTTAGTATAACCGGAATATTGAAGAATAATGAGTTAATATAAAATGGATATTCAAGAATAATGAGTTAGTATAACCGAATTATTAAAGAATAATGAGTTAGTATAACTGGAATATTGAAGAATAATGAGTTAGTATAACCGTATTATTGAAGAATAATGAGTTAGTATAACCGGAATATTGAAGAATAATGAGTTAGTATAACCGGATTATTGAAAAATAATGAGTTAGTATAACCGGATTATTGAACAATAATGAGTTAGTATAGCCGGATTATTGAAGAATAATGAGTTAGTATAACCGGAATATTATAGAATAATGAGTTAGTATAACCGGAATATTGAAGAATAATGAGTTAGTATAACCGGAATATTGAAGAATAATGAGTTAATATAACCGGATTATTGAAGAATAATGAGTTAGTATAACCGGATTATTGAAGAATAATGAGTTAGTATAACCGGATTATTAAAGAATAATGAGTTAGTATAACCGGAATATTGAAGAATAATGAGTTAGTATAACCGGATTATTGAAGAATAATGAGTTAGTATAACCGGAATATTGAAGAATAATGAGTTAGTATAAACGGATTATTAAAGAATAATGAGTTAGTATAACCGGAATATTGAAGAATAATGAGTTAATATAACCGAATTATTAAAGAATAATGAGTTAGTATAACCGGAATATTGAAGAATAATGAGTTAGTATAACCGGAATATTGAAGAATAATGAGTTAGTATAACCGGATTATTGAAGAATAATGAGTTAGTTTAAAAGGGATATTCAAGAATAATGAGTTTGCATACCATAAATATGTCAGAAAGATGAGTTACTATGTACTTTTCAGAGAGTGACGCATGTGAGGTGAAGTTGTGTGCATTTGTAACATGCACAATAGAGATAATGTTGGCATATCTCTATGCTACTTTGATGTAATGTGACTGACATTTCTTTGGATACTGCACTTGTTGAAATTGTACATCATCTAAGCACATGGTATAACAAAATGGATGTTCCCATGTGCTTGACAAATTAACCAAAATTAATCAAAAGTACTTTAGCAGTTATTAAACTGGGGAAAACGAATTTTGCTGAAGTAGGAAATAGCAGCTTCTGAAAGTGCAATGAACAAGTTACAAAACATCTGAAAATTAAAAAAAGTTATTGGATCATTTTTCTACAATTTACCTCTGAAGTCCAGGAAGTGAAAATGACCATGCGGAGCTAGAAGTTTGTTTATTCAAGCACATCTTAAGTTAGCCCAAGCTGTATACTCTAGAACCGAAAGTACACCCATCAATCATACATCAAAATAAAGGGAACTGAATGGTCTTCTCCCAACATCTAAGATATACAAAGTCTTTATTATATTGCCAGTATAACCAGTGAAGAAATCCCAGAAAATTATTTTTCTTTAAAATTAAAACCCTATGCAAAGTACGAAACTGTATAGCGCCACCTAATGGGGAAGAATAATGAGTTACTATAACCGGAATATTGACGAATAATGAGTTAGTTAAACATAAATATTGAAGAACAATGAGTTGGTATAACCAGAATATTGAAGAATAACGAGTTAGTGTAACATTAATATGAAGAATAAAGTGTTGTTGTAAACGAAATATTGACGAATAATGAGTTTTCATTAAATGTTGAAGCTTTTATATTAATGTTAAATTCTCGCCTTATAGATACTTGAATCAAAAATGGGATAGTGCCTACAGATTGCTTGACGTAAAACATGTTCATGGAGAGAGAGAGAGAGAGAGAGAGAGAGAGAGAGAGAGAGAGAGAGAGAGAGAGAGAGAGAGAGAGAGAGAGAGAGAGAGAGAGAGAGAAACCGGGACATAAAAATGGTACAAGCTGCTACCTCGCTTGGCGCTCAGCGTTAAGAGGTTAAAGACTGGTGTCAGGATAAATTGACTGGGTGAGAGTGCTAGCCATTACTTTAAACTGTCAAACTGAAAACATCGTATTGAAATGACTGAATTTGTTAAAATGTACATTAAAAGTCCAAAATATCTGTCTGTATGTATGTCTGTCTGTCTGTCTCTCTCTCTCTCTCACACACACACACACACAAACACCATGTCATGTGCATCGTTTAACAGTTAGTGATAATAGTACAGATATTTTCGTCTGAATTTCTGATAACGCTCTAAAACGTAAGATTCGAACGCGACTTCTAAGTTCGCTTTCTCCTTTAATATTTGTTTTGCTTTTATTTTTATAACCAACATTGTATTTAGTTGCTGACGTCAATTAGTGACAATTTTGTCAAAAACCTTTAATGTTTACCTCATGACGATCGTTATCTTAAACTGATTCAAGGACATTGTATTGTGTTGCTTAGTTATACTTAGAATATGTGATTTGGTCACGTGACCGATTGTAACAACCCTTCTAAGCTTTCTGGAACAATGCGTTTTGATCCACATCCCAGCTTTCGTTTTGCGTTTTAGTTTGTCATATAACTGATGTTTTATTTTATGAAAATTGGTATTCTTACCTTACAATCTTGACGCGGAACCATTGTTGTGTACATTATTGCATTTAGGTTGGAACTACTTATTGAAATATTTAATTCAAAATTATTCATTCACCAAAAACACATAGTGCTCATAAAAGATAATATTCTTGGACAGACACTTTTACTGGGATTTAAACCTGGAATTATATTACTTTGATTCAACAAAGACTGTAGGTAGAACATCACATTACAGGCTATGACAGGCATATCAACACAGCCAGCCTTGGCTGTAATTTGGATTTCAACTAATGTTTATTCAGAACTTTAATTCTTAGGACTTGTGCGTGTAATTCTAAGATTATATAGGATTTAATTCGCTATAGCGTAAGTTTTGTTTCTACATTTTCACTTTGTATTCTAAGGAAATAAATAATGTATTGAATTCTACAACGCTTTGTTTCTTTTCGCTCTTTTCTGTTACCTATTTTTAAGACCGCAGAATGGTACCGTTCTCCTGCTATTCTGCATTTTAGGCATTTTAAAAAGAAATTATGTTCAAGAATGAAACGTGACTGAAACGAAAAATACAGAGATAAGCTTTTGTTAACATTTTCTTCTATTATTCATTTTTATAACAAGTGCTGGCATTATCATTACTACATCAAGGTTACCACACCTTCAGCATTTTCCGAAGATTGACGATTTTCGCCGATTTTAGACGGATTGCGCAACAGGAGTTTTCGAGTAATTTTGCCATTTTTGCACTTTCGTTGCAGTCATTGAAGTCTAAAGACATGTTTACTCTTACGGAATACGATTGAATTCTTTGACAAGTTTAAACCTACCGACTCTCACTGAATTCTTAAGAGAAGTTTACCCCTACCGAATACCATTAAATTCCTCAGACAAGTTTATTATTATCAGGTATCAGTGAATTCTTAGACAAGTTTATTTTTACTGAGTATTACTGAATTCCTAGAACAAGTTTATTCTTACCGAATACCTTTTAATTGTTAGACAAGTTTATTCTTACGGAATACCTTTGAATTCCTCAGACAAGTTTATTCTTACCGAGTATTACTGAATCCCTAAGACAAGTTTATTCTTACCGAGTATTACTGAATCCCTAAGACAAGTTTATTCTTACCGAGTATTACTGAATCCCTAAGACAAGTTTATTCTTACCGAGTATTACTGAATCCCTAAGACAAGTTTATTCTTACCGAGTATTACTGAATCCCTAAGACAAGTTTATTCTTACCGAGTATTACTGAATCCCTAAGACAAGTTTATTCTTACCGAGTATTACTGAATCCCTAAGACAAGTTTATTCTTACCGAGTATTACTGAATCCCTAAGACAAGTTTATTCTTACCGAGTATTACTGAATCCCTAAGACAAGTTTATTCTTACCGAGTATTACTGAATCCCTAAGACAAGTTTATTCTTACCGAGTATTACTGAATCCCTAAGACAAGTTTATTCTTACCGAGTATTACTGAATCCCTAAGACAAGTTTATTCTTACCAGGTGTCATTGAATTCTTAAGACAAGTTTAAATCTACGGAGTACGTAATGTCAGAGTTAAGTTTGATATCAAAAGTAAAGCGCTGTTATGCGTGCATTCAAGTTCTTTTATTTTTTGGCAAGCAGATCTTATTTATTATCATACATTAAGAAAGAAATTCGTCCCGACATAAATCGTTATTACTAATTATGTTATTAATTTTATTACTAATTATGTTATTACTTTTTATTACTAATAATGTTATTAATTTTTATTAATAATTATGCTATTAATTTGTATTACTAAGTATGTTATTAATTTTTATTACTAATTATGTTGTTAATTTGTATTACTAATCATGTTATTAATTTTTATTACTAATTATGTTATTAATTTGCATTACTAATTATGTTATTAATTTTGCATTACTAATTATGTTATTAATTTGTATTACTAATTATGTTATTAATTTTTATTACTAATTATGTTATTAATTTTTATTACTAATTATGTTCCACTCATAATTGACAAAACCTCGATTGTTAATTATTTCCAGCCATAGTTGTCAAAACCATGATTGTTAATTGGCATCGAACATTTCACGATAATGACTTTTTCTTTTACACGTAACATACCTATTTATCTATTTATCGGTATGAGTGGTTTACCTTTGAATCCGAACCGTACTAGAATGCTTCCGCTAAAGCATGGATGTATGGGAAAGTCATCTCGTCATAGCGTGACTGATTTAGGATCACATTCTTCATTTCATGCAGGAATTAATACAAGCTCTTCTTTTGAAATGATGCCAAGCTACAGCATTAGCGGCAATTTCATCAGGGACTTGATAACATTTAGTACCCTGCTATACGATCACTACAGACTGGTTCGTCACAGTAGGATCAAAGGATTTAGTACCCTGCTATACGATCACTACAGACTGGTTCGTCACACTAGGATCAAAGGATTTAGTACCCTGCTATACGATCACTACAGACTGGTTCGTCACATTAGAATCAAAGGTTCTGCATGACAGAATATTTGCGTTACTTTAAACACACAGCAACATCAGTACCATCATTGATTTTTTTAACGAAGTACATAGCGTGAAGCAATAGGTGTAAAACAATAAGGAAGAAAAGCAAGGAGACCAAATGACCCAGTAATTTGTTTTTGAGAGAGAGAGAGAGAGAGAGAGAGAGAGAGAGATGGATCGATGGATGGATGGATAAATGGATTCGCATGTATGTATGTATGTATGTATGTATGTATGTATGTATGTATGTATGTATGTATGTATGTATGTATCTATGTATGTGTGTGTGTGTGTGTGTGTGTGTGTGTGTGTGTGTGTGTGTGTGTGCGTGCGTGCATGTATGTATGTTGTATGGTTTAACGCCATTTTAAGCACACGATAGGCTATACATGACGGTCAATATTAATGGTGGAGGAAGAACCCGGGAAAACCCCAGAAATAACCACCGACCCACGAGAAGCTATGTATGTATGTATGTATGTATGTATGTATGTATGTATGTATGTATGTA
The DNA here is from genome assembly GCA_030141615.1 of Unio pictorum. Classification (NCBI taxonomy): domain Eukaryota; kingdom Metazoa; phylum Mollusca; class Bivalvia; order Unionida; family Unionidae; genus Unio; species Unio pictorum. The sequence goes on from JARLTB010000033.1 coordinate 2,624,737, forward strand.
TGTATGTATGTATGTATGTGTGTGTGTGTGTGTGTGTGTGTGTGTGTGTGTGTGTGTGTGTTATCTTTGCCTGTTTGAATTTATCTCTGGAACGAACATATTCATTAACATCATGAAAAGCCATCATCATGAAGCGTTCGACATACATTAACATTATACGTCCTAATGTTAATAACACAATGAATGCATATTTTTCTTTCTGACCATATGATATATGATAGTTCTTGCGGGGGGGGGGGGCTTAACGTTATTTTTCAGCACATGGTAGGTTTTACATGGCGGCCGATACGCCTGGTGGAGTAAGAGACCGAGAAATCTCCGGATATACTACCGACCCAAGGAAAGCTACCGTCAAGTTTTCTCGCATACCCAACATAGGCCGAGCCCCGAGGATCGAACCCATTCGGGAATATTATACTGAAACAAATTAGAGACAGGATGTATTAATAGGGTAAGAGCTGAAAGGCGTGGATATTTTTAAAAGTGATCCAGATAGATGGTGTAAATTATAGTAGCAGGGGTACGGCTGAAAGGTGTAAACTGTATTAATAGGGGTACGGCTGAAAGGTGTATATTGTATTAATAGGGGTACGGCTGAAAGGTGTAAACTGTATTAATAGGGGTACGGCTGAAAGGTGTAAACTGTATTAATAGGGGTACGGCTGAAAGGTGTAAACTGTATTAATAGGGGTAGGCTGAAATGTGTCAATTGTGTTAACAGGGGTATGGCTGAAAGGTGTAAATTGTATTAACAGTGATCCAGATAGATGTAACTTTTATTAACAGGGGTACAGCTGAAAGGTGTATATTGTATTAATATCGGTACGGCTGAAATGTGTCAATTGTGTTAACAGGGGTATGGCTGAAAGGTGTAAATTGTATTAACAGTGATCCAGATAGATGTAACTTTTATTAACAGGGGTACAGCTGAAAGGTGTATATTGTATTAATATCGGTACGGCTGAAATGTGTCAATTGTGTTAACAGGGGTATGGCTGAAAGGTGTAAATTGTATTAACAGTGATCCAGATAGATGTTGTAACTTTTATTAACAGAGGTACGGCTGAAAGGTGTATATTGTATTAATAGGGGTACGGCTGAAAGGTGTTAATTGTATTAACACGAATACGGCTGTATGGTGTAAGTTGTATTAACACGGATATAGCTGTATGATGTAAATTGTATTAACACGAATACGGCTGCATGATGTAAATTGTAATAACAGGGATACGGCTAAAAGGCGTTAATTATTTTTTTTTATTATAGGGACACAGTTAACAGTCGTGCATTATATTAACAAGGATACAGCTGAAAGGTTTAAACAGTAATTAACAGTGTAAAGTAAGGTGTAGATTGGGGGTAAAACTGACGTGTAAGATGCAGTGACAGAAATACAACTGACGTGTAAGATGCAGTGTCAGAAATACAACTGACGTGTAAGATGCAGTGTCAGAAATACAACTGACGTGTAAGATGCAGTGACAGAAATACAACTAAAACGTGTAACTAATATTGACATTGATGCATCAGACATGTATAAATTACTGTAAGGTTTATAAAATATAAAAAAAGTTTCTAATTATTGAAAAAAATGAGATTAAATCTTCCGATTTGTGTATTAGCAATTAGCCTATTCGTATATAAAGAGATAATCCTTGCTAGCACGTGCAATTTAGGGATGGGGTCTGGTACCTGTTGGTACGTGTGCATTGTCTCTGTGTGAGGTTTGTATTTTATACCATCATAGTCAATCTCCTTGATAATAACACAACAAAATTAGGATTTTATACCATCATAGCCTTTCTCCTTGATAATAACACAACACAATTACAGTTAGTATTAAGAGAAAAAAACAACCGTGCATTCAGTAATACAGTTTGTGATATATATATATATATATATATATATATATATATATATATATATATATATATATATATATATATATATATATAATATACGGACCTAGAATTTTGAAATATTGATTAACATTATTAACGTTCTTCTTCCGTTGATTTGATGTTTTTAACACAGAAAAATTGCAATATATCAACAGTATGTCAGTAGGTTATCAAGCAGATTCAAATGAGAATTTGAAATAAATCGTTCTTTAAGACCTCTACGACTTCATGCTGGCACATATATTAATGGAAATAGTTTTTACAAAAATATTTTTTTCTTGAGATATTAGAGATATTGTAACGGTCAAACTCTGACAACGTTTTGAAAATTTCTTTTTCAAATGGAGTCACTTTCACTCGCCCTTGGCTTAAAAGGTCATTGTACTAAAGAATACAGACCTTTCCGTCCATTCTGTGTTGAGGATGTTGGGTTTATTAATCTATAACGTAATTTTTACTTGTCAGTAAGTGCCTATAAATGAATTCCATTGCGACCATCCCTTCTGCCGTCTTATTGCCTGCCAGATGTCATTCCGCCTGTTTACTTGTATCTTTGTTTTTCTTGATGCACACAAAATATAAGGTATAATCCAATTATTCAGTTTCGTAAAAGGAAATGTTTCCTGGCATTCTAAGGGACGACAGTAAACTACATGCCAGTAGAACGTAAATTATTCTTTCTACACGTTAAACCGTTCCTAGTTGTTGGAACATGTAGACGAAATTATATTTGGCACATTTGAACAAATTATATTTGACATGGTTTATGCAGCAGTAATTACCAAATACGGGACGTTCTATACAGATAATTTCTTTAGTCAGTAGCTCCATTTTTCATATGTAGTAGCCACATTTTTCATATATATAGAGACTACAGATGATTTCTTTAGTCAGTAGCCACATTTTTCATATATATTGTAACGGGCTGGTCGGTTATCAAGGGTTATGAGTACAATATCGCACAAGTCCTGTTCAGAGGTATTGCGCAACTTGGAGAAAAAAAACAACACTCGAAAACCGCCTCCCGCTAATTCTCGTTATCTAAAGGAATGACCTCAACGGTGTAATTTGCCCTGTCAAGGTGGATATGGTAATCTGAGATGGTATCTTGAACAAAGACAACACACGAACCCCCGTAAAGATAAAATAGAATTTAATTAAAATACAATCAAAAGAGAATGACACAGTGAATTGCAATTTTCTTTCCTTCTGAATATTCTTAGTTCAGAAGCACTTTAACCGAAGCGTTAAAATAATGGATAAATTAATTACAATTCAAAACACTAATAAAATAAATGAATTTAGCCGTTAATAGCTGATAGTAAATTTCATCACGAAATCGAGTGTTCATTAACATCGGACTGCTTGAGAAATTCACAATGACCTTGTTCGACGACTGGGGTTTTCCTTCTGCTTGCGTCACGACTTTACTTTGCACTTTTTGGTTGAACGTGGGAATTCCACAACTCTGACTTCTGGCTTCTTTCCCTCCTTTTCTTGCCTTCTATTCCCTCCTTTCTTGACTTCTCGCTAATTCTCACTCTTTCCAAACAAACTATTTTCCTTTGAAAAGAAAAGGGTAAAACGCCCTAAGTATCTTGTTATGCTTTAAGAGTTAAAGCTTGTCCGTCCGCCTTTCTGGTTCGAACAATCAGATCTTACTATCAGTGTTAACATTTATACGGCTAACAAATACTACACAAGTCTTCAGATCAATAGAGCTATACTGCTAATTATCGACATCAGAATTTGGGAAAGTCATATATTCCCGTAAATCATTACGTAAAGTGAGGCAATATATCATAACACACAATCCATATTCACTAATATGATAAATTCAAATTAATGTAACACTTTCCAATCATAAATGTATACAGCGGGTTTTCTACACCACCCATTTACCTACCTAAGTATATAAGGTAAAAATGCTAATTCAGAATTCAAAAATACATTATTAAATCACTGTAAAACCGACTATCCATACAAAAATATGAACACATCATGCATCCATAACAAAGAAACATCATATCAAAGTACATTATTAAATCAATGTAATGCCGAACTATTCGTATCATGGTATCAGTACATCATGCATCTATAACAAAGAAAACATCACATAAATTACATCATGATAAATGTGAATTTGAGTTAAATACCTTGTGTTTTTGGCGTCTTACAATCGTTCCACATTCAGTTTCCTGGAACCATAATTTTATACCACAATTTTACGATTGTCTTTCCTAAAGTCCGCTCGGAGTCCTGGTAATTACTTCTACCTTTGGTTCTCTCTTGTAGAGAAATGTTTAGACTAATTCAAACTCATAAGCTCAGAGGATATATTTCCCCGATTCTTGGGTTCAACACCACCACCCCTCCCTCTACATTTGACCAATCGGAATAAATGCTATTCCTACGGACATTCTGAAAAACCGTCTATCAAGATGCCAAAAATGCCACTTGGTGTCGAAATATCACCCTACCATTTGCTTCAAATCACTTTGACAGCTTTACGTGAGAAATACACTTAGTTCGGTTCTACTATCAATATTCTAACGCATGACCCAGTTAAATAAACATTCTTTTCGTTCAAAATCTACTCCAAGACAGTTAATTGTCGGCTAGACTACGAATTAATTAATGAATTTCACTGGCGAAAAATTTGGCACTTGACATATATTGAGACTATACAGATGATGTCTGTTGTCAGTAGCCACATTTTTCATATAAATAGAGACTATGCAGATTTATTTAGTCAGTAGCCACATTTTTCATATGTATAGAGACTATACAGATAATTTATTTAGTCAGTAGCCACATTTTTCATATATATATATATATATATATATATATATATATATATATATATATATATATATATATATAGAGAGAGAGAGAGAGAGAGAGAGAGAGAGAGAGAGAGAGAGAGAGAGACTAATGCATTTGACTTAATATCATTTAGGCAGCACACAATAATTAGACCTACAGTCCGTTACGACATATATGATGTCACCAAACTGTGTCCGGATTTCTGGGCCGCATGCATCAGGCGTAGAATCCGTTACTATAACGTAGGCCACAACAGCTATTATGTCGACTGACTATGTGTCCGGATTTCTAGGCCGCATGCATCAGGCCTATAATCCATTACTTTAGTATTGGCTACAACAGCTATTATGACTACATTTATCGGTTTCTAGGTTGCAAGCATGACGTGTAGAGTCTGGGACTGCCAATTAGGCAGGCCCTGCCCTAGGGCAATTTAAATAAGGCGACCGCCTTGGGCTCCGCGCTTTTACGAAATGAACTCTGCAATGCAATTGTTTTCATTGGGATCCCGCGCTCATCGCATGCAGCCATGGACCATGCATGCTGTCTTGGGCCCCGAACATCCTTGGGCGCGGCCTGCAAGTAGGCCACATTGCTTTGATATCAACTGATCACATGGAAGCATCAGATGTAGAATCGTTGAGCACAGTATTGGCCTATACCAATATGAGGTCCTGTGATTACATGCATTTGTAGTTTCCCTTCTTTTTCTCGTTATGTTCAATTATAGCGGACACTGACATTGATGCATGCTGTTATCAGCTGTAAAAGTGTTGCGTTTTAAAATCTAAAGGTTTTAAGTCACGAATAGTGACCTTTTGGGAATCTAAAATTAAATTAACTGGATTTCATTTACGAATACTGTCCGTTTAGAATGGAAACTGGCGTTAGCATGGTTTTAATTTAGGAAGACTGGCCGTTTACTATCTTAATTGGAATTATCAGTTTTATCTTTCAAATACTGACATTTTGCAATCTTAACAAGAATGGTCAGGGTTGTAATTTACTAACTAGAATTGTGGTCCTTGTTTATAAATCCCGACCTTTGACCTTTGACAATCTAAAATGGATTTCTTAATTTTCTTGTATATATTTTGTGACATTTCACAATCTAAATTGGAATTGTTAGTAGCTGGCTTTTATTGAGCTTAAATTTAAATTTAAATTTAGTCTCAGCATATAAATTTAATATTTAACTATGACTTAAGCGTATTTATGTACTGAACAAAATTCAAGGCTTAGATGAAACTTGTGGCTGATAAAATACTTTAAAGAAACTATAAAGTATGGTTGTCTTTTTAATTTATATTTGTTAATGTCGGTGTACAGTATGTAGTCATGTGACTATATTAACAAGATCATAAGTAGAAGAAAACTTACGTATTTTATGAACATCTGAAGATAAGAAATATTCTCTGCATGAGATGTTATCATACTGGTGGTAGCGTGCTCCGGACTGTTGGTCAACAGAAAAGTTGTAACAGTTACCTAACTGTACAAACAACATTAAGACAGATCATTAAATTGTCCGACGAGACCGTCCATTATTTCCAAGTAGGATTGCTTCCGCTTCTGTGCTATGAGTGGCTAGATCGTCCGCCAAGGATGCGTGAGGTCGTTGGTTTGAACAGCGGCCTCGCTTGACGCCCAGCGTTAACAGGTTAATGTTAGGACTGGTCGGCATGCTGTCCGGATAATGTGAGTGTATGATGCTAAATCATGATGAAGGATTCGTTTTCCGTTACTTAGAAGGATTCGTTCTCCATTACATAGAAGGATTCGTTCTTCTCCACTACATAGAAGGATTCGTTCTCCATTACGTTGAAGGATTCGTTCTCCACAACTTAGAAGGGTTCATTCTCCATAACTTATAGCGGATTCGTCCTCTAATGCTTATAAGGATTCGTTCTCCATTAGTTAGAAGGATTCGTTATCCATTACTTAGAATGAGACGTTCTCCATTACTTAGAAGGATTCGTTATCCATTACTTAGAATGTTTCGTTCTCTATTACGTAGAAGGATTCGTTCTTCTCCATTACATTGAAGGATTCGTTCTCCATTACTTTGAAGGATTTGTTCTCCACAACTTAGAAGGATTCATTCTCCATAACTTAGAAGGATTCGTTCTCCATTAGTTAGAAGGATTCGTTTTCCATTACTTATAAGGATTCGTTCTCCATTAGTTACAAGGATTCGTTCTCCATAACTTAGAAGGATTCGTGTTCCCTTACATAGAAGGATTCGTTTTCACTTATTTAGAAGGATTCGTTTTCCGTTGCTTTGAAGGATCTGTTCTCCATAACATGGAAGGATTCGTTCTCCTCTACTTAAAAGGACTCGTTTTCCATTTCTTAGCAGGATTCGTTCTATATAACTTACAAGGATTCGTTCTCCATTACTTAGAAGGATTCGTTCTCCATAACTTAGAAGGATTCGTTTTCTATTACTTAGAGGGATTCGTTTTCCGTTACTTAGAAGGATTCGTTCTCCATTACTTATAAGGATTCGTTCTCCATTACTTAGCAGGATTCGTTATCCATTACTTTGAAGGATTCGGATTTGAATATTTAGAATGATCCATTCTCCATTACTTAGAAGGATTTGTTCTCCATAACTTAGAAGGATTCGTTTTCCGTTACTTTGAAGGATTATTGCTCCATTACTTAGAAGGATTCGTTCTCCTTAACGTAGCAGGATTCGTTCTCCATTATTTAGAAGGATTCGTTCTCCATAATTTAGAAGAATTCGTTATCCATTACTTACAAGAATTCATCATCCATTACTTAACAGGATTCGCTTTCCCTTACTTAAAAGGATTCGTTCTCCGTTACTTAGAAAGATTCGTTCTCCGTAGCTTAGAAGGATTCCTTTTCCATTACGTAGAAGGATTAGTTCTCCGTTACTTAAAAGCATTCGTTCTCCATTACTGAGAAGGATTCGTTATTTAGAAAGATTCGTTCTCCATAACTTAGAAGGATTCGTTGTTTAGAAGTTTTCGTTCTGCATTATTTAGAAGGATTCGTTATCCAGTACTTAGAAGGATCCGTTCTCCATTACTTAGAAGGATTCATTCTCCATAACTTAGAAGGATTCGTTTTCCGTTACTTTGAAGGATTATTGATCCATTACTTAGAAGGATTCGTTCTCCTTAACGTAGCAGGATTCGTTCTCCATTATTTAGAAGGATTCGTTCTCCATAATTTAGAAGAATTCGTTATACATTACTTGCAAGAATTCATTATCCATTACTTAACAGGATTCGCTTTCCCTTACTTAAAAGGATTCGTTCTCCGTTACTTAGAAAGATTCGTTCTCCGTAGCTAAGAAGGATTCCCTTTTCCATTACGTAGATGGATTAGTTCTCCGTTACTTAAAAGCATTCGTTCTCCATTACTGAGAAGGATTCGTTATTTAGAAAGATTCGTTCTCCATAACTTAAAAGGATTCGTTGTTTAGAAGTTTTCGTTCTCCATTATTTAGAAGGATTCGTTATCCAGTACTTGGATGGATTCGTTATTCATAACTTAGAAGGATTCGTTATTCAGTACTTAGAAGGATTCGTTATCAATAACTTAGAAGGGTTCGTTGTCCATTACTTAGTAGGATTCGTTATTCATTACTTATAAGGATTAGTTCTCCATTTTCATCCGGTTGTATTAAGGCTGTTTAACACGCCAAACGTGAAATGGAGTGAACGTATTATTTTAACGAAATTGATTCGTTAGTTTCCGGATCTAATAATTTATTAAATTGTGTAGCTTTTGGCACCGGGATATCAAGACAATATCAACTAAATATTTTGTAATGGAAAACGAATGAAAATTGTTGCAAAAGAACGATGTTTCTTTGGTGAATAGAGCAACAAATTTACAGTGAAAAATGTTTTCTGTTTGAAACTGCAGTTATAGCACTTACATGGATAAGCATACAGGCAAACGTCAGGGAGCTTCAGAAATACTGCTGAAATATGTCCATCGGCTGCATTCTTTATGTTGCAGAATGCGCTCCGTCCTACACCTTAGCAACATGAGATGTATACATTGCACTGGTAACGTTTACAGTTTCAAGCACATACACAGATTGTCAGGCTTTTCATCCATACTTTCCCATGGACTATATTTATACCCTAAATACTTCCCCATGGACTATTTGAATACCCTAAAAATATCCCCATGGACTATATTTATACCCTAAATACTTCCCCATGGACTATATACCCTAAATACTTCCCCATGGACTATATTTATACCCTAAATACTTCCCCATGGACTATTTTTATACCCTAAATACTTCCCCATGGACTATATTTATACCGTAAAATCTAACCCATGGACTATATCTATACCCTAAATACTTCCCCATGGACTATATTTATACCTTAAATACTTCCCCATGGACTATATTTATACCCTAAATACTTCCCCATGAACTATATCTATACCCTAAATACTTCCCCATGGACTATATTTATACCCTAAATACTTCCCCATGGACTATTTGTATACCCTAAATACTTCCCCATGGACTCTATTTATACCCTAAATACTTCCCCATGGACTATATTTATACCCTAAATACTTCCCCATGGACTATTTTATACCCTAAATACTTCCCCATGGACTATTTGTATACCATAAATACTTCCCCATGGACTATATCTATACCCTAAATACTTCCCCATGGACTATATCTATACCCTAAATACATCCCCACGAACTATAGTTATACCCTAAATACTACCCCATGGACTATATTTCTACCCTAAATACTTCCCCATGGACTATTTTTATACCCTAAATACTTCCCCATGGACTATTTTTATACTTATAGTACATCCCCATGGACTATATTTATACCCTAAATACTTCCCCATGGACTATATCTATACCCTAAATATTTCCCCATGGACTATATGTATACCCTAAATACTTCCCCATGGACTATATCTATACCCTAAATACTTCCCCATGGACTATATGTATACTCTAAATACTTCCCCATGGACTATATTTATACCCTAAATACTTCCCCATGGACTATATCTATACCCTAAATACTTCCCCATGGACTATATGTATACCCTAAATACTTCCCCATGGACTAATTTTATACCCTAAATACATCCCATGGACTATTTGTATACTTTTAGTACATCCCCATGGACTATATTTATACCCTAAATACTTCCCCATGGACTATATTTATACCCTAAATACTGCCCCATGGACTATATTTATACCCTAAGTACTTCCCCATGGACTATTTTTATATCATTAAATATTTCCCCATGGACTATATGTATACCCCAAATACTTCCGCATGGACTATTTGTATACCTTTAGTACATCCCCATGGACTATATTTATACCCTAAATACTTCCCCATGGACTATATTTATACCCTAAATACTTCCCCATCTTTGACTATTTGTATACCCTAAATACTTCCCCATGGACTATATTTATCCCCTAAATACTTCCCCATGGACTATATTTATACCCTAAATATTTCCACATGGACTATTTGTATACCTTTAGTTCATCCCCACAGACTAGATCTATACCCTAAATACTTCCCCATAGACTATATTTATACCCTAAATACTTCCCCATAGACTATATTTATACCCTAAGTACTTCCCCATGGACTTTTTTTTATATCATTAAATATTTCCCCATGGACTATATGTATACCCTAAATACTTCCGTATGGACTATTTGTATACCTTTAGTACATCCCCATGGACTATATTTATACCCTAAATACTTCCCCATGGACTATATTTATACCCTAAATACTTCCCCATCTTGGACTATTTGTATACCCTAAATACTTCCCCATGGACTATATTTATCCCCTAAATACTTCCCCATGGACTATATTTATACCCTAAATATTTCCACATGGACTATTTGTATACGTTTAGTTCATCCCCACAGACTAGATCTATACCCTAAATACTTCCCCATAGACTATATTTATACCCTAAAAATATCCCCATGGACTATATCTATACCCTAAATACATCCCCATGGATTATATCTATACCCTAAATACTTCCCCATGGACTATATTTATACCCTAAATACTTCCCCATGGACTATATTTATACCTTAAATACTTCCCCATGGACTATTTGTATAACCTAAATACTTCCCTATGTACTATTTGTATACCCTAAACACTTCCCCATGGACTATATGTATACCCTAAATACTTCCCCATGGACTATTTGTAGACCCTAAAAATATCCCCATGGACTGTATTTATACCCTAAATACTTCCCCATGGACTATATCTATACTTTAAATACTTCCCCATGGACTATATTTATACCCTAAATACTTCCCAATGGACTATATTTATACCCTAAATACTTCCCCATGGACTATATTTATACCCTATATACTTCCCCATGGACTATATTTATACCCTAAATACCTCCCCATGGACTATATATATATACCCTAAATACTTCCCCATGGACTATATTTATACCCTAATTACATCCCCATGGATTATATTTATACCCTAAATACTTCCCCATGGACTATATCTATACCCTAAATACTTCCCCATGGACTATATTTATACCCTAAATACTTCCCCATGGACTATATTTATACCCTAAATAGTTCCCCATGGACTATATTTATACCATAAATACTTCCCCACGGACTTTATATATATACACTAGATACTTCCCCATGGACTATATTTATACCCTAAATACTTTCCCATGGACTATATTTATACCCTAAATACTTCCCCATGGACTATATGTATACCCTAAATACTTCCCCATGGACTATATTTATCCCCTAAATACTTCCCCATGGACTATATTTATGCCCTAAATATTTCCACATGGACTATTTGTATACCTTTAGTTCATCCCCACAGACTAGATCTATACCCTATATACTTCCCCAGAGACTATATTTATATCCTAAATACTTCCCCATAGACTATATCTATACCCTAAATACTTCCCCATGGACCATTTTTATACCCTAAAAATGTCCCCATGGACTATATTTATACCCTAAATACTTCCCCATAGACTATTTGCATACCCTAAAAATATCCCCTTGGACTATATCTATACCATAAATACTTCCCCATGGACTATATATATACCCTAAATACTTCCACATGGACTATTTGTATACCTTTAGTTCATCCCCACGGACTAGATCTATAACCTAAATACTTCCCCATGGACTATATTTATACTCTAAATACATCCCCATGGACTATATCTATACCCTAAATACTTCCCCATGGACTATATGTATACTCTAAATACTTCCCCATCATGTGACTATTTGTATACCCTAAATACTTCCCCATGGACTATATTTATCCCCTAAATATTTCCCCATGGACTATATTTATACCCTAAATACTTCCACATGGACTATTTGTATACCTTTAGTTCATCCCCACGGACTAGATCTATACCCTAAATACTTCCCCATGGACTATATTTATACCCTAAATACATCCCCATGGACTATATCTATACACTAAATACTTCCCCATGGACTATATTTATACCCTAAATACTTCCCCATGGAATATATTTATACCCTAAATACTTCCCCATGGACTATATATATATACCGTAAAATCTAACCCATGGACTATTTGTGTACCCTAAAAATATCCCCATGGACTATTTTTATACCCTAAATACTTCCCCATGGAAGATTTTCATTCCCTAAATACTTCCCCATGGACTATATATATACCCTAAATACATCCCCACGGACTATATCTATACCATAAATACTTCCCCATGGACTATATTTATACCCTAAATACTTCCCCATGGGCTATATCTATACCCTAAATAGATCCCCACTGACTATATCTATACCCTAAATACTTCCCTATGGACTATATTTACACCCTAAAAACTTCCCCATGGACTATTTGTATACCCTAAAGATATCCCCATGGACTATATTTATACCCTAAATACTTCCCCATGGACTATTTTTATACCATAAATACTTCCCCATGGACTATAACTATACCCTAAATACTTCCCCATGGACAATATCTATACCCTAAATACATCCCCATGGACTATTTTTATATTCTAAATTCTTCCCCATGGACTATTTTATACCCTAAATACTTCCCCATGGACTATATCTATACCTAAATACATCCCCAATGACTATGATTATACCCTAAATACTTCCCCATGGACTATTTGTATACCCTAAAATATTCCCATGGACTTTATTTAAACCCTAAATACTTCCCCATGGACTATTTTTATACCCTAAATACTTCCCCATGGACTATATTTATAACCTAAATACTTCCCCATGGACTATTTGTATACGCTAAAAATATCCCCATGGACTATATTTGTACCCTAAATACTTCCCCATTGACTATATTTATACCCTAAATACTTCCCCATGGAATATATTTATACCCTAAATACTTCCCTATGGACTATTTGTATACCCTAAAAATATCCCCATGGACTGTTTTTATACCCTAAATACTTCCCCATGGACTGTTTTTATTCCCTAAATACTTCACCATGGACTATTTGTATACATTTAGTACATCCCCATGGACTATATTTATACCCTAAATACTTCCCCATGGTCTATATTTATACCCTAAATACTTCCCCATGGACTATATTTATACCCTAAATACATCCCCATGGACTATATGTATACCCTAAATACTTCCCCATGGACTTTTTTATACCTTAAATACTTCCCCATGGACTATTTTTATACCCTAAATACTTCCCCATGGAATATATGTATACCCTAAATACTTCCCCAAGTACTATTTGTAGACCCTAAAAATATCCCCATGGACTATATTTATACCCTAAATACTGCCCCATGGAATATATTTATACCCTAAGTACTTCCCCATGGACTATTTTTATATCATTAAATATTTCCCCATGGACTATATGTATACCCTAAATACTTCCGCATGGACTATTTGTATACCTTTAGTACATCCCCATGGACTATATTTATACCCTAAATACTTCCCCATGGACTATATTTATACCCTAAATACTTCCCCATCTTGGACTATTTGTATACCCTAAATACTTCCCCATGGACTATATTTATCCCCTAAATTCTTCCCCATGGACTATATTTATACCCTAAATATTTCCACATGGACTATTTGTATACCTTTAGTTCATCCCCACAGACTAGATCTATACCCTAAATACTTCCCCATAGACTATATTTATACCCTAAACACTTCCCCATAGACTATATCTATACCCTAAATACTTCCCCATGGACCATTTTTATACCCTAAAAATATCCCCATGGACTATATCTATACCCTGAATACATCCCCATGGATTATAACTATACCCTAAATACTTCCCCATGGACTATATTTATACCCTAAATACTTCCCGATAGACTATATTTATACCTTAAATACTTCCCCATGGACTATTTGTATACCCTAAATACTTCCCTATGTACTATTTGTATACCCTAAACACTTCCCCATGGACTATATGTATACCCTAAATACTTCCCCATGGACTATTTGTAGACCCTAAAAATATCCCCATGGACTGTATTTATACCCTAAATACTTCCCCATGGACTATATCTATACTTTAAATACTTCCCCATGGACTATATTTATACCCTAAATACTTCCCCATGGACTATATTTATACCCTAAATACTTCCCCATGGACTATATTTATACCCTATATACTTCCCCATGGACTATATTTATACCCTAAATACTTCCCCATGGACTATATATATATACCCTAAATACTTCCCCATGGACTATATTTATACCCTAATTACATCCCCATGGACTATATTTATACCCTAAATACTTCCCCATGGACTATATCTATACCCTAAATACTTCCCCATGGACTATATTTATATCCTAAATACTTCCCCATGGACTATATTTATACCCTAAATAGTTCCCCATGGACTATATTTATACCATAAATACTTCCCCACGGACTATATATATATACACTAGATACTTCCCCATGGACTACATTTATACCCTAAATACTTTCCCATGGACTATATTTATACCCTAAATAATTCCCCATGGACTATATGTATACCCTAAATACTTCCCCATGGACTATATTTATCCCCTAAATACTTCCCCATGGACTATATTTATACCCTAAATATTTCCACATGGACTCTTTGTACACCTTTAGTTCATCCCCACAGACTAGATCTATACCCTAAATACTTCCCCATAGACTATATTTATACCCTAAATACTTCCCCATAGACTATATATATACCCTAAATACTTCCCCATGGACCATTTTTATACCCTAAAAATATCCCCATGGACTATATCTATACCCTAAATACATCCCCATGGATTATATCTATACCCTAAATACTTCCCCATGGACTATATTTATACCCTAAATACTTCCCCATGGACTATATTTATACCTTAAATACTTCCCCATGGACTATTTGTATACCCTAAATACTTCCCTATGTGCTATTTGTATACCCTAAACACTTCCCCATGGACTATATGTATACCCTAAATACTTCCCCATGGACTATTTGTAGACCCTAAAAATATCCCCATGGACTGTATTTATACCCTAAATACTTCCCCATGGACTATATCTATACTTTAAATACTTCCCCATGGACTATATTTATACCCTAAATACTTCCCCATGGACTATATTTATACCCTAAATACTTCCCCATGGACTATATTTATACCCTATATACTTCCCCATGGACTATATTTATACCCTAAATACTTCCCCATGGACTATATTTATACCCTAAATACTTCCCCATGGACTATATTTATACCCTAAATAGTTCCCCATGGACTATATTTATACCATAAATACTTCCCCACGGACTATATATATACACTAGATACTTCCCCATGGACTATATTTATACCCTAAATACTTCCCCATGGACTATATTTATACCCTAAATACTTCCCCATGGACTATATGTATACCCAAAATACTTCCCCATGGACTATTTGTATACCTTTAGTACATCCCCATGGACTATATATATAACCTAAATACTTCCCCATGGACTATATTTATACCCTAAATACTTTCCCATGGACTATTTTTATACCCTAAAAATATCCCCATGGACTATATTTATCCCCTAAATACATCCCCAGGGACTATTTGTATACCTTTAGTACATCCCCATGGACTAATTTTTTACCCTAAATGCTTCCCCATGGACTATATTTATACCCTAAATACTTCCCCATGGACTATTTGTATACCCTAAAAATATCCCCATGGACTATATTTATACCCTAAATACTTCCCCATGGACTATATGTATACCCTAAAAATATCCCCATGGACTATATCTATACCCTAAATACTTCCCCATGGACTTTTTTATACCCTAAATACTTCCCCATGGACTATTTGTATACCATAAATACTTCCCCATGGACTATATCTATACCCTAAATAATTCCCCATGGACTATATCTATACCCTAAATACATCCCCACGAACTATAGTTATACCCTAAATACTACCCCATGGACTATATTTCTACCCTAAATACTTCCCCATGGACTATTTTTATACCCTAAATACTTCCCCATGGACTATTTTTATACTTATAGTACATCCCCATGGACTATATTTATACCCTAAATACTTCCCCATGGACTATATCTATACCCTAAATATTTCCCCATGGACTATATGTATACCCTAAATACTTCCCCATGGACTATATCTATACCCTAACTACTTCCCCATGGACTATATGTATACTCTAAATACTTCCCCATGGACTATATTTATACCCTAAATACTTCCCCATGGACTATATCTATACCCTAAATACTTCCCCATGGACTATATGTATACCCTAAATACTTCCCCATGGACTAATTTTATACCCTAAATACATCCCATGGACTATTTGTATACTTTTAGTACATCCCCATGGACTATATTTATACCCTAAATACTTCCCCATGGACTATATTTATACCCTAAATACTGCCCCATGGACTATATTTATACCCTAAGTACTTCCCCATGGACTATTTTTATATCATTAAATATTTCCCCATGGACTATATGTATACCCTAAATACTTCCGCATGGACTATTTGTATACCTTTAGTACATCCCCATGGACTATATTTATACCCTAAATACTTCCCCATGGACTATATTTATACCCTAAATACTTCCCCATCTTTGACTATTTGTATACCCTAAATACTTCCCCATGGACTATATTTATCCCCTAAATACTTCCCCATGGACTATATTTATACCCTAAATATTTCCACATGGACTATTTGTATACCTTTAGTTCATCCCCACAGACTAGATCTATACCCTAAATACTTCCCCATAGACTATATTTATACCCTAAATACTTCCCCATAGACTATATTTATACCCTAAGTACTTCCCCATGGACTATTTTTATATCATTAAATATTTCCCCATGGACTATATGTATACCCTAAATACTTCCGTATGGACTATTTGTATACCTTTAGTACATCCCCATGGACTATATTTATACCCTAAATACTTCCCCATGGACTATATTTATACCCTAAATACTTCCCCATCTTGGACTATTTGTATACCCTAAATACTTCCCCATGGACTATATTTATCCCCTAAATACTTCCCCATGGACTATATTTATACCCTAAATATTTCCACATGGACTATTTGTATACGTTTAGTTCATCCCCACAGACTAGATCTATACCCTAAATACTTCCCCATAGACTATATTTATACCCTAAAAATATCCCCATGGACTATATCAATACCCTAAATACATCCCCATGGATTATATCTATACCCTAAATACTTCCCCATGGACTATATTTATACCCTAAATACTTCCCCATGGACTATATTTATACCTTAAATACTTCCCCATGGACTATTTGTATAACCTAAATACTTCCCTATGTACTATTTGTATACCCTAAACACTTCCCCATGGACTATATGTATACCCTAAATACTTCCCCATGGACTATTTGTAGACCCTAAAAATATCCCCATGGACTGTATTTATACCCTTAATACTTCCCCATGGACTATATCTATACTTTAAATACTTCCCCATGGACTATATTTATACCCTAAATACTTCCCAATGGACTATATTTATACCCTAAATACTTCCCCATGGACTATATTTATACCCTATATACTTCCCCATGGACTATATTTATACCCTAAATACCTCCCCATGGACTATATATATATACCCTAAATACTTCCCCATGGACTATATTTATACCCTAATTACATCCCCATGGATTATATTTATACCCTAAATACTTCCCCATGGACTATATCTATACCCTAAATACTTCCCCATGGACTATATTTATACCCTAAATACTTCCCCATGGACTATATTTATACCCTAAATAGTTCCCCATGGACTATATTTATACCATAAATAATTCCCCACGGACTTTATATATATACACTAGATACTTCCCCATGGACTATATTTATACCCTAAATACTTTCCCATGGACTATATTTATACCCTAAATACTTCCCCATGGACTATATGTATACCCTAAATACTTCCCCATGGACTATATTTATCCCCTAAATACTTCCCCATGGACTATATTTATACCCTAAATATTTCCACATGGACTATTTGTATACCTTTAGTTCATCCCCACAGACTAGATCTATACCCTAAATACTTCCCCATAGACTATATTTATACCCTAAATACTTCCCCATAGACTATATCTATACCCTAAATACTTCCCCATGGACCATTTTTATACCCTAAAAATGTCCCCATGGACTATATTTATACCCTAAATACTTCCCCATAGACTATTTGCATACCCTAAAAATATCCCCTTGGACTATATCTATACCATAAATACTTCCCCATGGACTATATATATACCCTAAATACTTCCACATGGACTATTTGTATACCTTTAGTTCATCCCCACGGACTAGATCTATAACCTAAATACTTCCCCATGGACTATATTTATACTCTAAATACATCCCCATGGACTATATCTATACCCTAAATACTTCCCCATGGACTATATGTATACTCTAAATACTTCCCCATCATGTGACTATTTGTATACCCTAAATACTTCCCCATGGACTATATTTATCCCCTAAATATTTCCCCATGGACTATATTTATACCCTAAATACTTCCACATGGACTATTTGTATACCTTTAGTTCATCCCCACGGACTAGATCTATACCCTAAATACTTCCCCATGGACTATATTTATACCCTAAATACATCCCCATGGACTATATCTATACACTAAATACTTCCCCATGGACTATATTTATACCCTAAATACTTCCCCATGGAATATATTTATACCCTAAATACTTCCCCATGGACTATATATATATACCGTAAAATCTAACCCATGGACTATTTGTGTACCCTAAAAATATCCCCATGGACTATTTTTATACCCTAAATACTTCCCCATGGAAGATTTTCATTCCCTAAATACTTCCCCATGGACTATATATATACCCTAAATACATCCCCACGGACTATATCTATACCATAAATACTTCCCCATGGACTATATTTATACCCTAAATACTTCCCCATGGGCTATATCTATACCCTAAATAGATCCCCACTGACTATATCTGTACCCTAAATACTTCCCTATGGACTATATTTACACCCTAAAAACTTCCCCATGGACTATTTGTATACCCTAAAGATATCCCCATGGACTATATTTATACCCTAAATACTTCCCCATGGACTATTTTTATACCATAAATACTTCCCCATGGACTATAACTATACCCTAAATACTTCCCCATGGACAATATCTATACCCTAAATACATCCCCATGGACTATTTTTATATTCTAAATTCTTCCCCATGGACTATTTTATACCCTAAATACTTCCCCATGGACTATATCTATACCTAAATACATCCCCATGGACTATGATTATACCCTAAATACTTCCCCATGGACTATTTGTATACCCTAAAATATTCCCATGGACTTTATTTATACCCTAAATACTTCCCCATGGACTATTTTTATACCCTAAATACTTCCCCATGGACTATATTTATAACCTAAATACTTCCCCATGGACTATTTGTATACGCTAAAAATATCCCCATGGACTATATTTGTACCCTAAATACTTCCCCATTGACTATATTTATACCCTAAATACTTCCCCATGGAATATATTTATACCCTAAATACTTCCCTATGGACTATTTGTATACCCTAAAAATATCCCCATGGACTGTTTTTATACCCTAAATACTTCCCCATGGACTGTTTTTATTCCCTAAATACTTCACCATGGACTATTTGTATACATTTAGTACATCCCCATGGACTATATTTATACCCTAAATACTTCCCCATGGTCTATATTTATACCCTAAATACTTCCCCATGGACTATATTTATACCCTAAATACATCCCCATGGACTATATGTATACCCTAAATACTTCCCCATGGACTTTTTTATACCTTAAATACTTCCCCATGGACTATTTTTATACCCTAAATACTTCCCCATGGAATATATGTATACCCTAAATACTTCCCCAAGTACTATTTGTAGACCCTAAAAATATCCCCATGGACTATATTTATACCCTAAATACTGCCCCATGGAATATATTTATACCCTAAGTACTTCCCCATGGACTATTTTTATATCATTAAATATTTCCCCATGGACTATATGTATACCCTAAATACTTCCGCTTGGACTATTTGTATACCTTTAGTACATCCCCATGGACTATATTTATACCCTAAATACTTCCCCATGGACTATATTTATACCCTAAATACTTCCCCATCTTGGACTATTTGTATACCCTAAATACTTCCCCATGGACTATATTTATCCCCTAAATTCTTCCCCATGGACTATATTTATACCCTAAATATTTCCACATGGACTATTTGTATACCTTTAGTTCATCCCCACAGACTAGATCTATACCCTAAATACTTCCCCATAGACTATATTTATACCCTAAACACTTCCCCATAGACTATATCTATACCCTAAATACTTCCCCATGGACCATTTTTATACCCTAAAAATATCCCCATGGACTATATCTATACCCTGAATACATCCCCATGGATTATAACTATACCCTAAATACTTCCCCATGGACTATATTTATACCCTAAATACTTCCCGATGGACTATATTTATACCTTAAATACTTCCCCATGGACTATTTGTATACCCTAAATACTTCCCTATGTAATATTTGTATACCCTAAACACTTCCCCATGGACTATATGTATACCCTAAATACTTCCCCATGGACTCTTTGTAGACCCTAAAAATATCCCCATGGACTGTATTTATACCCTAAATACTTCCCCATGGACTATATCTATACTTTAAATACTTCCCCATGGACTATATTTATACCCTAAATACTTCCCCATGGACTATATTTATACCCTAAATACTTCCCCATGGACTATATTTATACCCTATATACTTCCCCATGGACTATATTTATACCCTAAATACTTCCCCATGGACTATATATATATACCCTAAATACTTCCCCATGGACTATATTTATACCCTAATTACATCCCCATGGACTATATTTATACCCTAAATACTTCCCCATGGACTATATCTATACCCTGAATACTTCCCCATGGACTATATTTATACCCTAAATACTTCCCCATGGACTATATTTATACCCTAAATAGTTCCCCATGGACTATATTTATACCATAAATACTTCCCCACGGACTATATATATATACACTAGATACTTCCCCATGGACTTCATTTATACCCTAAATACTTTCCCATGGACTATATTTATACCCTAAATAATTCCCCATGGACTATATGTATACCCTAAATACTTCCCCATGGACTATATTTATCCCCTAAATACTTCCCCATGGACTATATTTATACCCTAAATATTTCCACATGGACTCTTTGTACACCTTTAGTTCATCCCCACAGACTAGATCTATACCCTAAATACTTCCCCATAGACTATATTTATACCCTAAATACTTCCCCATAGACTATATCTATACCCTAAATACTTCCCCATGGACCATTTTTATACCCTAAAAATATCCCCATGGACTATATCTATACCCTAAATACATCCCCATGGATTATATCTATACCCTAAATACTTCCCCATGGACTATATTTATACCCTAAATACTTCCCCATGGACTATATTTATACCTTAAATACTTCCCCATGGACTATTTGTATACCCTAAATACTTCCCTATGTACTATTTGTATACCCTAAACACTTCCCCATGGACTATATGTATACCCTAAATACTTCCCCATGGACTATTTGTAGACCCTAAAAATATCCCCATGGACTGTATTTATACCCTAAATACTTCCCCATGGACTATATCTATACTTTAAATACTTCCCCATGGACTATATTTATACCCTAAATACTTCCCCATGGACTATATTTATACCCTAAATACTTCCCCAAGGACTATATTTATACCCTATATACTTCCCCATGGACTATATTTATACCCTAAATACTTCCCCATGGACTATATTTATACCCTAAATACTTCCCCATGGACTATATTTATACCCTAAATAGTTCCCCATGGACTATATTTATACCATAAATACTTCCCCACGGACTATATATATACACTAGATACTTCCCCATGGACTATATTTATACCCTAAATACTTCCCCATGGACTATATTTATACCCTAAATACTTCCCCATGGACTATTTGTATACCCTAAAAATATCCCCATGGACTATATTTATACCCTAAATACTTCCCCATGGACTATATGTATACCCTAAAAATATCCCCATGGACTATATCTATACCCTAAATACTTCCCCATGGACTTTTTTATTCCCTAAATACTTCCCCATGGACTATATTTATACCCTAAATACTTCCCCATGGCCTTTTTTATACCCTAAATACTTCCCCATGGTCTATTTGTATACCCTAAATACTTCCCCACTGACTATATTTATACCCTAAATACTTCCCCATGGACTATTTGTATACCCTAAATACATCCCCACGGACTATATTTATACCCTAAATACTTCCCCGTGGACTATTTTTATACCCTTAATATTTCCCCATGGACTATATTTATACCCTAAATACTTCCCCATGGACTATTTGTATACCCTAAATACTTCCCCATGGACTTTATTTATACCCTAAATACTTCCTCATGGACTATTTTATACCCTAAATACTTCCCCATGGACTATTTTTATACCCTTAATATTTCCCCATGGACTATTTTTATGTCCTAAATACTTCCCCATGGACTATATTTGTACCCTAAATACTTCCCCATGGACTTTATTTATACCCTAAATACTTCCTCATGGACTTTTTTATACCCTAAATACTTCCCCATGTACTATATTTATACCCTAAATAGTTCCCCATAGACTATATTTATACCCTAAATACTACCCCATGGACTATATTTATACCCTAAATACTTCACCATGGACTTTTTGTAGACCCTAAAAATATCCCCATGGACTATATTTATACCCTAAATACTGCCCCATGGACTATATTTATACCCTAAATACTTCCCCATGGACTATATGTATACCCTAAATACTTCCCCATGGACTTTTTTATACCTTAAATACTTCCCCTTGGACTATTTTTATACCCTAAATACTTCCCCATGGACTATATGTATACCCTAAATACTTCCCCATGGACTATTTGTAGACCCTAAAAATATCCCCATGGACTATATTTATACCCTAAATACTGCCCCATGGACTATATTTATACCCTAAATTCTTCCCCATGGACCATTTTTATACCCTAAAAATATCCCCATGAACTATATCTATACCCTAAATACATCCCCATGGATTATATTTATACCATAAATACTTCCCCATGGACTATATTTATTCCCTAAATACTTCCCCATCAAGGACTATTTGTATACCCTAAATACTTCCCCATGGACTATATTTATCCCCTAAATACTTCCCCATGGACTATATTTATACCCTAAATATTTCCACATGGACTTTTAGTATACCTTTAGTTCATCCCCACAGACTAGATCTATACCCTAAATACCTCCCCATAGACTATATTTATACCCTAAATACTTCCCCATGGACTATATCTATTCCCTAAATACTTCCCCATGGAAAATATTTATACCCTAAAAATATTCCCATGGACTATATCTATACCCTAAATACATCCCCATGGATTATATCTAT
The DNA here is from genome assembly GCA_030141615.1 of Unio pictorum. Classification (NCBI taxonomy): domain Eukaryota; kingdom Metazoa; phylum Mollusca; class Bivalvia; order Unionida; family Unionidae; genus Unio; species Unio pictorum. The sequence goes on from JARLTB010000033.1 coordinate 2,648,823, forward strand.
ACCCTAAATGCTTCCCCATGGACTATATTTATACCCTAAATACTTCCCCATGAACTATATTTATACCTTAAATACTTCCCCATGGACTATTTGTATACCCTAAATACTTCCCTATGTACTATTTGTATACCCTAAACACTTCCCCATGGACTATATGTATACCCTAAATACTTCCCCATGGACTATTTGTAGACCCTAAAAATATCCCCATGGACTGTATTTATACCCTAAATACTTCCCCATGGACTATATCTATACTTTAAATACTTCCCCATGGACTATTTGTATACCCTAAATACTTCCCCATGAACTATATTTATACCCTAGATACTTCCCCATGGACTATATTTATACCCTAAATACTTCCCCATGAACTATATTTATACCCTAAATACTTCCCCATGGACTATATTTATACCCTAAATATTTCCCCATGGACTTTATTTATACCCTAAATACTTCCCCATGGACTATATTTATACCCTAATTACATCCCCATGGACTATATTTATACCCTAAATACTTCCCCATGGACTATATCTATACCATAAATACTTCCCCATGGACTATATTTATACCCTAAATACTTCCCCACGGACTATACTTATATATATATACATTAGATACTTCCATATGGACTATATTTATACCCTAATTACATCCCCATGGACTATATTTAAACCCTAAATACTTCCCCATGGACTATATTTATACCCTAGATACTTCCCCATTGACTATATTTATACCCTAAATAGTTCCCCATGAACTATATTTATACCCTAAATACTTCCCCACGGAATATATATATATATAGCCTAAATACTTCCCCATGGACTATATTTATACCCTAATTACATCCCCATGGACTATATTTATACCCTAAATACTTCCCCATGGACTATATCTATACCCTAAATACTTCCCCATGGACCATATTTATACCCTAAATACTTCCCCATAGACTATATTTATACCCTAGATACTTCCCCATGGACTATTTTAATACCCTAAATACATCCCATGGACTATTTGTATACTTTTAGTACATCCCCATGGACTATATTTATACCCTAAATAATTCCCCATGGACTATATTTATACCCTAAATACTTCCCCACGGACTATATATATATATATATATATATATATATATATATATATATATATATATATATATATATATATATATATATATATATATATATACTAGATACTTCCCCATGGACTATATTTATACCCTAATTACATCCCCATGGACTATATTTATACCCTAAATACTTCCCAATGGACTTTATGTATTACCTAAATACTTCCCCATGGACTATTTGTATACCTTTAGTACATCCCCATGGACTATATATATACTCTAAATACTTCCCCATGGACTATATTTATACCCCAAATACTTTCCCATGGACTATTTGTATACCCTAAATACTTCCCCATGGACTATTTGTATACCTTTAGTACATCCCCATGGACTATATATATACCCTAAATACTTCCCCATGGACTATATTTATACCCTAAATACTTTCCCATGGACTATTTTTATACCCTAAAAATATCCCCATGGACTATATTTATCCCCTAAATACATCCCCAGGGACTATTTGTATATCTTTAGTACATCCCCATGGACTAATTTTTTACCCTAAATGCTTCCCCATGGACTATATTTATACCCTAAATACTTCCCCATGGACTATTTGTATACCCTAAAAATATCCCCATGGACTATATCTATACCCTAAATACTTCCCCATGGACTTTTTTAAACCCTAAATACTTCTCCATGGACTATATTTATACCCTAAATACTTCCCCATGGCCTTTTTTTATACCCTAAATACTTCCCCATGGTCTATTTGTATGCCCTAAATACTTCCCCACTGACTATATTTATACCCTAAATACTTCCCCATGGACTATTTGTATACCCTACATACATCCCCACAGACTATATTTATACCCTAAATACTTCCCCATGGACTATTTTTATACCCTTAATAATTCCCCATGGACTATATTTATACCCTAAATACTTCCCCATGGACTATATTTGTACCTTAAATACTTCCCCATGGACTTTATTTATACCCTTAATACTTCCTCATGGACTTTTTTATACCCTAAATAGTTCCCCATGAACTATATTTATACCCTAAATACTTCCCCACGGACTATATATATATATATATATATATATATATATATATATATATATATATATATATATATATATATATATACCCTAAATACTTCCCCATGGACTATATTTATACCCTAAATACTTCCCCATGGACTGTATCTATACCCTAAATACTTCCCCATGGACAATATTTATACCATAAATACTTCCCCATGGACTATATTTATACCCTAGATACTTCCCCATGGACTATATTTATACCCTAAATAGTTCCCCATGGACTATATTTATACCCTAAATACTTCCCCACGGACTATATATATATATATACACTAGATACTCGGACTATATATATATATATACACTAGATACTTCCCCATGGACTATATTTATAACCTAATTACATCCCGATGGACTATATTTATACCCTAAATACTTCCTCATGGACTATATGTATACCCTAAATACTTCCCCGTGGACTATTTGTATACCTTTAGTACATCCCCATGGACTATATATATACCCTAAATACTTCCCCATGGACTATATTTATACCGTAAATACTTTCCCATGGACTATTTGTATACCCTAAATACTTCCCCATGGACTATTTGTATACCTTTAGTACATCCCCATGGACTATATTTATACCCTAAATACTTCCCCATGGACTATATTTGTACCCTAAATACTTCCCCATGGACTTTTTTATACCCTAAATACTTCCTTATGGACTATTTTATACCCTAAATACTTCCCCATGGACTATATTTATACCCTAAATAGTTCCCCATGGACTGTTTGTATACCCTAAATACTTCCTCATGGACTTTTTTATACCCTAAATACTTCCCCATGGACTATATTTATACCCTAAATAGTTCCCCATGTACTATTTGTATACCCTAAAAATATCCCCATGGACTATATTTATACCCTAAGTACATCCCCATGGACTATATTTATACCATAAATACTTTCCCATGGACTATTTGTATACCCTTAAAATATCCCCATGGACTATTTTTATGCCCTAAATACTTCCCCATGGACAATATTTATACCCTAAAAATATCCCCATGGACTATTTTTATACCCTAAATACTTCCCCATGGACTATTTGTATACCATAAAAATATCCCCATGGACTATATTTATACCCTAAATACTTCCCCATGGACTATATTTATACCATAAATACTTCCCCATGGACTATATTTATACCCTAAATACTACCCCATGGACTATATTTATACCCTAAATACTTCCCCATGGACTATATTTATACCCTAAATACTTCGCCACGGACTATATTTATACCCTAAATGCTTCCCCATGGACTATTTGTATACCCTAAAAATATCCCCATTGACTATTTTTATACCCTAAATACTTCCCCATGGACTATTTGTATATCTTTAGTACATCCCCATGGACTAATTTTTTACCCTAAATGCTTCCCCATGGACTATATTTATACCCTAAATACTTCCCCATGGACTATTTGTATACCCTAAAAATATCCCCATGGACTATATCTATACCCTAAATACTTCCCCATGGACTTTTTTAAACCCTAAATACTTCTCCATGGACTATATTTATACCCTAAATACTTCCCCATGGCCTTTTTTTATACCCTAAATACTTCCCCATGGTCTATTTGTATGCCCTAAATACTTCCCCACTGACTATATTTATACCCTAAATACTTCCCCATGGACTATTTGTATACCCTACATACATCCCCACAGACTATATTTATACCCTAAATACTTCCCCATGGACTATTTTTATACCCTTAATAATTCCCCATGGACTATATTTATACCCTAAATACTACCCCATGGACTATATTTATACCCTAAATACTTCCCCATGGACTATATTTATACCCTAAATACTTCGCCACGGACTATATTTATACCCTAAATGCTTCCCCATGGACTATTTGTATACCCTAAAAATATCCCCATGGACTATATTTATACCCTAAATACTTCCCCATGGACTATATTTATACCATAAATACTTCCCCATGGACTATATTTATACCCTAAATACTACCCCATGGACTATATTTATATCCTAAATACTTCCCCATGGACTATATTTATACCCTAGATACTTCCCCATGGACTATATTTATACCCTAAATAGTTCCCCATGGACTATATTTATACCCTAAATACTTCCCCACGGACTATATATATATATATATATATACACTAGATACTTCCCCATGGACTATATTTATACCCTAATTACATCCCCATGGACTATATTTATACCCTAAATACTTCCTCATGGACTATATGTATACCCTAAATATTTCCCCGTGGACTATTTGTATACCTTTAGTACATCCCCATGGACTATATATATACCCTAAATACTTCCCCATGGACTATATTTATACCCTAAATACTTTCCCATGGACTATTTGTATACCCTAAATACTTCCCCATGGACTATTTGTATACCTTTAGTACATCCCCATGGACTATATTTATACCCTAAATACTTCCCCATGGACTATATTTGTACCCTAAATACTTTCCCCATTGACTTTTTTATACCCTAAATACTTCCTTATGGACTATTTTATACCCTAAATACTTCCCCATGGACTATATTTATACCCTAAATAGTTCCCCATGGACTATTTGTATACCCTAAATACTTCCTCATGGACTTTTTTATACCCTAAATACTTCCCCATGGACTATATTTATACCCTAAATAGTTCCCCATGGACTATTTGTATACCCTAAAAATATCCCCATGGACTATATTTATACCCTAAGTACATCCCCATGGACTATATTTATACCATAAATACTTTCCCATGGACTATTTGTATACCCTTAAAATATCCCCATGGACTATTTTTATGCCCTAAATACTTCCCCATGGACAATATTTATACCCTAAAAATATCCCCATGGACTATTTTTATACCCTAAATACTTCCCCATGGACTATTTGTATACCATAAAAATATCCCCATGGACTATATTTATACCCTAAATACTTCCCCATGGACTATATTTATACCATAAATACTTCCCCATGGACTATATTTATACCCTAAATACTACCCCATGGACTATATTTATACCCTAAATACTTCCCCATGGACTATATTTATACCCTAAATACTTCGCCACGGACTATATTTATACCCTAAATGCTTCCCCATGGACTATTTGTATACCCTAAAAATATCCCCATGGACTATTTTTATACCCTAAATACTTCCCCATGGACTATTTGTATACCCTAAATACTTCCCCCTGGACTATATTTATACACTAAATACTTCCCCATGGACTATTTTTATACCCTAAATACATCCCCATGGACTATATGTATACCCTAAATACTTCCCCATGGACTATTTGTATACCTTTAGTACATCCCCATGGACTATATATATACCCTAAATACTTCCCCATGGACTATATTTATACCCTAAATACTTTCTCATGGACTATTTGTATACTCTAAAAATTTCCCCACGGACTATATCTATACCCTAGATACTTCCCCATAGACTATATTTATACCCTAAATACTTCCCCATTGACTATTTGTATACCCTAAATACTTCCCCATGGAATATATCTATACCCTAAATACTTCCCCATGGACTATATTTATACCGTAAATACTTCCCCATGGACTATTTTTATACCTTTAGTACATCCCCACGGACTATTACTATACCCTAAATACTTCCCCATGGACTATATCTATACCCTAAATACTTTCCCATGGACTATATTTATACCGTAAATACTTCCCCATGGACTATTTGTATACCCTAAATTCTTCCCCATGGACTATTGGTATACCTTTAGTACATCTCCACGGACTATATCTATACCCTAAATACTTCCCTATGGACTATATTTATACCCTAAATACTTCCCCATGGACTATATCTATACCCTAATTACCTCCCCATGGACTATATTTATACCCTAAACACATCCCCATGGACTATATTTATGCCCTAAATACATCCCCATGGAGTATATTTATACCCTAAATACTTCCACATGGACTATATCTATACCCTAAATACTTCGCCATGGACTTTTTTATACCGCAAATACTTCCCCATGGACTATTTTTATACCCTAAATACTTTCCCATTTGATATATATATATATATATATATATATATATATATATATATATATATATATATATATATATATATATATTGTATACCCTAAATACTTCGCTATGCACCATTTTATACCCAAAATACTTTTTCATGAACTATTTTAATGCCCTAAATACATGGAATATTTATATTTATATTCCCTAAATACTTCGCCGTGGACTATTTTATGCCCTAAATACTTTGGCATGGATTACTAATTTCTATCTTAATTATTTTGCCAGAAGCTATTTTTATACCGTAGATACGTTGGTATCGTGTCAGTTATTGGACACACCGTATTGGAATTGTGTCCGTTCTATTTGGGTATTGTGTCAGTTTGGGTGCATACTATTTTTGTATCGTGTGTCAGTTATTGGATATACTGTATTGGTGTTATGTCTGTTATTATACATAATGTGTCAGTGTTGTATCAGTTATTAGACATAATGTATCGGTGTTGTGTCAGTTATTAGACATAATGTATCGGTATTGTGTCAGTTTTTAGACAAAATATATTGCATTGCGTCAGGTATTGGGCATACTATATTTTTAGTGTGTCAGTTATTGGGCATACCGTATTGGTGTTGTTAGTTATTAGACATTATACACAATGTATTGTCATTGTATCAGTTATTTGACATACTTTATCGGTTTAGTGCCAGTTATTGAGCATACCGTATTGGTGTTGTGTCATTTATAGGACATTCCGAATTGGTGTTGTGTCAGTTATTGGACATACCATATTGGTGTTGTGTCAGTTATTGGACATAACCGTATTTGTGTGGTCAGTTATTGGATATAACCGTATTAGTGTTGTGTCAGTTATTGGACATACCGTATTGGTGTTGTCAGTTATTGGACATAACCGTATTGGTGTTTTGTCAGTTATTGGACATACTGTAAAATTTCAAAATTGACGTGCTTATGTTAAGTTAATTACAAAGGCATGTGCAACTATAAGAAATTGTGAGGTCTGGGGCAAGTAGCACACACATAGACGTATATTGACAAATAACACACACACATAGACGTAAATAGACATGAAGCACACACATAGACGTATATAGACAAATAACACACACATATACGTAAATAGACATGAAGAAATGCTTTATTATCATTAAAAATAATATCACGTTAGAGAAACCAAGGCGTGTGTGTGTGTGTGTGTGTGTGTGTGTGTGTGTGTGTGTGTGTGTGTGTGACCGTTGAGTCTATATGTGTGTTTTGAATTTTTAACATAGCTTTAACAATATTTCAGACATCATTAACCAGTCCCATTATCTTGACTTCAGGCCGACCAGTCCCATTATCTTGACTTCAGGCCGACCAGTCCCATTATCTTGACTTCAGGCCGACCAGTCCCATTATCTTGACTTCAGGCCGACCAGTCCCATTATCTTGACTTCAGGCCGACCAGTCCCATTATCTTGACTTCAGGCCGACCAGTCCCATTATCTTGACTTCAGGCCGACCAGTCCCATTATCTTGACTTCAGGCCGACCAGTCCCATTATCTTGACTTCAGGCCGACCAGTCCCATTATCTTGACTTCAGGCCGACCAGTCCCATTATCTTGACTTCAGGCCGATCAGTCCCATTATCTTGACTTCAGGCCGACCAGTCCCATTATCTTGACACCAAGCGACGTGTCCTAACACAAACCTCTTGATGCTGAACGCCAACGGAGGCGGCTGCTAATATTATTTGTATAAGTCTCCGGTATGGCTCTGCCGGCGTTTGAATCCGCAACCGTTAGCATCCGGTGCGGACGCTCTAACCGCCCATTTAGATATACACGTAGCTATCTATTAAATGATTGTTCAAATGCTTATATTGGCAAGGTCATTGACTGAAGGTCAGTTCAACTGACCCCCGTATAATTGCAAAAGACAATCAGACACAAGTTTAGATGACGTTTAACGTACAAGGTCCAAAGGTCATTACTTACATCATACGATACCGATCTTTGTCGAGGTTACATGAACTAGTAGACCTGGCGTTATAACCCGGTACAACTTTATATTTATATACACAGATACCTGCCATTATTTTATTGCATAGCTTTGTTTTATTGCATAGCATAGCTTTGTTTTATTGCATAGCTTTGTTTTATTACATAGCTTTGTTTTGTTGCATAGCTTTGTTTTATTGTATAGCTTTGTTTTGTTGCATAGCTTTGTTTTATTGTATAGCTTTGTTTTGTTGCATAGTTTTGTTTTATTGTATAGCTTTGTTTTATTGCATAGTTTTGTTTTATTGTATAGCTTTGTTTTGTTGCATAGTTTTGTTTTATTGTATAGCTTTGTTTTATTGTATAGCTTTGTTTTATTGTATAGCTTTGTTGTATTGCATAGCTTTGTTTTATTGCATAGCTTTGTTTTATTGCATAACTTTGTTTTATTGCATAGCTTTGTTTTATTGCATAGCTTTGTTTTATTGCATAACTTTGTTTTATTGCATAGCTTTGTTTTATTGCATAGCTTTGTTTTATTGCATAACTTTGTTTTATTGCATAGATTTGTTGTATTGCATAGCTTTGTTTTATTGCATAGCTTTGTTGTATTGCATAGCTTTGTTGTATTGCATAGCTTTGTTTTATTGCATAGCTTTGTTGTATTGCATAGCTTTGTTTTATTGCATAGCTTTGTTTTATTGCATAGCTTTGTTTTATTGCATAGCTTTGTTTTATTGCATAGCTTTGTTTTATTGCATAGCTTTGTTTTATTGCATAGCTTTGTTTTATTGCATAGCTTTGTTGTATTGCATAGCTTTGTTTTATTGCATAGCTTTGTTGTATTGCATAGCTTTGTTGTATTGCATAGCTTTGTTTTATTGCATAGCTTTGTTGTATTGCATAGCTTTGTTTTATTGCATAGCTTTGTTTTATTGCATAGCTTTGTTTTATTGCATAGCTTTGTTTTATTGCATAGCTTTGTTTTATTGCATAGCTTTGTTGTATTGCATATCTTTGTTTTATTGCATAGCTTTGTTTTGTTGCATAACTTTGTTTTATTGCATAGCTTTGTTTTATTGTATAGCTTTGTTTTATTGCATAGCTTTGTTTTATTGCATAGCTTTGTTTTATTGTATAGCTTTGTTTTGTTGCATAGTTTTGTTTTATTGTATAGCTTTGTTTTGTTGCATAGTTTTGTTTTATTGTATAGCTTTGTTTTATTGTATAGCTTTGTTTTATTGTATAGCTTTGTTGTATTGCATAGCTTTGTTTTATTGCATAGCTTTGTTTTATTGCATAACTTTGTTTTATTGCATAGCTTTGTTTTATTGCATAGCTTTGTTTTATTGCATAACTTTGTTTTATTGCATAGCTTTGTTTTATTGCATAGCTTTGTTTTATTGCATAGCTTTGTTTTATTGCATAACTTTGTTTTATTGCATAGCTTTGTTTTATTGCATAACTTTGTTTTATTGCATAGCTTTGTTTTATTGCATAGCTTTGTTTTATTGCATAGCTTTGTTTTATTGCATAGCTTTGTTTTATTGCATAGCTTTGTTTTGTTGCATAGTTTTGTTTTATTGTATAGCTTTGTTTTATTGCATAGCTTTGTTTTATTACATAGTTTTGTTTTATTGTATAGCTTTGTTTTATTGCATAGCTTTGTTTTGTTGCATAGCTTTGTTTTATTACATAGTTTTGTTTTATTGTATAGCTTTGTTTTATTGCATAACTTTGTTTTATTACATAGTTTTGTTTTATTGTATAGCTTTGTTTTATTGTATAGCTTTGTTTTATTGCATAGCTTTGTTTTGTTGCATAGCTTTGTTTTATTACATAGTTTTGTTTTATTGTATAGCTTTGTTTTATTGCATAGCTTTGTTTTATTACATAGTTTTGTTTTATTGTATAGCTTTGTTTTATTGCATAACTTTGTTTTATTGCATAGCTTTGTTTTGTTGCATAGTTTTGTTTTATTGCATAGTTTTGTGTTAAAATATATCATCTGCTCATGTAGCGAAAATGACGTTGTGTAATTGCTGGGACAACATTTTTCAAGACATTCAACTTGCTGGCTATTGTTTACGTGTATTATTTAACACGTGTTTAACTCCTATTAGCAGCGTATTAGTGTCACTGTAGAATGTATGCAATGATCAATTACCTTGCTATCGACCCATTTTCACTTTTCAAAACATTAAATCTGTGGTTTTATGAGGTCACCTATTAGATCTATCGTATTCTCTACACGTGGTCTATATCTGGTTTATCGATGTTGTAAATATTTTATTATATATATATTACTAAGATTGGATGCCGATCATGTTCAGTGAGAAAACATGACTACCGTATTGATTTATCCAAGCATGGAGGAACCAACTAGTAATTACAACAAATACTTGGTTTCTATATACGAATTAGTCCCTAGGAAAGAGGTATACTTACTGGTTTTTGGAATGCATCATTTAATGTACTGTTTTAGACACGGTTTGCTTTAGGAAATTCAAAAAATTAAAAGAAAAACATTATAATTATCACCAGTGTTGGTAATTTATTTCATATATGCATATTCTAAAGAAACAAACTGTAAGATATATATATATATATATATATATATATATATATATATATATATACAAAGACAAACACACAAACGCACACCCGCACATATAGCTTATGTAAAACGATCATATGGATAATTAATAATAACATTTGCACAGCGGCACCATGAAATTTATATATAAAGTTTAATTTTACATAACCGATAGGTGTGTGTGTGTGTTTGTGTATTTGTCTTTATATATATATATATATATATATATATATATATATATATATATATATATATATATATATATATATGTGTGTGTGTGTGTGTGTGTGTGTGTGTGTGTGTGAAAACGGAAAGACATATGCAAACGGTCAGGTTAGCATCGACACCTATACATATAGATTTACATTACGATGCTTTGGACAAAGAGCATGGAAAATTAGTGTTGTCACATGTTGCAAGGATGACGTGTGCTGTCAGAAAAAGGTATAAATAATTAAAATCAGTTGGTAAATTTCTCTCCACTGGGACAACGTCTTCGTCTATTTATCGAATTAACAAAATCCCTTTCGTTGTTAATAAGACATGAATACATTGACTCTCAGACCGCTAGGACCATCCTTACACAAAAACCTCGAGACAGAATGAAAATCTACGTTTTCGGTATACATGATTGTTGTTGTTATAGGGTTTAACGCCATTTTTAAACACAAGATAGGCTATACATGGCGGCCAGTTTTACTGGTGGAGGAAGAACCCGGTAAACCCCTCGAAAGAACCACCAGGTGAAGCTGCCAGCTTCTCACATACCCAGATTGGCTGGCCCGAATCTGGAACCCACGCAGCCAGAGGAGAGATGGCAGTGATCCGTAACGGTGAACGCTTTAGACCATTCGGCCACTTGGGGCCCGTATACATTATTGTACGCTTCCTTGAATGTTTGTAACTGGAAATTATTTGTAAACATTCAAAATGTTCTGCTTGGTGCTTTCGAATTAAAAAGCTTAGATAGTTCCAGCTTCAACTGAAAATGAAGCAATCCCCATATTAGGTTCCGGTGGGGCGGTGTTAACAGAGACGATCCACATCATAGCCATCCACTTTATAGCTAATGGGGTGGTTTGGGTACAGGCCGTCCACATTATATCTAGGGTTGTAGTTTAGGTATGGGCGATCCACATTATATCTAGGGTTGTAGTTTAGGTATGGGCGATCCACATTATATCTAGGGTTGTAGTTTAGGTATGGGCGATCCACATTATATCTAGTGTTGTAGTTTAGGTATGGGCGATCCACATTATATCTAGTGTTGTAGTTTAGGTATGGGCGATCCACATTAAAGGCATCTTCGTTATAGTCGAAGGGGCGGTTTGACTAGACGCGATCCGCATTATAGCAAGTGGGTAGGTAGAAGCGATCAACATTATAGCTGATGGGGTGGTTTGAGTACGAATCATATTATAGCATATAAGGTGGTACGAGTAGATGCGAGCCATATTATACCCGGTGTGATAGTGTAAGAAGAGGGGGCCCACATTATCGCTGCAGGGGTGGATTGAGTAGAGGGGGCCCACATTATCGCTGCAGGGGTGGTTTGAGTGGAGGCGGTCCACAATACAGCCGCATGGGGTGGTTTGAGTGGAGGCGGTCCACATTATAGCCGCAGGGGTGAATTATAGCCGCCGGGGTGGTTTGAGTGGAGGCGGTCCATAGTATAGCTTTATGGATGGATTTTAGCTGCAGGGGTGGTTTGAGTGGATGCGGTCCATATTATAGCCGCAGGGGTGGTTTAAATGAAGGCGGTCCATATTACATTTATATCCACATGAGTGGTTTGAGTGGAGGTGGTCCATATTGTAGCCGCAGGGATGGTTTGAGTAGAGGCGGTCCATACCATAGCCGTAGGGATGGTTTGAGTAGAGGCGGTCCATATTCTAGCCGCAAGGGTGGTTTGATTAGAGGCGGTACATATTAAAGCTGATAGATTGTTTTGAATGAGTGTTTTGATATAGCTTATCATTCATACTCTTTGGTAATATATACAAGTTGTTCATGAGATCATTTATTAATATTGCAATATTTAATATTATAAATTAAATCTATCTATCTATCTATCTATCTATCTATCTGTCTGTCTGTCTGTCTATATATATATATATATATATATATATATATATATATATATATATATATATAACAGATGGCCTAGGCTTACAAAATGTGCACATTAAATATGCCATTTGATAGAATTAAGAATCATATCGTGCTAAACAGAGGAACTTTTCCCAAAAGCAACATTTTATATCTGGTACTTGTTACAACGCCGTTCCGTGTTAACTAAATTGATATCCATTGATGGAACCACACAGTAATATATCTCCTGCATGTATATTAATTCCCGTGTGTCTCTATTTGCATTTTGGCTGGGGATGGTTTCATTCGATATGAATTCCCTTTTTGCAAAATATTCGTCATCATCAGTTGTTTATGTTCTGCAATAAAGCCTTATGTTTTTTTTTCTCGCATTTTCATTATTGTATTGATTAAATTTTTGTACTTGTATCTGACATCACACCGATATTAGTAATATTGTGTATTTTCTGTCCGTTATCAGCTTCTAACAATCACTTGGCTGTTTCATCTGGGTTTATTTTGCAACCTATGTATAAAGTCGGTGCTTATTTATTCCTTTACCGCAGAAACTCAAATAAAGTGTTCACGTGACTTGCTATTGTATTATGATACGTTCATACATGACTGCTTATTTGATCGTCTTTTTATTTGATGTTATGTTGAAATGATTTCCATAGTGTCATCTATGGCTCCGCGCGCGTAATAAGGAACGCGTTTGCCAAAAGCCACGTGACAACATCGCTATGGTTGCATATAGCTGGCCGTGACTGTCGGAATATATTGGTGTGCCAATACGTCTCTGTGCTGGTGTACAACGGTGTACAACCCATAACTGATCTAGTAACGGAATACCTTCTTCACAGCGCTCCAGGGATTACTCTGGGCTTTATTACACCAACGAATGCTATATGAAAACGTTCCACCTGGATGTGTTTATTTACAATGTAATCTGTACAAAGCGTGCATATGTAGCAAGTAATCTTTAGTCGTTCGTACATTTCTCAAAGCATCTAGGCAGCTGTCAAATGTTAGTTTCTGACATATTGTGAAAACTAAAAAGAAGCAAAAGTTTGTCGGTTTATTTATTTTCCGGAAGCGGCGATCAGTGTTTCTGAAATTCGTGACATTTTTCATCCAGAATGAATTCTGCATCCACTTCCTCCACTGTGGTAGTGAAATCATCAGGAGGGCCCATGCCCGGGAAGGAAAGACACACGTGCAAGCAAGCGCCTGATCTTGAGGTATGTAATTACATGTTTCCAGACAGTGACACAGGCAGAGAAATAAACTGACACGATTTCAAAAGATAAGTACTGGAGACATCAGCTCAAAACTATGTGCATGTGGATATATTGACATTTCATCCATATACTTAACCCATTAGATTTCAAGCTCAGGATGTTGTTGAAAATTTGATGCAGAAATTAAGCCATTGCCACGTTAATTATCACATCATTACAAATTTGATGCAGAAATTAGACGACTGATGCAGAAATTAGACGACTGCCACGTTAATTGTCACATCATTACAAATTTGATGCAGAAATTAGACGACTGATGCAGAAATTAGACGACTGCCACGTTAATTGTCACATCATTACAAATTTGATGCAGAAATTAGACGACTGATGCAGAAATTAGACGACTGCCACGTTATTTATCACATCATTACAAATTTGATGCAGAAATTAGACGACTGATGCAGAAATTAGACGACTGCCACGTTATTTGTCACATCATTACAAATTTGATGCAGAAATTAGACGACTGATGCAGAAATTAGACGACTGCCACGTTATTTATCACATCATTACAAATTTGATGCAGAAATTAGACGACTGATGCAGAAATTAGACGACTGCCACGTTAATTGTCACATCATTACAAATTTGATGCAGAAATTAGACGACTGATGCAGAAATTAGACGACTGCCACGTTATTTATCACATCATTACAAATTTGATGCAGAAATTAGACGACTGATGCAGAAATTAGACGACTGCCACGTTAATTGTCACATCATTACAAATTTGATGCAGAAATTAGACGACTGATGCAGAAATTAGACGACTGCCACGTTATTTATCACATCATTACAAATTTGATGCAGAAATTAGACGACTGATGCAGAAATTAGACGACTGCCACGTTATTTGTCACATCATTACAAATTTGATGCAGAAATTAGACGACTGATGCAGAAATTAGACGACTGCCACGTTATTTGTCACATCATTACAAATTTGATGCAGAAATTAAACGACTGCCACGTTATTTGTCATATCATTACATACATTGTTTGAAGAAAATATCGTGGACTATTTTTGTAATTACAAAATATAGTTACAGGTCCGTGAACCGTGTCACCATTTGTTACTTCAAAACAAGATCAAATTCGGATGCTCTTTGTTTTCTTCTAATATGGTTTCTTGGCTATGGATAGTTTATTCTCCCTAATGATATTTGCAATTATAGTTTAGTTCAGGTCAGTGTAATGTTGTTTTCAATTCTTATTTGTATTAGGTTTTTCTTCCCTTAACAAATAAAATAATACCATAATCATTTATGGAAGATACAATCACGTGGCTCTCGGATCAGACTAAATTCCTAAAAGTGCTATCATTTTGACAATGTTATTTTGGATGTCTCATGTATTAGATCTCACGGAGTCACAAGAGAGGTCTGGTTCAAGGAGACTAAGTCACTAAGGGTCTCATCATTTGACCTTTGTGTGTCTAAGCTCACAAGAAGTCACGACATATATCTCGTTGAACGAGACGAACTTACTGAAGCTGTTTTCATTTGACCCTCCTGAGTTGATCTCGTGGAACGTTGAGCGAGAGATGTGGGTATACGAGACAAAATTACTGAAAGTATCATGGGACATTATCAAAGAAATGTCATTCTCATGTTAAACTTTATTTAATTTGATATCAAGTCAAATGAAACAATTTAAATATCAAGTTAAATGATTCAATCGAAATATCAAGTTAAATTATACAATTTAAATATCATGTCAAATGATACAATCGAAATATCAAGTTAAATGATACAATCGAAATATCAAGTGAAATGATACAATCGAAATATCAAGTTAAATGATACAATCGAAATATCAAGTTAAATTGATACAATCGAAATATCAAGTTAAATGAGACAATCGAAATATCAAGTTAAATGATACAATCGAAATTTCAAGTTAAATGATACAATTGAAATATCAAGTTAAATGATTCACTCGAAAGTTAAATGATACAATCGAAATACAAAGTCAAATGATACGGTTTTACTAGCAAGAAAAGCACAACGTCTGTGCAAGAGTCTGACCTCTTAGACTCTTCAGAACTTTTGCAACATAATAATTCTAAACTGCTATGATGCATTCTCAGTATACATAGGAGATTCTCAGTATACATACGAGATTCTCAGTATACATACGAGATTATTCTATTTCATAGTTTATTCTCAGTATACATACGAGATTCTCAGTATACATACGAGATTACTCTATTTCGTAGTTTATTCTCAGTATACATACGAGATTACTCTATTTCGTAGTTTATTCTCAGTATACATACGAGATTACTCTATTTCGTAGTTTATTCTCAGTATACATACGAGATTACTCTATTTCGTAGTTTATTCTCAGTATACATACGAGATTGCTCTATTTCGTAGTTTATTCTCAGTATACATACGAGATTACTCTATTTCGTAGTTTATTCTCAGTATACATACGAGATTCTCAGTATACATACGAGATTACTCTATTTCGTAGTTTATTCTCAGTATACATACGAGATTACTCTATTTCGTAGTTTATTCTCAGTATACATACTGTCTATTGCTCTATTTCGTAGTTTATTCTCAGTATACATACGAGATTACTCTGATTCATAGTTTATTCTCAGTATACATACGAGATTGCTCTATTTCGTAGTTTATTCTCAGTATACATACGAGATTGCTCTATTTCGTAGTTTATTCTCAGTATACATACGAGATTACTCTATTTCGTAGTTTATTCTCAGTATACATACGAGATTCTGAGTATACGTACGAGATTACTCTATTTCATAGTTTATTCTCAGTATACATACGAGATTACTCTATTTCGTAGTTTATTCTCAGTATACATACGAGATTCTCAGTATACATACGAGATTACTCTATTTCATAGTTTATTCTCAGTATACATACGAGATTACTCTATTTCGTAGTTTATTCTCAGTATACATACGAGATTCTCAGTATACATACGAGATTACTCTATTTCATAGTTTATTCTCAGTATACATACGAGATTCTCAGTATACATACGAGATTACTCTATTTCATAGTTTATTCTCAGTATACATACGAGATTACTCTATTTCGTAGTTTATTCTCAGTATACATACGATATTCTCAGTATGCATACGAGATTACTCTATTTCATAGTTTATTCTCAGTATACATACGAGATTCTCAGTATACATACGAGATTACTCTATTTCATAGTTTATTCTCAGTATACATACGAGATTACTCTATTTCATAGTTTATTTCAGTATACATACGAGATTCTCAGTATACATACGAGATTACTCTATTTCGTAGTTTATTCTCAGTATACATACGAGATTACTCTATTTCATAGTTTATTCTCAGTATACATACGAGATTACTCTATTTCGTAGTTTATTCTCAGTATACATACGAGATTACTCTATTTCATAGTTTATTCTCAGTATACATACGAGATTACTCTTATTTCATAGTTCAGTAATGTATATCAACTGTCATTTAGGCACGTCATCAATTTATGAAAACTACATTAATAATATAGTAAACCTTGCGAAAAGATAAAATCTGGTTTATTTTATTTAAACTGCCCAAAAGATCTACAAATGTTCACCACAAATCCGCAAGATACAACAATAGAAAAAGCTATACATTTAGCTTCAAATTCGAGTTTATTTAAAAAAAGAGGTACGAAGAAATTAAAAAACAATTACCGTCACACAATTCCGGACATATGCGATTACTATAATATACATGTATTGGATTACTATAATCAATATGTATTTTATTACTATAATCTACATATATTGGATTACTGTAATCTACATGTATTGGATTACTATAATCTACATGTAATTGGTTACTATAATCTACATGTAATAGATTTATATAATACTGTAATTGGTTAATACAGTCTACATATAATCGATGACTAAAATCAATATATAATCAATCACTACACTCGACATATAATCTACATATGATCCATGATTACAAATCTACATATAATAGATTAGTTCCATCTGTAATATTTAATTATACACGTATTACGTAATTAAGAGAGACTTCATGTACTAGAGTATGCATGTACTAGATAATACATGTACTAGAGTATACACGTACTAGAGTATACATGTACTAGAGTATACATGTACTAAAGAATACATGTACTAGAGTATACATGTACTAGAGTATACATGTACTAGAATATACATGTACTAGATGATACATGTACTAGAGAATACATGTACTAAAGAATATATGTACTGGATTATACATGTACTAGAGCATGCACGTACTAGAGTATACATGTACTAGAGTATACATGTACTAAAGAATACATGTACTAGAGTATACATGTACTAGAGAATACATGTTCAAGAGTATACACGTACTAGAGAATACATGTAGTAGAGAATACACGTGCTAGAGTATACATGTACTAGAGTATATATGTACTAGAGAATACATGTACTAGGTACTAGACAATACACGTACTAGATAATACATGTGCTAGACAATACGTGTTTTAGATAATACATGTACTAGAGTATACATATACTAGATAATACATGTACTAGAGAATACATGTGCTAGAAAATACATGTACTAGATAATACATGTAATAGAGAATACATGAGCTAGGCAATACATGTACTAGAGTATACATGTACTAGAGTATTCATGTAATAGATAATACATGTACTAGAGAATACATGTACTAGACAATACATGTACTAGATAATACATGTGCTAGTCAATACATGTAGTAGAGTATACATGTACTAGATAATACATGTACTGGACAATACACGTGCTAGATAATGCATGTGCTAGATAATACATGTACTAGAGTATACACGTACTAGAGAATACATGTACCAGATAATACATGTGCTAGACAATACATGTGCTAGACAATACATGTGCTAGACAATACATGTACTAGAATATACATGTACTAGATGATACATGTACTAGAGAATACATGTACTAAAGAATATATGTACTGGATTATACATGTGCTAGTCAATACATGTAGTAGAGTATACATGTACTAGATAATACATGTGCTAGTCAATACATGTAGTAGAGTATACATGTACTAGAGAAAACACGTACTAGATAATACATGTACTAGATAATACATGTGCTAGTCAATACATGTAGTAGAGTATACATGTACTACATAATACATGTGCTAGATAATACATGTACTAGAGTATACACGTACTAGAGAAAACACGTACTAGAGAATACATGTGCTGGATTATACATGTACTAGAGTATATATGTACTAGATAATACATATACTGGATTATACATGTACTAGAGTATACATGTACCGGATTATACTTGTACTAGACAAAACATGTACTGGATTATACATGTACTAGAGTGTACATGTACTGGAAAATATATATTCGTGATTAATGCGATCTTAATTTTTACAAACTTCATGTAATATCAAACCATCTGTATTCATCAAAGAGTAAAATAGTTGATGACAACTGGTTCAGGTAACATAGTGGTAATTTATTTGCATTGTCTCCATGGCTGCTAAACTGAATAATTGATGCTATTGGAATGGTTGCCATATCTCTTTTAATAATAGCAATACTACTCTTGAATGGGTTTTATTTAATACTAACCATAATAACCATTGATGTACTACACAAGTACCATGCCCTCCTTACTCACATTTCTTAACATTACAAAATCAAATACAATTAACTGACAACAATCAGTATCGTCCTAACATACAAAGGACATTTTTGCATTTTTATTTCATATAACCCTATGAAATCATATATATATATATATATATATATATATATATATATATATATATATATATATATAATAAACAACACCAACACGTATTAATATATATATATATTTATATATATATATATATATATATATATATATATATATATATATATTAACACACACACACACATATATATATATATATATATATATATATATATATATATATATATATATATATATATATATATATATATATATATATATATATATATATATATATATATATATATGTGTGTGTGTGTGTGTGTGTGTGTGAATATTGAATATTTGAGCCGCATCCAAGCTGCCAGTGAGCTAATAACTGTAAATTAAAAAGATAGGTTGCATAACAAATCTAGCATCAACACATTTCCATGAAATTGAATGAACGATACATAATATGTAACAAAGTCATATCAAACATATAACAAACAATAAAACTAGAATATTACGTGACATTACAATTGCGTTCCTTAATGCTGTTATCGTTTGAAATTGTGCATCCTTGCATTAAACTCTGTCTTTCTCACAAGACAGACATCTGGTCCTATTCTGTTTAAAGAGGAAAACGCTATTGTTTTATAGGCTTCATCTGAGTCAAACTTCTCTCAGAAAATTTCGGAATAAAGAATTTCGACCAAGGTTGTCACTTTAATGTCACATTACTTACATGACGTACGCCTTGATTTGAATCTGGCCAATCATAATCAGTTATTTCTAAAAATAAAATTTAAAAAATCCTAGGACAGTCATTTCTTTCGCCAGTCAGAATTTCGTTATATTATTCGTCACATTGAAGAATGGCTATTTTATATCTATCGGAATATCAGCTGTCTCTTTCTCAAAACCGTGTTATGATATCTGACATGGATCGGAATATCAGCTGTCTCTTTCTCAAAACCGTGTTATGATATTTGACATGGATCGGAATATCAGCTGTCTCTTTCTCAAAACCGTGTGATGATATCTGACATGGATCGGAATATCAGCTGTCTCTTTCTCAAAACCCTGTTATGATATCTGACACGGATCGGAATATCAGCTGTCTCTTTCTCAAAACCCTGTTATGATATTTGACATGGATCGGAATATCAGCTGTCTCTTTCTCAAAACGGTGTTATGATATCTGACATGGATCGGAATATCAGCTGTCTCTTTCTCAAAACCGTTTTATGATATTTGACATGGATCGGAATATCAGCTGTCTCTTTCTCAAAACCGTGTTATGATATCTGATATGGATCGGAATATCAGCTGTCTCTTTCTCAAAACCGTGTTATGATATCTGGTCAATTTCATTGAGTAGGAAATCTCGCCCCTTGGACGTTAAACACCGGCATATAACAAGATGAAGCAGAAAGGTCAAAGTGACCCTTCACAAAGACCTCTTTTGTTTAAATGTGATAAAATAGTCATACTCATTGCATTCAACTTTAAGGTTTAATGCTAGTCAAAATTCGACCCTTCACTTCTATTGTAGTCTTAACAACAACCAATAATTTAAAAAGTAATATAAAGCTTGTTGACGTGATGGCCACTAATCTTGAATCAAGGTCAGGATCTAGGTCATTATTACTTGTTTACCAAAGAAACTCAGGTAAACCTATTTTTGAGAAGCATCATCTCTAATGAATAAATTTACATTATAATAACATGTAATGGAAAAAAAGAATTTAAAACTGACAAACGATATCAAATAAAAACATATTTCAAATCTGATATGCATAACACTTCCCCATTAAACAAGAAAGATTTATATACCATATACTAAGCATACGTAAGGTTTAAGAAAAAAACATAAGAAATGATCTTATGAATGTACACACAGTAATACATTTCAACATACGGGAAGTAGATTCCAAACCTGTGAGACAACTCCCGTACAGGACGAACCCTCTCACACAGGAATATTTTAAACAAGAAATTCAGTATTTGCTTGAGAATGATTTTATAGAGCCCAGTAAAAATGACTGGAATTTATTAAATTAGCTTTTCTCTTTGTGTGCCTGATGACAAGATTATATTCTTATAACAATATACTCGACCTTTGTGTATGAAATATTAACAGGCAGTAGGGAATTCAGAGAAAACCGTGACCTCAGCATATCTTTAACTTGTCCATGTCCCACAATATGTCATTGAAAGGTTACACTAGCACGGCAAATCTCACCTTTAAAAAAATTGTCAAATTTCAATCGGTGAGTCTCTCATGATGTCGTTGAACATGATGGCATCATCGATGTTAGCATCAAAATTATCAAGACCATATGTGATCATATTCATAAGACTTTGGAAAGTACATGGCAACCCTTTCATTCCAAACGGCATTACTTTATATTGGTAGTGGCTATCTGGAGTCACGAAAGCCAACATTTTCTTTGTCTTTCTTTTATTGGAATCCTTTCATAAGGCCGAATTTTTGTGACATACTTGGCATTTCCAATTTTATCAATACAGCCATTGATTCTTGGTAAAGGAAATGAATCTACTTGGTCACAGCATATGATACATTAATAGTCTTTGGTTATTTAAACAGATAAGACAGCCCTTTCAATAGTTATTATTGTTATTATTAAACATATAACGCAGTCCCGTAATATTTATACGTGTCATTGTTAAATGGACATGGCTATAGTTGTTATTTTAAAACAGAAGAAGCTATGTGAAATGTCTCAGTTTGAATAAGCATTGAACCTTAAAGTTGAATGCATTGAGCGTTAAGAATTTTCGCATTTGGACCTGGGCAGTCTTTGCGAGGGGTTACTTCGACCTATTCTTCTTAATCTTTTCATCTCAGTGTTGAAACTTCTAAGGGCCAGTGTTCCGACTATGTGTGTGTGTGTGTGTGTGTGTGTGAGAGAGAGAGAGAGAGAGAGAGAGAGAGAGAGAGAGAGAGAGAGAGAGAGAGAGAGGAGAGAGAGAGAGAGAGAGAGAGAGAGAGAGAGAGAGAGAGAGAGAGAGAGAGAGATTAACTTCCAGTCCGTGTCAAATAATCATTCTTCAAAGGGAAAAGTTATCAAACGTAGTTTGGAGATTCTGTTTAATCATATGAATGATTGTCTTTAGAATTTGTTTTAGAAACCACTGCTTCTGATTGGCCAGAGTAAAATGTAGGAGTAAATCACTGCTTCTGATTGGCCAGAGTAAAATTTAGGAGTAAACCACTGCTTCTGATTAGCCAGAGTAAAATTAAGAAGTAAACCACTGCTTCTGATTGGCCAGAATACAATTAAGGATACATCTTGGAAGTAATGTGAATTTAAAATCTCAACCTTGATCGAAATTCTTTAGTACGAAATTTTCGAAATTTTTAACGCAGTATTCTAATTCTTGATTCTTTGTTTTATGCAAATGTGTTTGATATGAGTATGTTCCGTATTATTGTAATGTTTATTTAATTTCATAGAAATGTGTTGATGCTAGCGTTGTTACACAATTTACCTTATTCAATTTCATGGAAATGTGTTGATGCTAGCGTTGGTACACATTTTATCTTATTCAATTTCATGGAAATGTGTTGATGCTAGAGTTGTTATTCAATTTACCTTATTCAATGTTACGTATATTTGATATAAGTCATTTATATTATTTTTATTTTTGTTTGTTTGTTAGATTTAAATTTGGCATTTTAAGTTTTAAGATTCGTTCATTGAAAGGGGGGGGGGGACTTGTACTTTACAGAGTAAACACCAAGTGTTGACCTCATTTCTGACCTGGTTTCAGAGTTGTAAACAAGCTTTTAAAATGATTGGTTGGTTCCAAAGACAAAATGGAATTTTGTATAAACATCTTTTTATTTTAGTTGGGTCATACGATGTTTACGTGATTTCTTGAACGTACCATTGTTCTGAGAGATTCTAGAAGATCGTGACCCCATTCTTGTTTACGTAAAAACAGGTATAAAACCTATGTTTTGGTGCCAGTTATTCAGTAGATGTTGGGCTTCTAGAATATTAAGTTGTGTCTTTTTGAGTTATTATAAATTACCTTGCACTGTAAATTATGTCAATTCGTTTAAATCAAGAGGAATTATTTTGTTATTTATCTGGAAAAGAATATGTGCTCATAGATTTTTATTAACAAGAACTGACTTCATCAAGTGATATCGTCTTCTATATTGGATACTTCGCAGGAATTCGAACTTATAATTATTTGGACATTGTATTCCCAGGGCTTTTGCAATTTCTCTTGTGGATAATATTTTGAATTATTTTTGGATTAATTTTGGAAATGATTCTTAAAACCGTAAGTTTATTTTTCTTTTCTGGAAAATATTTGTACTCAATAAATTGCTTGTTAAGTTTTACAAGCTTGTTATTTTCACTCTTTCTATGTTACTGTTTATGCCTAAGCACGTAACATCAATTTCATAGCAATGGGTTGATGCTAGAGTTGTTATACAATTAACCTGTCATTTTACAGTTATTAGTTCATTGGTAGAGTCGATGGCATGTTATCCAAATTTTCATATGTATAGGATTTCATAGTGTTATATGAAATAAAAAGGAAATAGTTTGTCTGTTATCGTGATTTAGCGATAACTTACGAGACTTAACGTCATTTATCAAAGCCTATAACTATCTCATACAAACTTCTTTGACGACAGTTTATCAAATGTTTCTCTGATTTCCAACACCGGTGTTGAATCTTATGATTTTACATGGAACTGTAGATAAACACAACACAGAGTATGGCATGTCATCGTCTTCCATATTGGATTTTCCAACAGAACTCGAATTTGAATTTAGTAGAACATTTAATTATTAGAAGTTTTGTAATTTAATTTGTGAATTATTCTAGGAGTAGTTTTGGGTTTGATTATTTAGACTAGAAGTTATTTTTCCATTTTTACAATATTTTTCAGGGAAATAAATTATTTGTTAACTTTTAGAAAGCTTGTTATTTTTACTCTCGCTTTCTCACCGTTTATTTGAGTCTGAGCTCGTAACAGTTATGAAAGAAAACTCGAATATTATTCAAAGCTGAGTCGCGACTTTGTTCCCGCATTGTTTAATATTGAGATAAGAGTGGGTTGTGATATGTTTAAAATGTTATTTTACAAGTTCGCTATAATACACAATTTCGGATTCTGTTTATCCATGATTTCAACGCCATCAAGCACTGTCTTGGGAAATGTGGTATTCATTTAAACGTCATTTAACGCTGACGCTGAATCTTTGACGCTGAATCTTTGACGCTAAATCTTTGACGCTGAATCTTGTAAGGTATACATACCTTTGAACTCGCTGTCTTACTTAGAGGAATGGAATACAGATATTGTTTTGTGTCATTGAAAATTTTGCATTTTCTTCTTCATACATTTGTCTCATACAAAACCAATAAATTCAGAAATGACTTTAAAACATATATAGAGAATACGATTGGAACAATGCCTGTATGTCTTTGTCCATTAAAATTTAGATGTTGAAATCCGTACTTCTTTTTCTATTGAAATATAAATGTTGACGTCCGTACATCTTTGTTTCTTAAAATGTAGATGTTGACGTCCGTATTCATTGACGTCTTTACGTCATTGCCTATTAAGACTCTTAACAGTGACGCCCGTATGTCTTTGTCTATTATTATTTTATCATTGATATTGTTCTTTGTCTATTAATATTTTATCATTGATATTGTTTTATTATTATTTTATCATTGATATTGTTCTTTGTCTATTATTATTTTATCATTAATATTGTTCTTTGTCTATTATTATTTTATCATTGATATTGTTCTTTGTCTATTAATATTTTATCATTGATATTGTTCTTTGGTTTTATTAGCCTCTGTGCAATTTCTTCAACCTGAAGCGAGTACGCATTCAACATCAAATTTAATTATTTCTCAATATTAATTTTCTCTTATTATTAAATACTATTCGAGATCAAGTTTTTATTATTCATTATTATTTCAGATCAGTTTCCACTATTGTTTTTTTATAAGGTCAGCTTTCATTACTATTTTAAGATTTATTTTCATTATTATTAAATACTATTTGATATCAAGTTTTTATTAATCAATATTATTTCAGATCAATTTTCACTATAGTTTTATATTTTATTATGTCAGCTTTCGTTACTATTTAAGATAAATTTTCATTATTATTAAATATTATGTAGGATCAGTTTTCGTTAATATTCAATATTATTCAAGGCATATTTCATTACTATTCAATTTTATTCAAAATCAGTTTTCAATTATTATGTATTGTTCACCGCAAGCTAGGTACGTAACTCTGACAATTACCTCCCCTTTTCAGTGTAAATTTTAAGTGTAAGGTCCAACATCAGCCTAGATATATATCAGTCCTTCAATCTATCAAAACGTAGAAGCATTTCAAATGTTTAAACTTACTTTGAATCTTCCATCCTGTTTTAAAGCCATAATATTTACATTGTTCTTAAAATCAGCTATTAAATAGATGAAAAATAAGAATGAATAGATTGTAATGTGTTTACAACGTCTTGTTGGAGAAAAAGTACTACCAATTTAGAAACAGACTATACGATTGGTAATGTTTTGATAATCCCGTTCAGGTGGAAAGTTGACACGTTGTGTAATAGGCGATGACTAACAGATGCACTGTCAATAGGAGTTTCTGTGTTCCAGCTTTAAGAAAGTCTTGGAGTTTGGTCTTCATGTTGACAATTAGAATTCACATTTTCATACTCATTTCGAGTCGAAATGTTGGATATTTTTGTACACGTTATGAACATCACTTTTCTTAATTATATTGTACGATCGTGTTTTCTTAATTATATTGTACGATCGTGTTTTCTTGACACAAAATGTATTTTTCACCCAACAAATACGTAATCAAATGTTAACAGAAATGATGTATCCTTGCGCACAATTACCGGACACGCAGAATTGGCCGACATGGTGGTATATAGTGTTGTGCATTTCATATTGTTAACATGTATTGATTTATGACCGGGTTTTATTGTCAGTTTCGTTTAGTTCTAAAAGGATACTGTAAATGTAACAAGTGCTTTTAGTAAACGATTTTGAATAATTAGCAGACCAGCTTTCTTGTTGATATTGGTGATGAAATGTATGATAAACTAAAGTGATAAGTGGAAGGTCTGTATATTTATGCTATTAGTTATACACTAATGCATTATATACTAAATCAATCATTTCGTGCGGCTTATGCGTATTTTTAAAACAATTCTTGTTATATAAAATCGATTCATGACACATATATCGATAAAAAAAATGCTATCAAACTTCAACCCATTCATACATCTGTCCGTTCTATATACTAATGTATGTATGTATGTATGTATGTATGTATGTATGTATGTATGTATGTATGTATGTATGTATGTATGTATGTATGTATGTATGTATGCGTGTGTGTGTGTGTGTGTATATATGTGTGTGTGTGTGTGTGTGTGTGTGTGTAATGTGTACTGTTATACAGTGCGGTAGTTAATCAGCAGTTAACATAGTTACTTAGGCATGTGTTCATATTTGTGATACCGAATATATAACCTTACTTTTCGTCTTCTTTATAACCAACAATCATTGTCTTCTTCCTTCCCCTCTTCATCAATTTTCTTTTCCATATCAGCATGACTTAGACATGATGATGATGATGATGATGATGATGATGATGATGATGATAAATTAGACAAGAAGGTGATGTGTGTGTGTGTGTGTGTGTGTGTGTGTGTGTGTGTGTGTGTGTGATTTGGATTTTTGACGTATCTTTTACAATTATTCAGTCATATCGCAGATTTGCTGTACTGAGGTACGCCTTCGCCACGAAAATACGTTCTTTGCGCAGCATGGGAGCAAAGTACATATGTAGTATATATAGAGAGAGGCATCTAGGTACGTAGTTACCTACATCTAGTTACGTAGTTACCTACAAGTGAAAAACATCATAGACAATTTTATTTACATTCCATCAATTGGGTTATGACGTCTAGTTTAGCAATGTATGCATACCACTATATTTATTCGTCAGGTGTTCTCGCCAGTGTATACTTCTAATAAACCATCTTTACCAAGACAAATCCCTGATATTCATTAGTTAATGCACAACACATTTTTGTATTAATCGAAGATCAACAGTACTGTGGAAGTTTTTTAATATTTGCAGATTTGTTACAGGAATTTACACTATATGGTATTAGGAAAGACAAAGGTTATTGTAGTTCAAAGGTCATTGCATGTCAAATTGTGGTCATTTAGTTTTAATTACCGCTTACAGGAAGGAGCAGGACCCGATAAGTAAAGTGTCACATCTCACATAATATATTTTTTCAAAAGCTAAATAAAAACACATGTATCTGGGGGTTATTGTCCGTCAAACAATACATTGAATAGGAAAAGAACAAACCAACAGTCTGGGTCGTAAAATGCTACATCAGACATAAACACGCTGAATCTGTGAGAAACATTTGTATTATTGAAGACTTTTTATAAATACAATTTACAACTACTCATTTGAATGTAAACAGTTTCATCCAGTTGCTTTAGAGAGACACAATCCAGCTGTGAGCTTCTCTTAAACCTGGAAAATACTTTCAAAAAGAACCGTGACGTTAATAAGCACGTGAGAGTTCATTTTCACTTTAATCGTTGCTAGATGGTTATGGCAGAGAGTCTCTGACTAAGTGACAACACGTGCAAAACTATCTTTGGAAACATGTGATATATTAGTATACCTTTCTTGTGATTTAATTCGCAAACATTTCATTGCAAAACGTGTGTATTGTATCAAAAAGACATC
Organism: Unio pictorum; assembly: GCA_030141615.1. Taxonomy (NCBI): domain Eukaryota; kingdom Metazoa; phylum Mollusca; class Bivalvia; order Unionida; family Unionidae; genus Unio; species Unio pictorum. The sequence continues at coordinate 2,677,631 of JARLTB010000033.1, forward strand.
ATTACAATAATTTTCAAGAAATTAGAATTTAACTTTCAGTGCTGTTAAAACTCAACTTTTTCGACTGCAAGAACAAACTTACAGACCTAAAAATGTATGCTACCTTAAATATGTTCAGCATTTTTTGTTTTCGAATTTCATGGTATTTGTTTGGGGGGGGGATTTTTTGTTTTGGTATTGATATCATTATAGATGTTGTAAAGTGCTTAGAGATTCCAAAGATTAGACGCTATACAAAGTCCTCGTTATTATTATTTATTACATTGGAGAAATTAAGTGAAGTTTATTAATCATGAAGACCTATACAGAAAATAAGTATACCTTTACACCTTGATCTTATCGTAAACAAAAGTACTGACAGAGACTGGATACTGAATTGTGTTATATTTCTAGGACAATAACACATGTAGCCTCACTAAGTGCTGACAGACTGGTTATTAAAAGAAGTTACTATCTCAAGACAGCAACACAATGTGCTTGGCAACGCGCTGATAGATCAGCTATTAACTGGTGTTTTATCTCAAAACAACAACACAAATTGTCCCACAAAGCACTGATAGACTAGCTATTAAATGGTGTTTTATCTCAAAACAACAACAAAAAGCACTGACAGACATGGTGTTAAATGGTGTTTTATCCCAGGACAACAACATTAATTGCCTCAAAGCGCAGACAAAGACTGGTTATTAAATAGTGTTTTAATCCTTACAAAAACACAACAAAAAACTTCACAAACCGATTACAAAGACTGGTTATTAAATAGTGTTTTAATCCTTACCAACACAACAAAAAACGTCAGAAACCGTTTACAAAGACTGGTTATTAAATAGTGCTTTAATCCTTACCAACACAACAAAAACGTCACAAACCGTTTACAAAGACTGGTTGTTAGTTTGATAAAGATTGTTGCAATATTAGGTCTTGAAACTAACGTGGAATTAAAAAGAACTTAATTAGCACAACAATGAATCCAATCCCGATTTTGATGAACACGTGACGAAGCTATGTAGGTTGTCTTATTTGAAGTAAGAAAAACATTTTGTTGCTGTTGCTGGAATTATATTGAAAACATGCCTTTATATAAGATTCAAATACACAAAATCCCACAAAATCAAACCAGTAGAGTTATAAACTGATTTTTTTTTCAAAATACTGCACAAACGAAAACTGGTAGAATATTCCGTGGAAACATACAAGCACACAACATCAAGTTGGTAGAATAGTAGAATTATCAGTGGATAAGCCCGATCATACAACGTTAAACAAGTTGAAATTGACACGGATACAAACAACTATACAAAAACAAGTTGATAACATTCTTAGCAGATACATATAAAAAAGGCCAGAGTAGTCGAAATCTTACCAAATACATACAACCATTAAACACCAAGCTTATAGAATGCTCAGCGAATGCATACAACCACACGATGTCAGACTAGTTGTATGTTTATCAGCATTGAAAAATGATAAAGCATATAATCCATTAATGTACATGAGTTTTATAATCCATTAATGTACATGAGTTTTATAATCCATTAATGTACATGAGTTTTATAATCCATTAATGTACATGAGTTTTATAATCCATTAATGTACATGAGTTTTATAATCCATTAATGTACATGAGTTTTATAATCCATTAATGTACATGAGTTTTATAATCCATTAATGTACATGAGTTTTATAATCCATTAATGTACATGAGTTTTATAATCCATTAATGTACATGAGTTTTATAATCCATTAATGTACATGAGTTTCATTTGGTTTGTTGATCCGTCATGATCACCACGATACAACTGATTTACCTTAAACAATTGTTGCCATCCCACCCCCACTCACGACTCGGAAAAAATTTCAAAAAGTTATTTTCTGCTTTTTATATTACACATTTACTTCCAATCCGAATCGATAGTACATTCTGCCAAGGAGAATACAAACGAACATCTCAAAGGATTTCAAAACAAAAGAAAATTATTGCGAAACTTGTAATATGCCATAACAATCACGTTTGTCTTCTTTTCAGATATGATATATATAGAGATGCATCAGGTATTACTTAAGTTAAAGATATCAGAGAAAAGTGATACTGATATATGTGTGGGTTGTTTTAAATAAATTCCTTTTCCGCATTAGGGTATTAACGAAATACAGCATTGATTAATTATCATTCAGATGAATAAAACGAATGTAATGCGACGAATTTAATGTGTTTTTTAAAATCATTTGTGAGTCATGTTTTGATAAATATCTTTGGCATATTTCGACATGTTCATGTTATCGCATTATCGCAGTTACTTTAGGCTAATGTAATGTGCAATTTTTCAAATGCGTGGAGTTTACTAATTTAAAGTTTAATGTTGACATTAATAAGTAGACACCGGTCTCGTTTCACAAATTTGACAGTCGTTTTCCAGTTTAAGACTGAACTTGAGACTCTAACTTACAATAGGATTTGAAGCATGCTGTCAAATCTGAATAGAAAATAAAGTTTTCTGCGCCGTCAGCGAAAGATCTTCTCGTTTTGTAGGTAAAACAATTTATAGTGCAAGTAGCAAGATGTCATTGTCAATTACATGTCGCTTGTCAATTGCTTGCTGGTTTCCAGTTGATTGTTAGTCGCTTGTCAATTGCTAGCTAGTTTCCAGTCAATTTGTTGTCGCTTGTCAATTGCTAGCTGTAATTTGTATCGAGTCAAGCACATTTACTACACCCGATATAGAGATCAAAACTGCTAACTTTGAATAGAGTTTGCTTTGTTCTGCCGACTTTTCAATACAATTCTACTTCTAAAATGACGTTTTTAATACAGTACACATTTGAGATGGCGTTGAATGGAACTAAAGTCAAATCTTAAGCCATAATTTTCTTGCTCATAAATTCTTCAGTTTGCAGTCTCTGGTACCATTTTACGTCAATTGCATGCATACGTTATCTGGCGTTTTCACGATGCTTGCATGTGATGATTTATTGCAGCAATTGAAAGAAAAAAACCCGCATATATAAATAATTACTACTTTCGTATATTTTTTGCGATGCATATTTATCGTTAACAATTACTTATAATTCTAGAACCATTTGCAATGGACCTAGAATTGAAGCTAGTGCAGAAAAACACGACATATTTAAAATGCTCTCGAAGTAGGTTAGTTAGATCGGTTTCTTGAATAAAATGTTACATAACAAAAAAAAAGTATATATATATATATATATATATATATATATATATATATATATATATATATATATATATATATATATATATATATATATATATTGGACCCTATGTATCGCGTATAATTTTAGCGGGGTTCCATTATAAGTTTGAGTATATATCGTCGAAAGCATAATATTAGGGTTTACACGGTAGTACAAAGGTACTCAGTGCATATACAAACACGCTTGATCTTAACGTGCTGACCAAAGAATGTTGTAACAAGCCAATAAATACAAGACACTCGAATATATACCAAAGTATGTAGTACCCATGTAACGACATCTGTCAATGAAAGCCAGCTGTTTAACTCGGCATGCGTCAGTTGTATTTTTTTCCCAGTCAGTTTTCTTATAGACCCCTTCTCCTTCAGTGACGTTAATATAATGCTTTTCTGTCATTTATTTTGAGTATTGTTATTATTATTATTATTATTATTATTATTATTATTATTTACCTTCGCTACATTTCCTTACAATGCAAATATAATAATGCCGTAGTTTCGCGTAGTGAAAATTGTACCCGAGATGTAAAACTAAAATGGAAACGTTGTGATGCAAAACAGATGGTGTACCCTATGAAATCCAAACCCATTGCAATCGCGTAAAAAAAGTCAATCTATATAAGACGTTAGTGATGCTAAAGTGAACTCAGAGCAACTCATTTGCCCGCTTTCTGGTTTTCTTTTCAATATAGTATGGTATTTGTGGTATTATTTTGGTTTAGTTTCTTTTGGCTAGATTTACTTCCCAAAGTTTTCATGTGTTTGTGTATTCCTCCGGATAAGTTGTTTAGTTTATATATATATATATATATATATATATATATATATATATATATATATATATATATATATATATATATATATATATATTTCTCCCATTTTAACTGTTTCGTTTATTTAGTTAAACTTTGATGGGGCATTGTATCCTTAGTATTTCTATATCGTTGATCATCTGAGTAGCTTTAATTCTCTTAATCTAGAAATTCCTTCCCTAGTTCAATTTGTCGACCTTGGCTAGAGGTCACCTGTATCCCATGTATGCTATTTATGTTGGTGCTATATATATATATATATATATATATATATATATATATATATATATATATATATATATATGTATGTGTGTGTGTGTGTGTGTGTGTGTGTGTGTGTGTGTGTGTGTGTGAAGATGTGGTCAATGCAAGGTTTGCCCTTCCTAAAGCGTGCCTGTTCCTGGCATAGGATGCCGTTAACAGCTGTTGTGATGCGTTGAAGAATGATGCGGCCAAAGATCTTACTGGAGAGGGATAGTAAGGTGATTTCTCGCCAGTCGTTGCAATTTCCCAGATCTTCTTTCTTGGGAAGTTTGACTATGATTCCGGTTTTCCAGTCATTTGGTGCTTTCTCACTATCTCATATCTTTTGGAGAATCTGGCAAAGAAGCTTCGGAGTCTATGTGTCTTCTACCTTCAGCATCTCGGGATGCTGAAGGCAGACGACACAGAAAGGCCGAAGCTTCTTTCACACTGTGGCATATCCTTGAGCAGTCTCATGAGTGGAATGGATCCCTTTATGTGGTCTTTGTGGACTTTGAGAAGGCCTTCGACAGCCTGCACCGAGCCTCTATGTGGAAGATCCTACGACATTATGGAATCCCCAAGAAACTTGTCAATGTCATCAGGTCTTTGTACGAGAACTTTGAGTGCAGAGTAATCCACAACAACCAACTCACTGAACAATTCAAGGTGGAAACCAGAGTGAAGCAAGCATGCATTCTCTCTCCAATCCTCTTCTCACTGGCCATTGACTGGATCATGCGCCGCACCACAGAGGGCAATAGACAAGGAGTACAGTGGACGTTGACCTCAATGCTGGATCACCTGGACTATGCCGACGACATCGGGTTGCTGGCAAGTAGGCACCAGGATATCCAACAGAAGACACAACAGTTGGTACAGACAGCAAACGCCACAGGTCTTCGAGTCAACATAGGGAAGACATAGGTCTTGAGGAAGAACACTAGAGCGGGCAACCCAATCACCATCAACGACCAGCCCCTGCAAGAACTAGATGACTTTACGTACCTGGGCAGTAAGGTCGCCATGGATGGAGATTGCACAAGGGAAGTCGTCACAAGAATCAGTTAGGTCAATCAGACGTTCGCAATGCTGAAGCCGATCTGGAGGACAAGAAACCTCATCGATCACACGAAGATCCGTATCTTCAAGAGCAACGTGTTGAGCGTACTTTTGTACGGTTCAGAGTGTTGGAAGTCCGCTGTGAACATAGAACACAAGCTCGAAGTCTTCCAAAGCAAGTGCCTGCGACGGATCATGAGGATCTTCTGGCCAAACATGATCTCAAACGAGGAACTCCTGCACAGAGCGGGTGCAAGCACCATCTATGAGATCATTGCAACTCGGCGATGGAGATGGCTCGGCCACGTCTGTAGAATGCCCCCTGACTCACTACCTAGGGTGGCACTGAGATGGCCCACACAGGGGAAAAGGAACCGTGGCAGACGCAAAGAGACCTGGCGACGAGCCATGGAGAGAGACCTTAAGACAAGAGGCCCCACCCTGCAGACCGCCCCAGCAATAGCTGCCGACAGACCAAAATGGTGCTCCGTTTCTGTTTCCTCAAGCACCAGGAGGAGCAGAGAGGATTGATTGTTTTGATATATATATATATATATATATATATATATATATATATATATATAATATATATATATATATATATATATATATATATATATATATATATATATATATATATATATATATATATATATATAAACACACACACACACGCATTGTTTCTTTTTAGGGATAGCCTGCTATCTTCCAATTTGTCCCAGTTGTCCTATAGGGTGATTTTATTCTTTATATTGGATCATCCTCTAAGATTTATTTTTATCCTGTAACAAGGTAGTCGGCATCAAACGTTATTGGTACAATATTGCACAAGCCAACTGGTCAGAGGGATTGCGCAACTAGGAAAAGCAACACCCGAAACCGTCTCCCGCTAATGATCGTAATCTAAGGAATGTCCTCTACGGTGTGATTTGCCCGGTTATAAAATGGATATGGCAATCTAAGACACTATCTTGAACAAAGGCAACACACGAGCCCCAGTAAAGATAAATAAAGAATTTGATCAAAAGAATCAAGAGAAGAAAGACATAGTAAATTACAATTTTCTTTCCTTTTGAATACCCTTAGTTCAGAAGCACTGTAAACCCGAAGTTTAATATAATTGATACATTAATTAAATTTCAAACGCTAATAAAATACACAAATTTAGCCGTTAATGGCTGATAGCAAATTTCATCACGAAATCGAGTGTTCATTAGCATTTGACCGCTTGGTAGATTCTCAATGACCTGTTCGTAGACTGTTTTCCGGCTTGCGTCTCGACTTTAACTTGCCCTCTGGATGAACGTGGGATTCTCACAACATTGACTTCTAAATTCTTCTTTTTCCTCCTTTGGATCTCGACCTCCTCGCTATTTCTCTCTCCAAACAAACTATTTTCCTTTGAAAAGAAAAGGGTAAAAACGCCCTAAGTATCTCGTTAGGCTTTAAGAGTTGAAATTGTCCGTCCGTCTTTCTGGTTCGAACAATCAGATCTTACTATCAGTGATATCCTTTATACGGCTAGCAAATGCTACACAAGTCTTCAGATCAATACAGCTATACCGCTAATTATCGACATCAGAATTTGGGGAAGTCACATATATTCCCGTAAATCATTACGTAAAGTGAGGCAATAAATCATAGCACACAATCAATATTCACTAATATGATAAAATTCAAAATTAATGTAGCACTTTCCAATCATAAATGTACACAGCGGGTTTTTCTACAACACCCATTAACCTACCTACGTATATAAGGTGAAAATTCTAATTCAGAATTCAAAAGTACTTACTAAATCAATGTAATAACCGAACGATTCCTACAAAATGTCAACACATCATGCATCTGTAACGAAGAAACATCATATAAATTACATCATGATAAATGTGAATTTGAGTTAAATACCTTGTGTTTTTGGCGTCTTACAATCGTTCCTGGATTATCAATTTTCCCTGGAACCACGATTTTACGGACGTCTTTCCCTAAAGCACCGCCCGGAGTCTCTACTATGTCGGAATTAATAATACTGACCCTCTCTTGCAGAGGTACTTCCAAGACTGATTAAAATTCATTGGTTCGGAGTATATTTTCCCCCCAAAATTCAGGGATCGACCCACCCCTCATTCCACATTTGACCAATCGGAATAAATGCTATTCCTACCGACATTTGGAAAACTGCTTAACAATGTGCCACAAATGCCACCTGGAGTTATTATAACACCCTGCCATTTGTCTCAAATCACTTTTAACAGCTTTACGTGTGAATTTCGCCTTTCTAGCCTGTCATACCACTAGTTCGTTTTTACTATAAACATACTACCAGTGTGACCTGAGTTAGGAAAACATTTCTCCGTGCAAACTCTACCACAAGATAACAGTTAATTGTTGGCTAGACTAAGAATTAGTTAATGGATTTTACTGACGAAAAATTTGGTACTTTACATATCCCCAGAAATTTTTATATTCATTTATTTGATTTTTAATTTGGAGCGAAGTACGGTGTACTATCTTTGTTTAGGGAAGTAAAAAAAACTTTTTGTTTTAACGCTTGTATTTTTTCCGTGTCGTTCTTAGCATTGTCTATTTATCTCATTTGACTTCGACTGTTGTTGTGTCGTCTCTTATTTATTGATTTATTTATTTATTTATTTATTTATTTATTTATTTAGTCCTTGCAACGAATCCTAAATTGTTTAAAGTACCCTTTCATATGGGTTCTCTGTGCAATACGGAAGTTGCCCAGAGGTGGTAAAGAAGACAACAGTATTATATATGTTCTTTGTTGTTTTGTTTTTTCCTAAAAGTGTTGTTTTGTTTTTTTTCATAGAAGGTTAATTGGTAAGGCATATTGAGATACATTTATATATTTTATTCACACAACATATAGCTGCGTATTGAACCATCGCGTATCCACTTGACACCTATCTGCACAAACTGAATACAACTCGTATACGTTAATCTCAAATGACGTCATATCCTGTTTGAATGGAATGGAGCTAACAAAGTCGCGGCAGGATCTTTTCGTTTGATCTTGGAATACAGGACAGTATTGTTTATGAAATGTAGGTGCAAATACAATAGATGCAAACTAAAATAAAATAGTCGGGATAAATTATATACACAAACTAATATATATATATATATATATATATATATATATATATATATATATATATATATATATATATATATATATATATATATATATATATATATATATATATATATATCCTTCTATTTACAATATAAATTTGCAGGTCTATGTTTTTGTCCCCTTATACAAAATCTTTTTATGCCGCTCGAATTTGAATAGTGTTTTAAATAATTTGCAGACATTTTATCTTTAACTTTCTAAGACAAAGGCAACTGTGTTACTGATTCTTGTGTCAATAATCCTAAGCTAATGTTCTGAAGAATCCTTTGATAACAGCTGATTGTCTTTAATCTTAATCGTGTATGCTTGGGAACGGAATCTCTCTCTCTCTCTCTCTCTCTCTCTCTCTCTCTCTCTCTCTCTCTCTCTCTCTCTCTCTCTCTCTCTCTCTGCATTGAACGAGTTTATTTTTATGTATAACACAATTTTCCATTTTCAAAATGAAGTTTTCACGCATGCGTATGAGGGTGTTGAGTTCATGCAAAAATCGAAGCCCGGTGTTACTTTAATTACCATGACATTTTAAACTCCATCGTGTTTTCTTCAAAAGAATTTAAAAAATTTAATCTCGGGAGATAAGACAAAATAAAATCTTTACACGGAGCAGGAATCGTTTCATAAGCTGAAGAAGTCATTATTTTATTATATCGTTACCTTGGAAACTTGTATGAGTTTATAGATGAAACTAGAAATAGTTGCTAATGAAGAGACCCGTGCTGTTACATCTACCGCCATTATGAAAACTTTTTTTTACTCTCGTTCTTTTCGTTTTCTTTTTGTTTTATGCCCAAGATTTTAACATGACTTGCAGAAACATTGGATGATATTTTGGCAAAATTATTTTTATTTTATCAGCTTATAATTAGTTCACTCTCTTCTTTTTAATTTATGACTCAAAATATATCAATGAGTTGTAAAATCCTAACATATGTCTTTTCCGAGTTTTCCAGGATCATTTTCTGTCATCTGTCATCATGGGTTCCTTGACTTGGAATACTTATTTAAAATGTCTAAGTTTTTAGAAATAGATTTAATAGTGTCGATTCACTGATCAATTCACTTGGAGCTCAGAATTAAGAGGTTAGTATTAGGACTGCTCGGCCTGGTGTCAGGATAATGTGACTGGGTGGGGCATCGTGCTACGTGTCTGCGGCATAATGCCCCAGTGCTAGACATCACTACAAACTACTACGCTGCAGAGTGCAGACGTCGTAGCGATGTGACTTACAATTTGTTAAGCTACGTTTAAAATACAGGACACACACACACACACACACACACACACACACACAGAGTCACAAATAAGGAAATCTGAGGTCATTTGTTTTATTATGTCGATCTTTTATGTATTGGTATTGTTAATTTTATCCGAATGAACTGAAGAACTTTTGTTTCATAACGATTTAAATACGCATACGTATCAGTATTTGTGATGTTTTCTTTCATAGTCTACATTTGATTCACATGTTGACTGCTTATTGATTGCTAAAACATACTGATTAAAATGAGTTCTCAATGTCAAGCAATTCAACTTCCTGTACCAGGCACAACGGCAATCAGTACTACATCTGTTCTTCCAATTATGATGTCATATCATATTCCATATTATAGTAATGATATTGACATAGTGATACCAAGTACGTATAATGTTACCTAGACATAACATCAAGGGAATATACAGATAAATAATTAAGTCAGACGGAATAGTACCGCTCTTGAGTTTCAGTTGGAGTCGCTGCTTCCATCATAAATTGTGTTACGACTGAATGATCCTTTCTAATTTTCGGCTCAGCATCAGAGTCAATTTCAGCATTAGTAGTATTTTATTTTCTTAGAGTTATGGCACAATACCAGACTCATGTTCGGGTCAACAAAGTATTAGCTGTACTCGCAAACCTCGTTATTAGCTGTACTCGCAAACCTCGCTATTAGCTGTACTCGCAAACCTCGCTATTAGCTGTACTCGCAAACCTCGCCATTAGCTGTACTCGCAAACCTCGCTATTAGCTGTACTCGCAAACCTCGCTATTAGCTGTACTCGCAAACCTCGCTATTAGCTGTACTCGCAAACCTTGCTATTAGCTGTACTCGCAAACCTCGCTATTAGCTGTACTCGCAAACCTCGCTTGGTACAAAGCTCAACATACTAGCGAGTCGACTTATTTTCTGGGATGTGAATGGTCATCTGATGCGGATCTTGAATGTTTCACATATCGGTAACTTCACATATCGGTAACTTCACATATCTGTAACTTCTGTAGATTACTTTCAGTTCCTTATTTGTTTCTGGTCAAGCTTTGCTGTATCAACTCCTTACACCATTACCATAAGACCATCCCCACCTCCTTAACATCTGCTGTATCAACTTCGTACACCATTACTAAAAGACCACCCTCCGCCCCCTCCCCTTTAACATCTGCTGTATCAACTCCTTACACCATTACAAATATAACAAAACTCCGCCCCCCCCCCCCGAACATGTGCTGTATCAACTTCTTACACCATTACGATAAGACTACCCTCTGCCCCGCCCCTTTAACACTTTAACATCTGCTGTATCAACTCCTTTCACCATTACGAATAAGATCACCCTCCGCACCACCACCCCTTAACATGTGCTGTATTAACTCCTTACACCATTACGATAAGACCCACCCACCGCCCCGTCCCCCTTATCATCTGCTGTATCAACTCCTTATACCGTTACGATAAGACCACCTTCCGTCTCCCCCCCCCCTTAACATCTCCTGTATCAACTCCGTACACTGTTACTATAAGACCACCTTCGGCCCCCCCCCCTCAACATCTGCTGTATCAACTCCTCCTTACACCATTACGATAAGACCACCCTCCACCCACCCACCCTTTAAAATCTGCTGTATCAACTCCTTACACTATTACGATAGCACTCCCCCTCCGCCATTCCCCCCTTAGCTCCTAGTTTCAGATCACATTTTGCAAGAGCAGATAGAATCTTCATTATTTACTTCGTTAGTGAATAGGTTAAAATTCATTATTTACTTCGTTAGTGAATAGGTTAATCTTCATTATTTACTTCGTTAGTGAATAGGTTAAAATTCATTATTTACTTCGTTAGTGAATAGTTAATCTTCATTATTTACTTCGTTAGTGAATAGGTTAAAATTCATTATTTACTTCGTTAGTGAATAGTTAATCTTCATTATTTACTTCGTTAGTGAATAGTTAATCTTCATTATTTACTTCGTTAGTGAATAGGTTAAAATTCATTATTTACTTCGTTAGTGAATAGTTAATCTTCATTATTTACTTCGTTAGTGAATAGTTAATCTTCATTATTTACTTCGTTAGTGAATAGGTTAATCTTCACTTCGCTAATTAACCTAGTCATGATCGTATGATCGCGATTATTTGTGTGCAGATCTTTGCTTGTGATTTGTGTGCATACATTTGTTCTTTTTCATAAGTAATTGCTGGTGAATTTGTCTTATAATTATGCGTGTAGGTACAAAATAAAAAAAATTAAAAAAGTATGAAAAAAATATATAAGAAATAAAATAAATTGGAGGCCCCGAGTGGCCGAGTGGTCTAAAACGCTTGCCGTTACGGATCACTGCCATCTCACCTCTGTCTGCGTGGGTTCGAGTCTAAGATTCGGCTAATGTAGTTATGTGCGAAAGCTTGCCAGTAGCTTTTCGTGGGTCCGTGCTTTTTTTCGGGGGTTTTCTCGGGTTCTTCGACCACCAATAATATTGGCCGCCATGTATAGCCTATCGTGTGCTGAAAAATGGCGTTAAACCCTACAACAACAACAAAATAAAATTTGATAATATAAAATACAAGATACGCAAATACATGGATATCAAATGAACAGTCCCATTATCAAATACTGAAACTTCTGATACTCGGATAGCTAGAGAACCATTCGGATATATCGGGTATCCTGACATTAGGATAGCTGGAGAACCATTCGTACATATCATGTACATTAACATTCGGATATCTGATTAATCATCAATTACTCGTCAATTCTGACATCTGAATAGTAGGAAAACCATTCAGTATGGCTCCCTGACCTCTCTCTACGCCCTTACTCTTCTGGGAGTAACGTATTGGAGAAAAGTCAGGGAACCAGAATAAAGAATCATTTAGATAGATTAGATGCTCAACATTCGATATCTGTCAACCTAGATAATCATAGATATATGGCAAATGTTCAGCTTGTCGATATGTACCTAGAAAATAGATACACGCATCAGCTGTCCGAACTTTTGACACTTACGTGGCTGGGGAACTGTTAAGATAATTCCGACACTTTTAGACAGCTAAAGTCCGGACGTTGGCTCTGAATTGGGGAAATGTGGACAACATCTATGGATTTTACAATATTTGGGGATGTCATAATTGCGTAGTGATATTGCTACATATTTCGTTTATACTTCATTACGTAAAGAATGCTACTTCTTTCAATACAAGTTTTCAATTTAGAACAAATGTGTAAGCTTTCATATATATATATATATATATATATATATATATATATATATATATATATATATATATATATATATATATATATATATATATATATATATATATGTGTGTGTGTGTGTGTGTGTGTTGATTACTATGGTTACATAGATTATTGCAGTTTAAATCTGTCTGAGCACGTGTTAGCTCGAGTGTGTGTAAGTGAGTTTAAAACAAAGTCTGGCATATAGGTTTTTCATGACCAGATGTGTTATCTTCATAAGTTAAAGATTATTATTATTATTATTATTATTATTATTATTATTATTATTATTATTATTATTATTTTATTTGTTTATTTATTTTGGTTATCACATAGATTAACAACTTTTATTTAGTTTTTCATAAAGTATTTATTTGTGCAACATGTTTTGTTTTCAGTTCGATGTGCCAAGAGTAATATTCACAAAGGTATCCCTGTATTTTTGTTATACTTCCTCCCCACCCCAACCCATATCTTCATTGATATCCCGTCCACACACACCGTCGTAGATAAGTTATCATATGAAGTAGTTAAGTTAGTAAGTAGGTAAGTGGTTAAGTAAGTCTTGCCAGTAGCTTCTCGTTGGTCGGTGGTTCTTTCCGGGGTTTGTCCGGTTTCTTCCTCCACCATTAATACTGGCCGCCATGTATAGCCTATATTGTGCTGAAAAATGGCGTTAAACCATAAAAAACAAAACAAGTAAGTAAGTCCTCCAACATCGAACAGTTTTGAAATAATTTAAATGAACTCAGATATTATATATTCGAATGATTCAACGGCCCATTCACCGCGCCAGTGTCCTAAATGGTTACAGCGCCTGCCTGCGATGCGGGAGGTTGCGGGTTCGATACCCGGCTGAGTTATAACATAGGCTTTGAGAATCGTACTTGGCGTTTGTTATTTCAGGTTAGTGTTAGGATAATATAAATGGATGGGACATAATGCTGCATGCCTGCTTCATGATGTCACAGTGCTAGACAGCATAGTAAGCTGCCACATTGCATACATTGTAGCGATATGACTAAAACGGTAAAAGCTACGTTAAAAATTGAACACACACGCGCGCGTGCGCGCGCACAGACACACGGTCCGTCCATAAGTTTTATTTATTCGACTCATTTCGTCCGTTAAATTGTTTTCGAATGATTTCAACCGTCCATCAGATTTGTAATATATTCGGACAGACCATGAGTCGGCCTTTTGTTGGTCATTTAAAATGTGTCCAGTGGTTTCTATTACATGATATAATATCACAATAACGGTAAGTGAAGCACATGTACGATACCCATAGTGTCACGTGTATCACATGTACGATACCCATAGTGTCACGTGTATCACATGTACGATACACATAGTGTCACGTGTATCACATGTACGATACCCAGTGTCACGTGAAGCACATGTACGATACCCATAGTGTCAAGTGAAGCACATGTACGATACCCATAGTGTCAAGTGAAGCACATGTACGATACCCATAGTGTCACGTGTACCACATGTACGATAGCCATAGTGTCAAGTGAAGCACATGTACGATACCCATAGTGTCACGTGTACCTCATGTACGATACCCATAGTGTCACGTGTACCTCATGTACGATACCCATAGTGTCATATGTACCACATGTACGATACCCATAGTGTCACGTGTACCACATGTACGATAGCCATAGTGTCAAGTGAAGCACATGTACGATACCCATAGTGTCACGTGTACCTCATGTACGATACCCATAGTGTCACGTGTACCTCATGTACGATACCCATAGTGTCATATGTACCACATGTACGATACCCATAGTGTCACGTGTACCACATGTACGATAACTATAACGTCATATTACCAATTAACTACCAGTTTCTGTTTATTCATATGCTCTGCTATCAGTTTGTTTTGTTTCCTTCGGTGTCACGTATTGGCCAATCAGCACAACTGACACGAAACTGAATTGCAGGTTGAGATGATCCCCCTATTATAAAAATCCCATTGTATCATGGGATACAAGTCACATGACTTGTGGAATTGTCTAGCACTGAAAGAAATAATGTCATATTGTAAACATAACTGTGGCCAACGTTCCAAAGAAACATTAGCCTGACATAAAAGAATATTGGAAACTACAATGTCACTAACTTGCATACCAATAACTGTCTCACTCTAGAAGGCATAATAATGTAAACCAGAATGTATCTGCAAAGGTTTGCTAATGAAAGAACTGTCTCGCACCGGAAGGAATAATGAAATCTACATTGTCTAGCGGTAAAGCGTCCGCCTCGGTTACGGGAGATAGCGGGTTCGAACCCCGGCTGTGTCATAACAAAGACTTTTAAAATGGTACTAGCAGCTGCCTCGCTTTGCGTTCAGCTTTAAGAGGTTAGTATTATGCCTGGTCGTACTGGTGTCAGTATAACGTGACTGGGTGGAACACCATATTACATGTCTAGTGTTAAACATCACTATAAACTGTCACACTGCAGACATCGTAGCGATGTGACTGAAAAATTGTTAAAGCTACGTTACAAAACTAAATCACACACACACACACACACACACACACACACTTGCCAATGAAGGAAATGAAATGCCAGACAACGGAAGGAATACTATAAACCACGATAATACCGGAGCTTTCTCATACCGGAAGCGTATTAGGCAACACTTTCATATCTTGTCTCTCAATTGATAAGTACACGCATGCTGAAAACAATTTAGCAAAATAGCATTCATATTAGTTTCAAGTTGTATTGCCTCTGAAAACAATTGAGCAAAATAGCATTCATATTAGTTTCAAGTTGTATTGCCTCTGAAAACAATTTAGCAAAATACCATTCATATTAGTTTCAAGTTGTATTGCACTGAAAACAATTTAGCAAAATACCATTCATATTGGTTTCAAGTTGTATTGCCAATGAAAACAAAAACAATATTCAACCAGTATGTTCAATTGACTTCCTATTTGAATTAATAAGGTGCTATCGAAGTCCGCAATGGAGTCCATTTTAATTAATAAGGTGCTATCAAAGTCCGCAAGGGAGTCCATTTTAATTATTAAGGTGCTATCGAAGTCCGCAAGGGAGTCCATTTTAATTAATAAGGTGCAATCAAAGTCCGCAAGGGAGTCCATTTTAATTATTAAGGTGCTATCAAAGTCCACAAGGGAGTCCATTTTAATTAATAAGGTGCTATCAAAGTCCACAAGGGAGTCCATTTTAATTACTAAGGTGCTATCGAAGTCCGCAAGGGAGTCCATTTTAATTAATAAGGTGCTATCGAAGTCCGCAAGTGAGTCCATTTTAATTAATAAGGTGCTATCGAAGTCCGCAAGAGAGTCCATTTTAATTAATAAGGTGCTATCGAAGTCCACAAGTGAGTCCATTTTAATTAATAAGGTGCTATCGAAGTCCGCAAGTGAGTCCATTTTAATTAATAAGGTGCTATCAAAGTCCGCAAGTGAGTCCATTTTAATTAATAAGTTGCTATCAAAGTCCGCAAGGGAGTCCATTTTAATTAATAAGGTGCTATCGAAGTCCGCAAGTGATTCCATTTTAATTAATAAGGTGCTATCAAAGTCTGCAAGTGAGTCCATTTTAATTAATAAGGTGCTATCAACGTCCGCAAGGGAGTCCATTTTAATTAATAAGGTGCTATCGAAGTCCGCAAGGGAGTCCATTTGAATTAATAAGGTGCTATCGAAGTCCGCAAGTGAGTCCATTTTAATTAATAAGGTGCTATCAAAGTCCGCAAGTGAGTCCATTTTAATTACTAAGGTGCTGTCGAAGTCCGCAAGGGAGTCCATTTTAATTAATAAGGTACTTTCGAAGTCCGCCACATTTTAGTGTTTAAGTTCTTGAAGAAAATGTTGTCGATTGAACTAAAATAGTATTCATTATTGAACACATTCACGCGAAGGCTTTAAAAGCAGTGTCTTTTTTATTGATTGATTGATTGATTGCAGTACGTTGCAGTGTCTTTTTCTCGTGCATAATTATATACATCACCTCGTTTATATACATAATTTAATTTGATTATCAATGCAGTTGTCTGGGATGATGTTTGTTATTTCAGGATATAGTGTTTTGCAATGTTCTCACACGATTTATCATAGACGTATGTATTAATTAGCTTTGTTTGAATCGGTTAAATCTCATTTTTGTTTCCTTCTATCTATCCTTTTATCTTCTGTTGTTCTCATCTGCCTATATATCTGTCTATCTATATGCCTGTCTATATATATGTCTGTCTATCTATATGTCTGTCTATATATATGTCTGTCTATATATATGTTTGTCTATCTATGTGTCTCTCTATCTATATGTCTGTCTATCTATATGTCTGTCTATATATATGTCTGTCTATCTATGTGTCTCTCTATCTATATGTTTGTCTATCTATATGTCTGTCTATATATGTCTGTCTATCTATGTCTCTCTATCTATATGTCTGTCTATCTATATGTCTGTATATATATATGTCTGTCTATCTATGTGTCTCTCTATCTATATGTCTGTCTATGTGTCTCTCTATCTATATGTTTGTCTATCTATATGTCTGTCTATCTATATGTCTGTCTATCTATGTGTCTGTCTGTCTATATGTCTCTCTATCTATATGTTTGTCTGCTTACTAAATCCGCAATATCCTTATTGCTGTAGAAATAGTAATGTTTATTGGTTCTCCGTTTTTGCAAGTAAATTTGTACAACCGTCAACTTACGCCGCCTACTAAAACAGTTTCCATCCGTTTCATGCACCTGCCAACTCAGGTCCCCAATAACGCAGGGATAATGTCATTTTCCCGTCCTAATTATAGACCTGCACAGCAACTAACCATCCACCCCACGCCCTACTCCACCCCCAAAGAAAAGAAAATAATCCTGACAGTAATCAGTTCCTATTGTAAATGATAACGAACTGCCATGTACAACGGGAGATAACTGCTGCTAATTTATTTTTTAAAAATCATTTAAGAGTTATTGCTCTTAGTACAGAATATGGATTGGCATATAAAGAGCGAAGACTGGCTCCTTCGCATGTGCAATGGTTAGGACGGGACAAAGAACATCAAAAGGCCAGACAAGATAGCGTCTACGAATTGTAATCTTAAATTCATCTATCCCTGTACCCTTGTATTTTCCTGATTATTTTAATATTTATTTCTTTTTAATAAATCACAATCAGCTAAGGAATGCCTGTTTTTGACAGTTCTCTCACTTGTAACGTATGATCCGATACAGAATGCACGTTGTTTAGAGTTAAAACACTTCACATTTTATGATTAGCTACTGAATGCCTGATGTGTACAATTCGCCCACATCATGTTTCACTGCTAGCCATGAGTTGCATCTAGTTCGCATACTGCATACTTGTTTCACGACGATGTACTGAATGCTAGTTGTACAAGGTTCTTACACTTTATGTTTCATACGATCTTTTGGGTAAAGCCCATTATAACTTAACTTTTGGGTAAAGCCCATTATAACTTAACTTTTGGGTAAAGCCCATTATAACTTAACTTTTGGGTAAAGCCCATTATAACTTAACTTTTGGGTAAAGCCCATTATAACTTAACTTTTGGGTAAAGCCCATTATAACTTAACTTTTGGGTAAAGCCCATTATAACTTAACTTTTGGGTAAAACCCATTATAACTTAACTTTTGGGTAAAGCCCATTATAACTTAGTTAGGAAGCTTCTACTTACACTTTGTACCAAAAAAGAAGCAAACCCAAACACCTCAGTAAAAAATAAGTAATGTACATCTCTATGTGTTAAAGACGGATCGCAAGGACCACAAAAACCCTGAAATTTCATTTCGACCTTTAAAACCCTAACATAACAATGAAAGAAACCTAAATAAAAACACCAAAAACATTTGACCACTAATAAAGTTAAAAAAATATTGTTTTAGTTATTTTTGGGTTTAGTTTACCTGGTCTTGTGGTAGAGAAAGCGCGTGCATTTCTTCGCACCTGCAGGTAATTGTTCTTGGATTATTCATCAATTTTCTCTTATTTTCGTTTTTGTTACCATTTATGTAGAAATCAACTAAAAGCATACTTTATCATATTTGAAACAAATTTTATGCTCACTATTGAGATTGTATTATATCATTTTGAACTTCAAAAACATTATCAGAATTAAATTAAAAAGCCCTCAAATCAAAATTTTCGTTCACTTTTAGCTCTGTATTTCAACGTCGCAAAGGAAACATATACAAGACACTAATATTATTGTGAATTAAATCTCCAAAAAATCCTAAATGTTCTTAAATCTCAAAAAATCTTAAATGTTCTTAAATCCAAAATAAATCCTAAATGTGCTTTCAAGAGTCCAAAAGTATCGAATGTTCCAAATTAAATCCAATGGTCTTGACCAATGCTCTTGAATATGTTGATATACAGATAGTCTTAATGTATCACAATTTTATAATCCGGATTGTCTTTGCATGAATCCACAACATTTCCAAATTAATATGTTCAACGAGTACTTTAGTAATTCCAGTAAATTAATTAATAATTTTTCTAGATTTGTATCTTAACGCAAGTACAAAGAATTTGATAATTGATTCCCAAAATCTTATGTGAAACAGGAAAGAAAATTAAGTCTACGAAACAGTGTGTGTCCAATATGCAGATAGCTTCAAATAAATTCGTGTCTGAGAACCGTAAACGTATAACAATACAACCGTAACCACAATAAGGTCTGAGCGTGAAATTGTAGAATCGTATTTCGGAATCTGTTTTCGCTGACTCGTAAATAATTCAGTGTCGGCAGAATGTTCCGCAAATCATATTCCTATTTGAGTGTCATATTGATCACAAATTAATACGCTGTCTCCAATCAATTAATCTTTCCTAATAGCTCGTCATTTACGCAAAGTGCCGCTATCCAATATATATCCGTTACTGCTCTCTGTCCTTCCTAGATACATTTTACGCGGTAAAATAGTTAAAACGGGTTAGAAAATGTTTGTTACAATGGGATGTATTGTTACGACTGAAAATGTCAAATTTATTTATGTGTATTGTAGTCTATTGTTCCAAATCAAATATTGCAAATATCTGGTCACAAAAACATCACAGTAAATCTGCAATCTCTGCACCTAGTAATGGTCCCTTCACATGAATAACCAACACCTGTATAATTAGACGTGAAACTGACACACTTTAGTGTAACATTGATAATGTACTCATACCCGAGGTAAAATGTGACATCACACGGAATTTCCGCTGGAATTCTTAGCTGAAAATTGACTTTGTCCGCATAAAATGTTAAATTTATTGAAAAGGACAGTTGATCTTTTTATTATTTTTTCGTATAAAATTCTACTTTCAAATGCCAATGGTTATAGAACTGTGTTTGGGACTATTTTTTACGCGCAATAAACGAAAGCTGTATCAGCTAAGTCAGAATGAACGAAATTATTTATATTTCTTACTCTCTGAACTGTTTCCACTAAAATATTCATTGAATCTCACATGGATAATGATTTCATATTACACACACACACACACACACACACACACACACACACACACACACACATAAAGATAGTTACACTTTTAGACTGGAATCTTCTAAATTAGCCAAACCATCCATAAACATGACTACATTTTTAGACTGGAATCTTCCAAGTTAGCCAACCCTTCCAGAAACATGTCTACATTTTTAGACCGGTATCTTCCAACCCTTCCATAAAATCGGCTACATTGTTAGACTGGGATCATCCTAGACCCGATGGTACTGTTATAAAGTCTTCATTCGTGTCAGACGAATTTGCACCAGATCACCTCAGCGTCATACGCCATCTCACCATATCAGTCCCTAACCCCCATATATGTTTGCTAATAAGAGAAACTTCTGCGTGAAAACTAGACCCAACTAACGCATGCCATCCCAGGAAACCTAACAGCGTTTCGTTTCGGAATTTCATTGTGTTTGATTTTGTAAAATTGTCAATGGATACGTTTGCATTTATTATTTAATATTATAAAGTGCTCAGAACTTCTGAAGATTAGGTTCTGTAATACGTTCCCATTATTATTATTATTATTATTATTATTATTATTATTACGAGAATACCAGCAGAACACTGATGCATCTGTTTGAAATATTCCATGTTAGCATGTGCTTGAGACTGGTTATCTGGTCAGTTTCTTAACTGGTAGTTCTTTTAATCGAATTTGTCAACCATTCTATGTCACACCTGCTTCTTATTTAATTTCCAACGAACACTCTTTGGGGCGTTACGGATCGATGCCCACCGTTTATCGAATTTTTAAAGTCTAAGATGTTACTGAAACGTAATGTTAATTTGCTTTTGCATGGTTTAATTGATCAGAGATCTGCCAGAATGAAGAAAATAACTGGAATTTTGGAATATTATATAAGATGCTAAAATGGAGTGAAGTTAAACATTCTATATTGAACAGAAGGAATATCCGTGCCAAATTTCAACTACAGAAGTATGCAAATATGGAATATTAATTATGCCAGGAAAGACATCGATCATTTGAAAATTATTGATGCTTCCATTTTTTTACTTTAATGTTCTATTAATTGAGACTCTTTGTTTTAGCACATGGTATAGGAATCTCAAACCTATATGATGATGTTTCACTTTGAGCTGAAGGCAGAGTGTGAGCCGGCGTAAATAAGTTTGAATCTTCTCATCACCCTGTTAACACCGTATAATAATTGTATCTCCATTTGTAGAGATTCATCCGAACAACCAATAGCCATATCATCATTTAGAGCGAGGTTTCCTTAGGCTATGCGAATCTCTCGAGTTTAAAAGTAACTATGCGCATACGTAACATAGCAATGATGTCAAACGCAAGTGTTTGTTATAAATGAATACTGTCGACCAAAATACATTGGGGTTATGCTTTAATAGCTGTAACAATATAGCACAATGAATGAAGCGTTTTCTCACCCCCAATATTTGAAATAAAGGTAGCTTGTCCTGTTCCTGCCCCTTATGTTAAACGTATCCTCGATATCATCATCATCATCATCATCATCATCATCATCATCATCATCATCAGTCTCTTGTCTTGACCTAGTGTGGTCGTTGAGGCCATGTGCTGCTGAATATAACGGAATTCAAAGTCAGATTCCTCACCCTCAATATTTAAAATACAGGTAACTTGTCCTGTTACCCACCCCTAAAGTTAAAGGTATGCTCGATATGATGTAATTCAAAGTCAAAATCAGTTGAAAAATTTGTAAATTACCTTTCTTTACGACGTTATGAATTGTTTATGTCTGTACTATGTTATTGTTGACATGTTTATACTGTGTTACATTTGACATGTTTATACTGTGTTACATTTGACATGCTTATACTGTGTTACATTTGACATATTAGCACTAAAATGCATATCCTTCTGTTAATCAAGCATCTGTCGTTAAAATAGCAATCATTTTGCGATTCAGCCATCTATCAGTCGGTAAAATAGCAATACTTCTGCAAATCAATCATTTATAAGTCGGTAAAATACAAATCCGTTTGGGGTCCCCGAGTGGTCGAGTTGTCTAAAGTTCTATCCGTTACGGAACACTTCCGTCTCATCTCAGACTGCGTGGGTTCGAGTTTCAGATTCGGTCAGTGTGAGTATGTGAGCTTCTCGTGGGTCGGTGGTTTTTTCCGAGGTTTTTCCCCGGATTCATCCTCCACCATTAATACTGGCCGCCGTACATAGCCTATAGTGTGTTGAAAAATGGCGTTAAACTCAACAACAGCAACAATGCTTTCTGCGAATTAGCCATCTGTTAGTAAAATAACAATTCTTCCGCCAAACAACCATCTATCACTCAGTAAAATAGCATCCCTTCTGTCAATCAGCCATTTAAATAGTCGGTAAAATACAAGTACTTCTGTCAATCAGCCATTAAATAGTCGGTAAAATACAAATACTTCTGTCAATCAGCCATTAAATAGTCGGTAAAATACAAGTACTTCTGTCAATCAGCCATTTAAATAGTCGATAAAATACAAATACTTCTGTCAATCAGCCATTAAATAGTCGGTAAAATACAAATACTTCTGTCAATCAGCCATTAAATATTCGGTAAAATACAAGTAATTCTGACAATCAGCCATTAAATAGTCGGTAAAATACAAGTCCTTCTGTCAATCAACCATTTAAATAGTCGGTAAAATACAAGTACTTCTGTCAATCAACCATTTAAATATTCGGTAAAATACAAGTACTTCTGTCAATCAACCATTAAATAGTCGGTAAAATACAAGTACTTCTGTCAATCAACCATTAGTCGGTAAAATAGCAATCCTTGTGCCAGAGATTTATTGGTGGGTAACCGTAAAATAATCTCTTTTGACTTGACCAATTATCAGTCGGTGAGATATCATTCCTTTTATTCGACCATCTCTCAGTCTGTTAAATCGCAGTCATTGATTAATAGTCGAAATATGTTAAGCATAAAAGCAGTTTTACAGCTATGGCAATTTATGTTCGATTAAATGTTGCAGGTGAGTCACGCGATTAAATGTTGCAGGTGAGTCACGGCTAAAGCTTTAGATTTCCATGTAACCCTATACATCGAATCCATTATTTAACATGTTACTAGCCAAATAGTTTTGTCTAAGACGGAGTGTTATGCATGGGTGCTGATTGCTTCGTGGCAAAAGTAATTAATTTTGTATGGTAATTCAGATGTTTTGAGGCACCTGAAATCCATAAAGTAAAGGATACATGATTGGAAAACTGACACACCATGTAAATTATTATTACCTATATTTATTACAGCCGTTTTAGCCGATCATATAATTCACAGAATTACATTACTTAATGTGTTATTGTTTGACCGACTAATAGGTATTCTTAACATAAATGCCTAATTGCCAATAAGTATTATTAACATCAATGACTAATTGCCAATGTGGATTCTAAACTAACATGCCTACTTGCTAAGAGGGATTTTATTCAGACAAGCCTTATACAAACAGGGATTCTGTACAGACCTGACTATTTACCGGTAGGACTTCTGTACAGACAGGACTATTTACCAGTAGGGATTCTGTACAGACATGACTATTTACCAGTAAGGATTTTACACAGACACGCATATTTGTCAATATGTATTCTATACAGACATGCCGACCCAAAAATAGTAGGGATTCTGTACAGACATGACTATTTACCAGTAGGGATTCTGTACAGACATGACTATTTACCAGTAGGGATTCTGTACAGACGTGACTATTTACCAGTAGTGATTCTGTACAGACATGACTATTTACCAGTAGGGATTCTGTACAGACATGACTATTTACCATTAGGGATTCTGTACAGACATGACTATTTACCAGTAGGGATTCTGTACAGACGTGATTATTTACCAGTAGGGATTCTGTACAGACATGACTATTTACCAGTAGGGATTCTGTACAGACGTGATTATTTACCAGTAGGGATTCTGTACAGACATGACTATTTACCAGTAGGGATTCTGTACAGACGTGATTATTTACCAGTAGGGATTCTGTACAGACGTGACTATTTACCAGTAGTGATTCTGTACAGATATGACTATTTACCAGTAGGGATTCTGTACAGACGTGACTATTTACCAGTAGGGATCCTGTACAGACGTGACTATTTACCAGTAGGGATTCTGTACAGACATGACTATTTACCAGTAGGGATTATGTACAGACGTGACTATTTACCAGTAGGGATTCTGTACAGATGTGACTATTTACCAGTAGGGATTCTGTACAGACATGACTATTTACCAGCAGTGATTCTGTACAGACAATAAAGTTTACATACAAACATGCCTATTATACCAATAAAGTTTATATACAGGCATGCCTATTTACCAATACAATAAAGTTTATATACAAACATGCCTATTATACCAATAAAGTTCATATACAGGCATGCCTATTTACCAATACAATAAAGTTTATATACAGACATGCCTATTATACCAATATAGTTTATATACAGGCATGCCTATTTACCAATACAATAAAGTTTACATACAAACATGCCTATTATACCAATAAAGTTTATATACAGGCATGCCTATTTACCAATACAACAAAGTTTACATACAAACATGCCTATTATACCAATAAAGTTTATATACAGGCATGCCTATTTACCAATACAATAAAGTTTATATACAGACATGCCTATTATACCAATAAAGTTTATATACAGACATGCCTATTTACCAATAAAGTTTATATACAGACATGCCTATTATACCAATAAATTTTATATACATGCATGCCTATTATACCAATAAAGTTTATATACAGACCTGCCTATTATACCAATAAAGTTTATATACAGGCATGCCTATTTACCAATACAATAAAGTTTATATACAGGCATGCCTATTATACCAATACAATAAAGTTTATATACAGACATGCCTATTATACCAATAAAGTTTATATACAGGCATTCCTATTTACCAATACAATAAAGTTTATATACAGGCATGCCTATTTACCAATACAATAAAGTTTATATACAGGCATGCCTATTTACCAATACAATAAAGTTTATATCCAGACATGCATATTATACCAATAAAGTTTATATACAGGCATGCCTTTTTACCAATACAATAAAGTTTATATACAGGCATGCCTATTATACCAATAAAGTTTATATACAGACATGCCTATTTACCAATACAATAAAGTTTATATACAGGCATGCCTATTATACCAATAAAGGTTATATACAGACATGCCTATTTACCAATACAATAAAGTTTATATACAGGCATGCCTATTATACCAATAAAGTTTATATTACAGACATGCCTATTATACCAATAAAGTTTATATACAGGCATGCCTATTTACCAATACAATAAAGTTTATATACAGGCATGCCTATTTACCAATACAATAAAGTTTATATACAGGCATGCCTATTTACCGATACAATAAAGTTTACATACAAACATGCCTATTATATCAATAAAGTTTATATGCAGACATGCCTATTATACCAATAAAGTTTATATACAGGCATGCCTATTTACCAATACAATAAAGTTTATATACAGGCATGCCTATTTACCAATACAATAAAGTTTATATACAGGCATGCCTATTTACCAATACAATAAAGTTTATATCCAGACATGCATATTATACCAATAAAGTTTATATACAGGCATGCCTATTTACCAATACCAATAAAGTTTATATACAGACATGCCTATTTACCAATACAATAAAGTTTATATACAGGCATGCCTATTATACCAATAAAGTTTGTATACAGGCATGCCTATTTACCAATACAATAAAGTTTATATACAAACATGCCTATTATACCAATAAAGTTATATACAGACATGCCTATTATACCAATAAAGTTTATATACAGGCATGCCTATTTACCAATACAATAAAGTTTATATACAGGCATGCCTATTTACCAATACAATAAAGTTTATATACAGGCATGCCTATTTACCAATACAATAAAGTTTATATCCAGACATGCATATTATACCAATAAAGTTTATATACAGGCATGCCTATTTACCAATACAATAAAGTTTATATACAGGCATGCCTATTATACCAATAAAGTTTATATACAGACATGCCTATTTACCAATACAATAAAGTTTATATACAGGCATGCCTATTATACCAATAAAGTTTATATACAGACATGCCTATTTACCAATACAATAAAGTTTATATACAGGCATGCCTATTATACCAATACAATGAAGTTTATATACAGGCATGCCTATTATACCAATAAAGTTTATGTACAGGCATGCCTATTATACCAATAAACTTTATATACAGGCATGCCTATTATACCAATAAAGTTTATATACAGGCATGCCTATTATACCAATAAACTTTATATACAGGCATGCCTATTATACCAATAAACTTTATATACAGGCATGCCTATTATACCAATAAACTTTATATACAGGCATGCCTATTATACCAATAAACTTTATATACAGGCATGCCTATTATACCAATAAAGTTTATATACAGGCATGCCTATTATACCAATAAAGTTTATATACAGGCATGCCTATTATACCAATAAAGTTTATATACAGACATGCCTATTATACCAATACAATAAAGTTTATATACAGGCATGCCTATTATACCAATAAAGTTTATATACAGGCATGCCTATTATACCAATAAAGTTTATATACAGGCATGCCTATTGATCAATACAATAAAGTTTATATACAGACATGCCTATTATACCAATAAAGTTTATATACAGGCATGCCTATTGATCAATACAATAAAGTTTATATACAGGCATGCCTATTATACCAATAAAGTTTATATACAGACATGCCTATTATACCAATAAAGTTTATATACAGACATGCCTATTATACCAATACAATAAAGTTTATATACAGGCATGCCTATTATACCAATAAAGTTTATATACAGGCATGCCTATTGATCAATACAATAAAGTTTATATACAGACATGCCTATTATACCAATAGAATAAAGTTTATATACAGACATGCCTATTATACCAATAAAGTTTATATACAGGCATGCCTATTATATCAATACAATAAAGTTTATAGACAGGCATGCCTATTATACCAATAAAGTTTGTATACAGGCATGCCTATTTACCAATACAATAAAGTTTATATACAAACATGCCTATTATACCAATAAAGTTATATACAGACATGCCTATTATACCAATAAAGTTTATATACAGGCATGCCTATTTACCAATACAATAAAGTTTATATACAAACATGCCTATTTACCAATACAATAAAGTTTATATAGAGACATGCCTATTATACCAATAAAGTTTATATACAGACATGCCTATTATACCAATACAATAAAGTTTATATACAGGCATGCCTATTATACCAATAAAGTTTATATACAGGCATGCCTATTATACCAATACAATAAAGTTTATATACAAACATGCCTATTTACCAATACAATAAAGTTTATATACAGACATGCCTATTATACCAATACAATAAAGTTTATATACAGGCATGCCTATTTACCAATACAATAAAGTTTATATACAGACATGCCTATTATACCAATAAAGTTTATATACAGACATGCCTATTATACCAATACAATAAAGTTTATATGCAGGCATGCCTATTATACCAATAAAGTTTATATACAGGCATGCCTATTATACCAATAAAGTTTATATACAGACATGCCTATTATACCAATACAATAAAGTTTATATACAGGCATGCCTATTTACCAATACAATAAAGTTTATAAACAGACATGCCTATTTACCAATACAATAAAGTTTATATACAGACATGCCTATTATACCAATACAATAAAGTTATATACAGACATGTTTATTATACCAATAATATAAACAGACATGCCTATTTACCAATACAATAAAGTTTATATACAGACATGCCTATTTACCAATACAATAAAGTTTACATACAAACATGCCTATTATACCAATAAAGTTTATATACAGACATGCCTATTTACCAATACAATAAAGTTTATATACAGGCATGCCTATTTACCAATAAAGTTTATATACAGGCATGCCTATTTACCAATACAATAAAGTTTATATACAGACATGCCTATTATACCAATAAAGCTTATATACAGACATGCCTATTTACCAATACAATAAAGTTTGTATACAGGCATGCCTATTATACCAATAAAGTTTATATACAGGCATGCCTATTTACCAATAAAGTTTATATACAGACATGCCTATTATACCAATAAAGTTTATATACAGACATGCCTATTTACCAATAGAGATTCTGTACTGGCAGCCTATTTGCCAATACAGATTCTGTACATGCATGCTAAATCTGTGAGTAAAAGCATTTCGAGGTAAAAACAGGTGTTTTTGTATATCGGGTTAATAGGGTTCTCCTTTAATTATCTTTTTGAGAGACTTCTTGTCTGAGCCACGTTGATCTTGTCGTGTCTTGTTATTGCAAAATATAAATATTATACAACCCATTTTATTTTTTTTTAAAATGTGATCAGCCAAAGCAACTGGGAGTTGTTTGCAACAAGAATAACTTACCTGGCTCATAGACTTTACACAAAACTCGTGTAGTTTATTGACTTAAAGATATTCTAAAGCGGTTGCGGTGCTAATTTCTTATATATTCGTAGGACAGGTCCCAGCTCTGACTAGCTCTGATTCTGCTACTTGGCTACCAGTATTTGTGTCATCAATCTTATTATGAGCGAGAGGGGTTTTCAAGCCAGTACAATTTAATTCTTTGTTTTAGACTGCCAGCTAACTGTCCATCTAGAAAAAAGCTATATGAGTATTTCTGTCTTTGCAAGCTAACCTTTAAATAATAATATGTGGCTGTATTCAAAGTGAATGATACTATATCTAGCATTATTCAAAGTGTATGATACTATATCTAGCATTATTAAAAGTCTATGATACTATATATGGCTGTATTCAAAGTCTATGATACTATATATGGCTGTATTCAAAGTCTATGATACTATATATGGCTGTATTCAAAGTCTATGATACTATATATGGCTGTAATCAAAGTCTATGATACTATATATGGCTGTATTCAAAGTCTATGATACTTTATATGGCTGTATTCAAAGTGTATGATACTATAAATGGGTGGAGTCAAAGTCTATGATACTCTATATGGCTGTATTCAAAGTGTATGTTATTATATTTGAGTGTATTAAAATTCTATGATACTATATATGGCTGTATTCAAAGTGTATGTTACTATATATGGCTGTATTCAAAGTCTATGATACTATATATGGCTGTATTTAAAGTGTATGTTATTATATTTGAGTGTATTAAAATTCTATGATACTGTATCTGGCTGTGTTCAAAGTGTATGATACTATATTTGGGTGTTTTCAAAGTGTATGACTATATCTGGGTTGATCAGTTAGCGGTAATACTATACGCTGAATGTATATTATAAGTAAAATCGATACAGATTATGGTCATTAAAAATATATACTTTTAAGCGAATGCTAACATGGACATTTATAAAGCCATTAGTCCCAACCAGTATGTTAAAAGTTGATACAAGCTTTGTATTTCGTCTCCTTGACCTGTCGTAATTGTAATATTTAATCGTCATATATAACAATTTGCAGAATAACAATATAATGTTGAAACATACCTTCACCATACGAACATGGCTCATTTGTCACTAAAGTAAAAAATACACCGTGTTCCGATCAAACGTTTCTTTCCTTCTGCCTAGTAAATCTTTTGAAATGTGGAACACTCGTATCGCATTATGTGTTCCATTCCTTGTGTCGGGATGAGATGTGGAACACTCGTATCGCATTATGTGTTCCATTCCTTGTGTCGGGATGAAATGTGGAACACTCGTATCGCATTATGTGTTCCATTCATTGTGTCGGGATGAAATGTGGAACACTCGTATCGCATTATGTGTTCCATTCATTGTGTCGGGATGACCAGGATCTTCCACAGGAATGCATAATTTGTGGCTCGTTTGTGTTCAATATTTTTAAGAGGAAGAACATAGGTTTGTTTATCCTTCAGCTGCGAATCGCTATTAAACATCAGGAGAACGGTGCCTCACACGTTCTGTTACTATTCTAGTATATGTTTTAAAAAACAAACTCCTCTAAAGAACCCATACAGATTAAGGTGTTGATCATTAGATGATTTCTACACTTCAAAATCGGCCTCTTTATGTCACCATTTGGAGTCAAAACTGAACAAAAGAAGAATTACAATGGTCTAAGACATTATTACAGATAAGTTGTGTATCAGCTGATATGCCTTAACATCAGCTGTTATGCCTTAACATCAAATACTATGCCTTAATATCAACTGCTATACCTTAACATCAACTCCTATGCCTCAACATTAACTGATATGCCTTAACATCAACTGCTATGCCTCAACATCAACTGATATGACTCAACATCAACTGATATGCCTTAAAATCAACTGTTATGTCTTAACATCAACTGCTACGCCTTAACTGTTATGCCTTAACATCAACTGCTACGCCTTAACATCAACTGTTATGCCTTAACATCAACTGCTATGCCTTAACATCAACTCATATGCCTTAACATCATCTCCTATGCCTTAACATCAACTCCTATGCCTTAACATCAACTGTTATGCCTTAGCATCTATGCCTTAACATCAACTGCTATGCCTTAACATCAACTGCTATGTCTCAACATCAGCTGCCAATATAAGCCAACGTCTGCTAATGAACACTGATGTCTCAAAAAAGTGGTTGGTCCAAAAATATGTCAATTTCAAAAGGATTACTATATCCACAAGGTTATGTAAAATCAAGTGACCTTTCACCTATTTAAATTTGGTTAGTCTCATAAATTGGTATCTTGTAATTATTATGGCCAATCATGTGCGGATCATCACAATAAACATAATTTTCAGCCTGGAGAAAGAAACAATTAAACCATGCACAGATTAAGGCGGTAAAAACAATTCAGAAGATGTATTATTATGGCAAATTCCAATGTTTTATTATGGCATATTTTACTGTATTATTATTGCATGTTCCATTGTATTATTAGGGAATGTTCCACTGAATTATTATTGCATTTTCTACTATATTGTTATGGCATAGTCTGCTGTTTTATTATGGCATGTTCCATTGTATTATTAGGGAATGTTCCACTGAATTATTATTGCATTTTCTACTATATTGTTATGGCATAGTCTGCTGTTTTATTATGGCATGTTCCATTGTAGTATAATGTCATATTCCACTGTATTTTTATGGCATGTTTCACTGTAATATTATGGCATTTTCCACTGAATTATTATTGCATTTTGCACTTTTATTATGACATATTCCACTGTAATATTTTGACATATTCCACTGTATTATTATAGCATATTCCACTGTATTATTATTATGGAATATTATACTGTAGTATAATGGCATATTCCACTGTATTATTATAGCATATTCCACTGTATTATTATTATGGAATATTATACTGTAGTATAATGGCATATTCCACTGTATTATTATAGCTTCTTTCACTGTATTATTATGGAATATTA
Source organism: Unio pictorum (assembly GCA_030141615.1). Lineage (NCBI taxonomy): Eukaryota > Metazoa > Mollusca > Bivalvia > Unionida > Unionidae > Unio > Unio pictorum. Next base: position 2,709,711 of record JARLTB010000033.1, read on the forward strand.
TACTGTAGTATAATGGCATATTCCACTGTATTATTATAGCTTCTTTCACTGTATTATTATGGAATATTATACTGTAGTATAATGGCATGTTCCACTGTATTATTATAGCTTCTTTCACTGTATTATTATGGAATATTATACTGTAGTATAATGGCATGTTCCACTGTATTATTATAGCATATTCCACTGTATTATTATTATGGAATATTATACTGTAGTATAATGGCATATTCCACTGTATTATTATAGCTTCTTTCACTGTATTATTATGGAATATTATACTGTAGTATAATGGCATATTCCCCCGTATTATTATGGCATATTCCACTGTATTATTAGGGGGCATATTATACTGTAGTATTATGGCATATTCCACTGTAGTATTATGGCATATTCCACTGTAGTATTATGGCATATTCCACTGTATTATTAGGGCATATTCCACTGTAGTATTATGGCATATTCCACTATATTATTATGGCATATTCCACTGTATTATTATGACATATACCACTGTGTGAAGAAGGATATTGAGTATGCAAATAATTACCAACAGTAAGAGAGATAGAATGGATGTTACAAAAGATGGCCTCATACAAAGAGCGTGCTTTGCATGTTTTTAGAAGCAAGCTGAACTTGATGTACTTAATTACATCCCTTCACAGAAGTTCCATACCCTATGCCAATTTTTGTCTTCTTACTGATTGTGCGCCTTTAATTCCATATAACAGTACATTATTTCTGAGTGAATGTGATTCTAATTTAGCGAGACCGTTCTCAAGAGTTACAATCTTATCACACATAATCTTATTATGTATCCATATCTCCAGATTATCCGTCGTAGCTCACGAGCCATACTCTGCACTATCGAACCAAGTTCTAGGTAGGTAAGACACCTTCAGAGATTTTAAGACATGGATGTATGTCTCTCAAAGCCAGACCACTATAAACATCTTTATGTAGGTCTGGAAATTTAGGGATCACATAAACGTGTCCTGATTCGCCCACAAGGAAGGTATTATGCCTCTCTAAATATTCCCCTTCTCAGGCACTGGGTTAACTTCCCCTGACACCAAAACAATACGTAAAACGCACGGCTCCAGCATGATTCGTAAAGTTAGACTAAAACATGATTCGTAAAGTTAGACTAAAACAGTTTCTTTTCTTACAGAGATAGAAGGTTTTAGTTTACTACTCGCTCTACAGACCTCTGTAATGAGCCCAATGTTTTGAATACTTTCGACAACTCACACAAAAACCTTAACTACTTACATTCCAATACAGAGGAATTGGAAAGCATCCAACATGTCGGGTGTTTGTCTCATTAAGAACAACATTTCAAGCGAGAACGTTGTACAGGAAAACGCGTTTGTTGTTTTCTTTTTTGAACACCTGAACAATATTGTAATTGATATGTATTGATGTATTATGTCACCGTTCTCGTACTCTTACATGATCATTGTCTTCATGCGTGGTATCAAAGTACCGCTGGTTCTAAATATAGTATGTTTACTTATAAAACATATCCATGTGTTCATTATATTGTTCTTGCATTGTTCTTTCTCACGTCAGCGGTACTCAAGAACGTATTCACTGAAATTTATTATTTTGAATAAGAACGTTATTATTTTGAATAAGAACGTTATTATTTTGGCTTGTAATTTGTGTTCTTTATTTAGTAATTGGTCATTTTAAAATGGTGATCATACACATTTAGATGAGTACAGAAGAGTGATCATACACATTTAGCTGTGTACAGAAGAGTGATCATACATAGATGTGTAAAGAATAGTGATCATACACATTGTGATTTGTAAAGAATAGTGATCATAAAATATGTGTACAAGAGTCATACGTATTTTTATGTGTAAAGAATAATGATCATATATGTTTAGATATGTACAAGAGAGTGATCATACGTAATTAGATGTGTACAAGAGAGTGATCATACATATTTTTTGTGTGCAGAATAGTCATCATGCATAGATGTGTACAAGAGAGTGATCATACATATATGCTGTGTACAGAATAGTGATCATACGTAATTAGATGTGTACAAGAGAGTGATCATACATATTTTTTGTGTGCAGAATAGTCATCATACATAGATGTGTACAAGAGAGTGATCGTACATATATGCTGTGTACAGAATAGTGATCATACGTATTTAGATGTGTACGAGAGAGTGATTGTACATATCTTTTGTGTACAGAATAGTGATCATACATATTTTGCTCTGTAAAATATAGTGATTATACACAATTAGATATCTACAGAATAGTGACGATACACATTTCATGTATCAAATGTTTTTCTGTGTACAGATTAGTGACGATACACATTTCATGTATCAGATGTTTTGCTGTGTACAGAATAGTGACGATACACCTTTCATGTATCAAATGTTTATCTGTGTACAGAATAGTGACGATACACCTTTCATGTATCAAATGTTTTGCTGTGTACAGATTAGTGACGATACACATTTCATGTATCAAATGTTTGTCTGTGTACAGAATAGTGACGATACACATTTTATGTATCAGATGTTTTTCTGTGTACAGAATAGTGACGATACATATTTCATGTATCAAATGTTTTGCTGTGTACAGATTAGTGACGATACACATTTCATGTATCAAATGTTTGTCTGTGTACAGAATAGTGACGATACACATTTTATGTATCAGATGTTTTTCTGTGTACAGAATAGTGACGATACACATTTCATGTATCAAATGTTTTGCTGTGTACATAATAGTGACGATACACATTTCTTGTATCAAATGTTTTGCTGTGTACAGAATAGTGACGATACACATTTCATGTATCAAATGTTTTGCTGTGTACAGAATAGTGACGATACACATTTCATGTATCAGATGTTTTTCTGTGTACAGAATAGTGACGATACACATTTCATGTATCAGATGTTTTTCTGTGTACAGAATAGTGACGATACACATTTTATGTATCAAATGTTTGTCTGTGTACAGAATAGTGACGATACACATTTCATGTATCAGATGTTTTTCTGTGTACAGAATAGTGACGATACACATTTCATGTATCAGATGTTTTTCTGTGTACAGAATAGTGACGATACACATTTTATGTATCAAATGTTTGTCTGTGTACAGAATAGTGACGATACACATTTCATGTATCAGATGTTTTGCTGTGTACAGATTAGTGACGATACACATTTCATGTATCAAATGTTTGTCTGTGTACAGAATAGTGACGATACACATTTTATGTATCAGATGTTTTTCTGTGTACAGAATAGTGACGATACACATTTCATGTATCAAATGTTTGTCTGTGTACAGAATAGTGACGATACACATTTCATGTATCAGATGTTTTTCTGTGTACAGATTAGTGACGATACACATTTCATGTATCAGATGTTTTTCTGTGTACAGAATAGTGACGATACACATTTCATGTATCAGATGTTTTTCTGTGTACAGAATAGTGACGATACACATTTCTTGTATCAAATGTTTATCTGTGTACAGAATAGTGACGATACACATTTCTTGTATCAAATGTTTATCTGTGTACAGAATAGTGACGACACACCTTTTATGTATCAAATGTTTTGCTGTGTACAGATTAGTGACGATACACATTTCTTGTATCAAATGTTTATCTGTGTACAGAATAGTGACGACACACCTTTTATGTATCAAATGTTTTGCTGTGTACAGATTAGTGACGATACACATTTCTTGTATCAAATGTTTATCTGTGTACAGAATAGTGACGATACACATTTCTTGTATCAAATGTTTATCTGTGTACAGAATAGTGACGACACACCTTTTATGTATCAAATGTTTTTCTGTGTACAGAATAGTGACGATACATATTTCATGTATCAAATGTTTTGCTGTGTACAGAATAGTGACGATACACATTTCATGTATCAAATGTTTGTCTGTGTACAGAATAGTGACGATACACATTTTATGTATCAGATGTTTTGCTGTGTACAGATTAGTGACGATACACATTTCATGTATCAAATGTTTTGCTGTGTACATAATAGTGACGACACACATTTCATGTATCAGATGTTTATCTGTGTACAGATTAGTGACGATACACATTTTATGTATCAGATGTTTTGCTGTGTACAGATTAGTGACGATACACATTTTATGTATCAGATGTTTATCTGTGTACAGATTAGTGACGATACACATTTCATGTATCAAATGTTTTGCTGTGTACAGATTAGTGACGATACACATTTCATGTATCAAATGTTTGTCACTGTACTGTGAGTCCTCGTAATGGAACTATTCCCTTGTGCCCAGAAAACGGTTTTCGGGCAGAAAATAATGTGTGTGCCTCCGCCATTACTGATAATTATGTTTTCACACAGAAAACCATTGAATGTCCATGGGCAGGTTATTTTACGTTTTCAAGCTGAAAATCCTACAGATATACCCCTTGTACTGATAATGATGCAGTTTTATACTGTAAGCACTATATAACCCTTGTAATGATGCATTTTTGTACTGTAAGCACTATATAACTGATAATGATGCAGTTTTATACTGTAAGCACTATATAACCCTTGTAATGATGCATTTTCATATTGTAAGCCATATATATCCCCTGTACTAATAATGATGCATTTTTATACTGTAAGCTCTACATATGTTCTGTACTGATAATGATATATTTCAAACTGTAAGAACTACATAACCCTTGTACTGATAATGATATATTTCATACTGTAAGAACTACATAACAATTGTACTGTTAATGATTTATTTCATACTGTAAGAACTACATAACCCTTGTACTGATAATGATATATTTTCATACTGTAAGAACTACATAACAATTGTACTGTTAATGATACATTTTCATACTGTAAGAACTACATAACAATTGTACTGTTAATGATACATTTTCATACTGTAAGAACTACATAACCCTTGTACTGTTAATGATACATTTTCATACTGTAAGAACTACATAACAATTGTACTGTTAATGATACATTTTCATATTGTAAGAACTACATAACAATTGTACTGTTAATGATATATTTTCATACTGTAAGAACTACATAACAATTGTACTGTTAATGATACATTTTCATATTGTAAACCTTATATGCACCCTATACTAATAATGGAGCATTTTTATACTGTAAGCCCTATATACTCCCAGTTCTGGTACTTTTACAAGCTTCCACACGGCTAGTTCTTTATGGCACCCACCCACCCCCGTATTGGAAATTATTACTTTTTATCAAGCAATATTGCCATGTCCCTGTGCTGGTCATTATACGTTTCCACATCGCAAGCCTATCATATCCCTGTGCTGGTCATTATACATTTCCACACCGCAAACCTATAATATCCATGTGCTGGTCATTATACGTTTCCACACCGCAAACCTATCGTATCCATGTGCTGGTCATTATACGTTTCCACACCGCAAACCTATCGTATCCATGTGCTGGTCATTATACGTTTCCACACCGCAAACCTATCGTATCCATGTGCTGGTCATTATACGTTTCCACACCGCAAACCTATCGTATCCATGTGCTGGTCATTATACGTTTCCACATCGCAAACCTATCATATCCCTGTGCTGGTCATTATACATTTCCACACCGCAAACCTATAATATCCATGTGCTGGTCATTATACGTTTCCACACCGCAAACCTATCGTATCCATGTGCTGGTCATTATACGTTTCCACACCGCAAACCTATCGTATCCATGTGCTGGTCATTATACGTTTCCACACCGCAAACCTATCGTATCCATGTGCTGGTCATTATACGTTTCCACACCGCAAACCTATCGTATCCATGTGCTGGTCATTGTACGTTTCCACACCGCAAACCTATCGTATCCATGTGCTGGTCATTGTACGTTTCCACACCGCAAACCTATCGTATCCATGTGCTGGTCATTGTACGTTTCCACACCGCAAACCTATCGTATCCATGTGCTGGTCATTATACGTTTCCACACCGCAAACCTATCATATCCATGTGCTGGTCATTATACGTTTCCACACCGCAAACTTATCATATCCATGTGCTGGTCATTATACGTTTCCACACCGCAAACATATCATATCCATGTGCTGGAAATGACACATTTGCACATAGAAAACCTTACATGGCCCATGTGCTGATGCTCATGCTCTTTCATACAGCATACCGAGTGTCTCATGCTCTGTAATTATACCTTTTCATACAGCATACGGAATGTCCCGTGATCTGGTAATTGTACTTACAGCAAAGGGAATGTCCCATGCTCAGGTAAGTATACCTTTTCATACAGCATACGGAATGTCACATTGCACTGATAATTATAAATTTTCATACAGCAAACGTTTCATGCAGCCTGTGCTGGTAATTTTGCCCACTGGTCTTTTACCGTTTTCACACAGCAAACTCTTAAATCCTGTACTGGTAATTATTCATTTTCACATAGCAGAAACCTTTAAAGTCCACTGTACTGGTAATTATTCATTTTCACATAGCAGAAACCTTTAAAGTCCACTGTACTGGTAATTATTCATTTTCACATAGCAGAAACCTTTAAAGTCCACTGTACTGGTAATTATTCATTTTCACATAGCAGAAACCTTTAAAGTCCACTGTACTGGTAATTATATTAGAGAGATGATTTTGATATTTTTTTTGTTTTACTTCATTAAGGGGATGGTAAATTACAGTAGTTAATTTGTTTGCTGTTGTTTAAATCGAAGATTGATGGGGTTCAGGTGCATTCTGTACAATCCGTTTGTCTGATTTACCTGTAATATGCATGGATGATACAAGAAAATCACCTGCCAATCTTGCTTTGATTAGATGCTGTTCTATCCTGGCTGTATCCAAGAGCTTCGTGCAAAGCTTAATGAGTTTAAACTTGTTTACATCGCCCACGTCGAGTCTTGTGCCTCCGATATTCGAACACGATTTGAAGTCTGCTATATCCTTGTAAAAGAAAGGCATTCCAGTCTATCGGTATTTAATGTTGATTCTGTGGAATTATAATGACACTGGATTTCGTTTCCACTTGTTTTTCAAAGTGTTGCGTGATCTGATATTTTTTTTACAATTTTAACATGGAATTCTAGCAACATATGATTTCCATATTTTGGGGTAACGCTTCCATGCCAGGTTTAGTTCAAGGGAGTTCAGATACGTCAACGATCTCTTAAAATTGAATCAGTTTTACGCTGTGTTAGTGAAACAGTTACGCGTGAAAGCAGACGATAATATTCTACCAAGCTGTTTACCAAGCAATTTACCAAGCAATTTACCAAGGATTTACACAAGCTTACGATTATGAATCGTCGTCAAGAAAACTTCACGAATTGATCACTACGTCGTGATTGGTGAAATACGATGACTGACCATGGACTTTCTAAAGAAAGATCACATTCTACGAAAGGATGATTATATGTGTGTTTTCTTACTGAATAGTTTTTCTTTCGCTAACGTCTCTCGGCTTGAAATTGATTTATTTTGCAGATGATAAATATCATTCAAAAACTAATGTGAAAAAAACCGATCTAACTTTCAAATGAACATAACTCGAGACAATGTATTTAAAACCATGACTACAGAGATTCATCTAAAAGGCTCCAGAGTGTTCGGAGATGAAAATATAGACATCGATAGATAATTGATGATGGAAATTAGTTGCGTATGTCGACTCTCAGATTATGCTGTTATGCATTATGTGCATTTGGGAAATATTCAAAACGAATACGTTTCTACCGTCTTACATGGCAATTTGAATGTACAGGATGAGTGGATATTTTCATAAATGGGACCCGTACGTTACCAATGGTAAACTGACTATTTCAAAATTCGCTTATACTAATGACGCCACTAATGTAAGAAGTATATAGATTTGTATACCCTAGTCAAATTAGGTTGCATATTGTGACAAAAGACGGGCAAACAAAAAAAGATTACTGTTTGAAAATTTCAGTTTGAAGACAACATTGACGTGTTTTAGATGTTTTGTGATTATGTCATGTGAACAACGTACTCTCGAACCCAGATCAACCTAATACGAGACGATAAGTATATCTCGACGACACAGCTAAAGTGAAAATGATGGCGACTGCGAAAATAAAAATACTATCAAAGTATGCAGGTGTTAGTATGTTGCTATTGTAATCAGACAGCTTTTTTCTCCTTAAGGCTGGTGCCATAGACATTAATTTTCGAAGACAATTACGGCAGACGTTTCTTAGTAATGTCAGATTCCGTTTCGCCAATAACTTTTATCTAAACGGACAAGGCTAATTGGATTTTATCACGATAACTTTCTGTCAGTTTCTAAATTGTTCATCGATTGCAGTATTTAAAAGGTAATTTATTGATACGAGGAGAGGCTTGGAAAACTCGAATAATTTTACCTGATAGCGATGAGTACCACAAAGGCTGCATCAAAGTCAGCCAGACGCTTGATGAAGCAGAAAAGAGCGGATGGAGCCTTCGTGGCATTTGAGGTAAATTTAAAAATATAAAACTTATTTTTGAAATTTTATTTCGCCCATTTAAATTATACTATCATGGAATTTGTTGGCTACATTTTGTTTGAAAAGAAAAGCTATAAAAAAATCCATAAGGGCTTCTTTTAATTTTACGTTGTTTATCTCATATTCTATCTCATGAATGCTACCTGGCGATAAAATAGTGAAACAGAGGAACAAACGAAATTTCGTGTATGTGACTTTGATTTGAATGTCTCTCATGCTAATATAAGTAATGTAAAATCTTAATTTGAGCATAAACCAACACTAAAGACAGTTGTAATACAGACTAGCAGGCATGCAACTATAGATACAGGGAGGTGAAAATGTGATATTTATGAGAATAAAAATCTTCGTTTGGCCACATTGCAACCACAGTGAACATTATTTTAAGATTTTATCTTCTTTTGTCAAAGAACGATTATCGATTACTTTTGACAAGGAGAATACCCAACCTACCCTAGAATATCTATCCTGCGTATTGATGGACAATGCAATGGAATTCCTGTCGCTACCCTGCGTGTGGTTAGACAGTACGCAGGAATTTCTGTCGCCAGCTGGTGCATGGTTAGATAAAAATACGCTGGAATTCCTGTCTCCAGCATGTGCACTGTTAGACAATGCACATTAATTCCTGTCTACAGCTTGTGTGTGGCTAGACAATACGCAGGAATTCCAGTCTCCAGCCAGTGTATGCTTAGTCAATACGAGCGAATGTTTGTCTTCAGGGTATGTATGGTTAGACAAAATCCAGGATTTCCTGTCGCCAGCCTGAGTATGGTTGAACAATACGCAAGAATTTCTGTTGCTAGCCTGTGTATGGTTAGACATCACACATTAATTCATTTCTCAGACCTGTGTATGGTTAGACAAAATGCTTTAATTCCTGTCGCCAGCCTGAGTATGGTTTAACAATACGCATGAATGACTGTCTTCAGTCTGTGTATGATAACGCAGAATTATATTGCCAGCCATGTATATCTTACTTGCTCCTTTAACTCGCCAGTCCCATTTTCGTAAAAGCGCAGAAGTGATCAAATCAGTGACTCAGAAAATGTACTTATTGTACCACCGAGCAAACTTGTGGTGGTTTTTTTTTGCTCGTTTGATTATGATTTTTAACGTAGCTTTAAACAATTTCAATCATATCGCAACGATGTCAGACGTGTGACAGTTTATAGTGATGTCTAACACTGGGGCATCATGCCGCAGACATGTAGCTTGATGTCCCACCCAGTCACATTATCTTGACACCAGGCCGACCAGTCCTAACACTAACCTCTTAATGCTGAGCGCCAAGCAAGGTAGCTGTTAGTACCATTTTTGTAAGTCTTTGGTATGACTTGACAGGGGATCGATCCCACGACAGCCTGCTTCCGCGGCGGACGCTCTAACCCATAGGCCACCGGAGCGGTCAAACTTGTGATGTGGGTTCGAATTCTAATATCTGAAGAAGTGGAGCGGCTACAAAATAGTGCTCCTAGTCAGGCAGTTTATCCATTTGTCTGGACACCAAACATCGCATTTCTTGTGTGCGTTAAAATACCAAGCCAAACTAAACCAACACGTATGTCAGAATGCCAAAACAAACCCTTTCCATTGAACTTTGAGTCTAATTCTTGCTTTAGAATATATTTCCCTCCAGTCGACCCTCCAGACATATTTCCAAATGTTTTCAGTGATAAAGTACAAACCATTAGACATAAGACTGACTACACAATTTCAATTGACTCATCGTCTCCATGCAGTTGCGATACAGCATTTCAGCGGCACAGTACTAAAACTACTCTTCTAAGGGTAGTTAATGGCATTCTCGCCATTACAGTCCTCGCCCTCTTTGATTTTCATGCAGCATGCGCCAAATTCAGACCATGATATATTACTTCACCACCTCCAGCATGTATTTGTCATTCACAATACAGCCGTACAGTGGTTCAAGTCAACATGACGCAAATTGTGTCCGGAAATGGAATACGCTCCAGCCAAGTTGATCTATGGTGTGCTGTTCCACAGGGGTCTGTTCTCTTCATTCTGTACACTCAGCCGCTCTCAAGTGTCATATATCATCATTCAGTGTCTCACCAAATGTACTCTGATGCCACCCAAATATATACATCTAGCCACCAAACTGAAATTGGTGCTACCATCCAAGGAGTAGAGAGGTGCGTATTTGATGTGAAATCATTGATGACATGTAACAAGCTGCTGATGAATGACGATTCAACGTAGGCCATTCTGATTACAACACAAAGACTTTCTCATTCAAATGCTCTACCTCAAACAATTAATATCAACAAAACCAACATTAAATTCACAGTCAGTACGAAACCTAGTTATTACTCTGGACAGTACTCTCACATCGCATCAACATGTCATGAATCTGCAAGTCCGCATCAGATCCATTCCAGTTTATGCCACTAAAACACTTGTGTATGCATTAGTACTTTCAAGAGTGGAATATTGTAGCTGAGCTATGTCTTGTTCGTTTCAGTATTTACTCCATTAAAATTGAAAATGTTCCCAATACAGCTGCTCGGATCATGCTTAGAGTATCGCTATCAGAGCGCACCTCCCATCTGCTCTGTACCCTACACTGGCTATCCATTCGATTCATAATCAACCATAAAATGTGTTCTCTGTGCTACATTTCACTGACGGACCCCAGTCCAACATACCTATCCGACCTCACCCATGTGTACACCCCAGCAAGATACGTGCGCTCCGCTTGTGATATACATACATATATATATATATATATATATATATATATATATATATATATATATATATATATATATATATATATATATATATATATATATATATATGGGAATACTAGCAACTGTATGAAGTTTCGGGGAACTCTGGGAAATGTAAAATGTATTATTTTTCTGAGAGTTCTGCTACATGCTTAAACGTCCTTAGAAATATGTCAAAATCTGAAACTTTCTTAGAAATCTTTCAAATGTTTAAACATTTTGGAGAACTCTGTCAATCATTTTAACTTCCTGAGAACTCTGGCAAACATGTAAAGTTCCTCTCTCAAATGTTCAGATTTTCTGAGAACTAAATCAAACGCTTGATCTTGATATTGGTTAGGTAAGTGCTATATCGATTCTTTCGCATCTTGTGTATGTCAGTATAATTGAACTTGACCTGCAAATGTTTGAACTTCTGGGAACTCTGTCACTCTTATGATCTTCGAAAACAATTTATGACCGTTGTTATTATTATACAATCATTAATATGTTCAAAACACGAGCATCTTGCAAAAACAAATTGTAACTAAAATAGTGTAATGTATGAGTACAGCTCAAAATCACACGGTTCAAATCATATGGCAATGCTGTTAATAATTCATGCCAAAGAACAGTCTTTTTGTAAAAGGCTAAATTCTTTTTATAAGGGGCTAAATCATTTTTCTAAAGGGCTAAATCCATTTTAACAAGGGCTAAATCCATTTTATAAAGAACTTAATCCTTTCATAAAGGGCTAAATCCATTTCATAAAAGGCTAAATCCATTTTATAAAGAACTTCATCCATTTTATAAAAAACTTCATCCATTTTGTAAAGAGCTTCATCCATTTTATAAAGAGCTTCATCCATTTTATAAAAAGTTTCATCCATTTTATAAAGAACTTCATCCATTTTATAAAAAAACTTCATCCATTTTATAAAGAACTTCATCCATTTTATAAAAGGCTAAATCCTTTTTACGTGACTGAGGAAGAGTTTTTTTTATATGACTAAACATTGTTAACTTTACTAAAACCAAGTTGGGTCTTGCAGCATGTGTCTCTTGTAGTTTTCCACAAGTACTGAGTAAAACATATTTCAGAGATGATTCACAGCAGTGTGTTAAGACTAAAATAACAATAAATTAATTGGAACACTTCGTTGCAACACAAGATAAATCATTCTTTGCACAATCTTATGAGACATTTACAAGGGAAATCATTTGGAACACCGTCACGTGATACAAGATAAATCATTCGGAACACCGTATTGTGATACAAAAGAAGTCATTCGGAACACCATCTTGTGAAACATGAGAAATCATTCATATAATTCTTTCCATTGAAGCTTGGTTTTGGGCGTAGTTCAACCACTTGACAATAATGAAAAACTGATATTTTTAATATAATATTATTAAGTTGTTAATCCAAACATAGTTCTTGATTAACAATATACATATGTATAAGATATTCAATCCAGAATAAGACGAGTAATCCAATTAATAATATTTTGATATTTCATCGCATGACGAACATATTCGACAAATACATATGTTTTGTTTAAACTAGGCAATGCTAATGTAATAACATGTCGAATTCTGTGTTCTGTTTAAACTAGGCAATGCTAATGTAATAACATGTCGAGTTCTGTGTTCTGTTTAAGCTAGGCAATGCTAATGTAATAACATGTCGAGTTCTGTGTTCTGTTTAAACTAGGCAATGCTAATGTAATAACATGTCGAGTTCTGTGTTCTGTTTCAACTAGGCAATGCTAATGTAATAACATGTCGAGTTCTGTGTTCTGTTTCAACTAGGCAATGCTAATGTAATACATGTCGAGTTCTGTGTTCTGTTTCAACTAGGCAATGCTAATGTAATAACATGTCGAGTTCTGTGTTCTGTTTCAACTAGGCAATGCTAATGTAATAACATGTCGAGATCTGTGTTCTGTTTCAACTAGGAAACGCTAATATAATAACATGTCGAGATCTGTGTTCTTTTTCAACTAGGCAATGCTAATGTAATAACATGTCGAGATCTGTGTTTTGTTTCAACTTAGCAATTCTAATGTAATAACATGTCGAGATCTGTTTTGTTTCAACTAGGCAATGCTAATGTAATAACATGTCGAGATCTGTGTTTTGTTTCAACTAGGCAATGCTACTGTAATAACATGTCGAGATCTTTGTTTTGTTTCAACTAGGCAATGCTACTGTAATAATATGTCGAATTTGCTAGGCAATGCTAATGTAATAACATGTCGAGTTTGCTAGGCAATACTACTGTAATAACATGTCGAATTTGCTAGGCAGTGCTACTGTAATAACATGTCGAATTTGCTAGGCAATGCTAATGTAATAACATGTTGAATTTGCAAGGCAGTGCTAATGTAATAACATGTCGAATTTGCTGGAAATGCTGTTTTGAACGTGACATGCATATCACCAGTAGGCACCATAAACTTGAAAATAATAATGCATATGTTTGGTTACGTTACTTGCACAAAATATAAAATTTTATCGAATTTTACTCATTGAACAGGAATAGGGCATAAGTCAGATGGTTATATGTTAAATTAAAAAGATCGTAATTAATTAATTTCCCTTGCTCGTGGTGTCCGCGTGTTACGTGGTGGTGTTCGTGTGTTACTTGGTGGTGTTCGTGTGTTCTGTATAATGTTATATGTCAGTGCCCGTTCCTTTACATTGCTTACAACACGAATGCGTTAAACCCTCATGCTATCTAACAAATACATGCCCCCTTTTCTCTCCATATGCTATGATTTGTATAGTATTCAATATATATTGCGGTTACAATAGATGTTTTACAATATAAATTAAACTACTGAAACGTACCACTGTATTTATGTCAATTCTGACTAAAGAATGACAATAACAATATATTGGTATATAACGTATGTTAAGTGAGATGGGACAGTCAGCGTACACCCACATCATTCGATTGGGCAGTTAATGTACGCCCACATCATTCGATTGGGCAGTTAATGTACGCCCATATCATTGGATTGGACAGTTAATGTACACCTACATCATTCGATTGGGCAGTTAATGTACACCTACATCATTCGATTGGACAGTTAATGTACGCCCATATCATTCGATTGGGCAGTTAATGTACACCCACATCATTCGATTGGACAGTTAATGTACACCCACATCATTCGATTGGGCAGTTAATGTACACCCACATCATTCGATTGGACAGTTAATGTACACCTACATCATTCGATTGGACAGTTAATGTACGCCCATATCATTGGATTGGACAGTTAATGTACACCTACATCATTCGATTGGACAGTTAATGTACGCCCATATCATTGGATTGGACAGTTAATGTACACCTACATCATTCGATTGGACAGTCAATGTATACCCACATCATTGGTTTGGACAGTCAATGTTCACCCACATCTTTGGATTGGACAGTTAACTTACACCCACATCATTCGATTGGACAGTTAATGTACTCCCATATCATTGGATTGGACAGTTAATTTACACCTACATCATTCGATTGGACAGTTAATGTACACCCACATCATTGGATTGGACAGTTAATATATGCCCACATCATTGGATTGGACAGTCATCGTTCACCCACAACAATGGACTGGACAGTACACCGACATTAAGGGATTGGACAATTAATGCACACACCCACCCACTCATGGATAGACTCCCAACAATAAGTGGGACAGTTAATGCACAAGCACATCAATGAGTTGAACAGTTAATCTACACCCATATCAATGGGTTGGACAGCTAATGAACACCCACACCATTGGATTAGACAGTCAATGTACACCCACACCATTGGATTAGACAGTCAATGTACACCCACACCATTGGATTAGACAGTCAATGTACACCCACACCATTGGATTAGACAGTCAATGTACACCCACACCATTGGATTAGACAGTCAATGTACACCCACACCATTGGATTAGACAGTCAATGTACACCCACACCATTGGATTAGACAGTCAATGTACACCCACACCATTGGATTAGACAGTCAATGTACTCCCACCACTACGGATGAGACAGCTAAAGTACACCCACATTAATGGATAGGACATTTAATGTACGCTAATTTCAGTGGATGGGACATTTAATGTACGCTAATTTCAGTGGATGGGACATTTAATGTACGCTAATTTCAGTGGATGGGACAGTTAACGTACGCTAATTTCATGGGGATGGTACAGTTAACGTTCGCTAATTTCAGTTGATGGTACAGTTAACGTTCGCTAATTTCAGTGGATGGGACAGCTAACGTACGCTAATTTCAGGGGATGGGACAGTTAACGTACGCTAATTTCAGGGGATGGTACAGTTAACGTACGCTAATTTCAGTCGATGGGGCAGTTAACGTACGCTAATTGCAGTGGATGGTACAGTTAACGTACGCTAATTTCAGTGGATGGTACAGTTAACGTTCGCTAATTTCAGTGGATGGGGCAGTTAACGTACGCTTATTGCAGTGGATGGGACAGTTAACGTACGCTAATTGCAGTGGATGGTACAGTTAACGTACGCTAATTTCAGTGGATGGTACAGTTAACGTTCGCTAATTTCAGTCGATGGGGCAGTTAACGTACGCTAATTGCAGTGGATGGGACAGTTAACGTACGCTAATTGCAGTGGATGGTACAGTTAATGTACGCTAATTTCAGTGGATGGTACAGTTAACGTTCGCTAATTTCAGTCGATGGGGCAGTTAACGTACGCTAATTGCAGTCGATGGGGCAGTTAACGTACGCTAATTTCAGTGGATGGTACAGTTAACGTACTCTAATTTCAGTGGATGGTACAGTTAACGTACGCTAATTTCAGTGGATGGTACAGTTAACGTACGCTAATTGCAGTGGATGGTACAGTTAACGTACGCTAATTTCAGTGGATGGGATAATTAGCGTGCACCTACCTTAGTGGGCAAGATTTGCATAGGTTGATAATGGAAAATACGTTCCTTAGATTTCTGCTATTGGTCCTGTTTTACAGTGCTATCGCCATCACCACCGCCAACACCACCGTCATCACCACCGCCATCACCACCTTCATCACCACCGTCATCCCTACCGTCATCACCACCGTCATCACCACCGCCATCCCTACCGTCATCACCACCGTCATCACCACCGTCATCCCTACCGTCATCACCACCGTCATCACCACCGCCATCCCTACCGTCATCACCACCGTCATCACTACCGTCATCACCACCGTCATCCCTACCGCCATCACCACCGTCATCATTACTCCAACTCCTTTTTGACACTACTACTATTACTGGTGCTGTTATTACTACTAGCATCATTTTCACCACCACCATGATTACTACAACTGTCGTAATTTCCGATATCATTACAACGAAAACTATTACTACGATGATGAACGCATAGACTGCTAGTAATTTGTCGGCCGCAGCTATTGCTGATTTCCTTATAACAGGGCATATTACAATTAAGCGGATGTGACGTACTAATCAGATGTGACGTACTAATCGGATGTGACTAATTTCAGTGATGACGAACTGCATACAAATATCTCGCGTTTGGTGTTTTTTTTAAAAAAAATATTCTACAAACTTTGTAACATGGCGGGTGAATTTCAATATGCATAGATATTTGACGACAATGTTTCCGGCCCGACATTATTTTGTAAGCTAGTAGAAAGTTAATCTCTAGTATAACTGAGAAGGTGTCTACATGGTCATATCCCTACATGGTCATATCCCTACAGGTGTCTACATGGTCATATCCCTACAGGTGTCTACATGGTCATATTCCTACATGGTCATATCCCTACAGGTGTCTACATGGTCATATCCCTACAGGTGTCTACATGGTCATATCCCTACAGGTGGAAATCAAAGCAAATTTACATTCATTATTTCAGTAATTTAGGTTACCGTAGTATAATACATTCTAAAACAAAGGTCACTGTATTGGAGCTCCCAGCACTACTTACTACAAATGTAAAGTCGAGGTTTTGTGTTGCTAAATAATTTGTATATGAAACGGTGGACTTAGAGATGACAGCAGACAATAACATTTTTTCGAAAGATGGACAGGCACGCCTATTTTATCTTGGCGATTTAAAAAAGTGTTTGTCAATAACTAACATTATATTATTTCTAAAAACAAAAGCTAACAAAAAGTATCTGCAGCAATTTCATCTGCATATGCATTTGTTTCAGTATTAAGCGTATGGTTTGAACATCAAAAAGTCATGGTGTATTGTTAATGCGATCACAAATCTATCAAACAACAAACAATACAAGGGATGTAACACGAAGGGTTGATACGTATATGTGCATTAGTTACTTCCCTCGATTTCATGATATGATTTCGCGTTATATAAATTGTGTTGCATATTTCCTGTCTTTCGATGTACATCTTATAAATAACATGGGGGGGGGGGGGGCGAAGCCAGAATCAGCCAGCTCCCTCTCTGTAAGTATATATATATATATATATATATATATATATATATATATATATATATATATATATATATATATAGAGAGAGAGAGAGAGAGAGAGAGAGAGAGAGAGAGAGAGAGAGAGAGAGAGATGGACGAATAATTGCTGAATAAAGACAACTAGAGCATCAGATGATATCAAGGCAGTGAATGACTTTAGGTATATGCCCTGCCTCATGATGCTGATAATTTCCGATCTCAACACACACACACACACACACACACACACACACACACTAGATATTAATAGAATCATGACAATTTTCCCACGTTATTATTCATGTAAGCAATAAAATTCCTTTGTTATGAAGGATTGTTAATAAGTTATACATTGCTGAGCTACAAATGTATAATAAAATGCTCCAACTCAGGCGTCAGTAATCACCATGGTTACCACTACAGTATGAAGACATGTGTGCAAGCGGTCTCTTGTACTTTTATTGTTTACATTTTTATTTTTATTTATGTTTTCTTATTATGTATGTATGTATGTGCCAGGTCTAATTTGGCTGAGTAGTCAGGCACTGACATATCGCCTCTGTATATGTGAATTTGAGTCCCAACTCGGCCATCGTGGGTATGTGGGAAACTTTGCCAGCAGCTTTGCATGGATCGGTATTTATTCCTTGGTATTTCCCCATTTCTACTTCCACCAACATATCCCGGCCACCATGAATGGCCATCATGTTGTTCAAACTGGTGATAGCTTACAAAGGAGAATAAACTGAAACTAGTTTTTAAACTACTAAACAGAAATGCTTGTTTTTCTTACTAAACAGAAATGCTTGTTTTTCTTACTAAACAGAAATGCTTGTTTGTTCCAGTGGCAGTTTATTAAGAATATTTACCTTTAAAACATGGAATGAAGGACAAAAATCGCAAGACAAAATGTTACAAGACAGAATGTCACATAATCAGAGACAGAAAACCACATTTAGGATGTTCACTATTATGAGAAATGACATTTTGAGTTCAGTAGATCGCATCGCCATGTTTCTGATTGAGATAAAGAACTTTGCAAAACCACGGTAAGAACTACCGATCCACGGTACGAACCACCGATCCACGGCACGAACCACCGATCCACGGTACGAACCACCGATCCACGGGAAGCTATGATCACGCCTTTGACCACTCGGCCATCCCGGGCCCCTTCAACATGCATTGTATATAGGTAACTTTCAACACAGGGTTTATACCTACCCTTTTGTGTGTGTGCGTGTGTTTGTGTGTGTGTGTGTGTCTGTGTGAGTGTATATGTGTGTGTGTGTGTGTGAGAGAGAGAGAGAGAGAGAGAGAGAGAGAGAGAGAGAGAGAGAGAGAGAGAGAGAGAGAGAGAGAGAGATTTTTATGAAGCTTCAACATCTGTTCAGTCATATCGCTACAATGTCTGCGTTGTGGCAGTTTGTAGTGATGTCTACCACCAGGACATCATGCCACAGACATGTAGCATGATGTCCCATCCAGTCACATTATCCTGACACCAGGCCGATGACTCATAACAACACTAACCTCTTAATGCTGAGCGCCAAGCGAAGCAGCTGTTAATACCATTTTTGTAAGTCTTTAAATATGATTCAGTTTGGGTTCGAGTTTTTGTATCAATAATTGTTGTATTTGAGAAACCTTGCCAAGTTGCCAGTAGCTTTAAAATGGTGCTAAATCAACAGTAATAATAATAATAATAATAATAATAATAATAATAATAATGTCCATCAGAACTTGATATTACAGTTGACTTCTGCTTCACTTTCTCACTTTCTATGTACGGGAAAATATAATACATCTGATATTTTATTAAGTTCCAAAATACACATGCAGATGCAGACAGTTAGTTCAATGCTGAAATATCGTTTTGTATTTCTTAATATTGATTTCCAACTTAACCAAAATGTGACACACGAGATTATCCAGCTCTGGGACCAGAACTGAAATAAGTGACGTTTAATATATTTGATAGTGAGAGCATGAAACAAACTAAGTTTAACATATGTGATAGCGATAACGAAGTTTAACATATGTGATAGCAATAACGAAGTTTAACATATGTGATAGCAATAACGAAGTTTAACATATGTGATAGCGATAGCGAAGTTTAACATATGTGATAACGATAACAAAGTTTAACATATGTGATAGCGATAACGAAGTTTAACATATGTGATAGCGATAACGAAGTTTAACATATGTGATAGCGATAACGAAGTTTAACATATGTGATAGCGAAAGCATGAGCTCAGTGTAGTTTATTTAATATATGCGATAGCGAGAGTATGAAATCAGCAAACGTTTTATTATATGCGATAACGAGAGTATGAAATCAGCAAACGTTTTATTATATGCGATAACGAGAGTATGAAATCAGCAAACGTTTTATTATATGCGATAACGAGAGTATGAAATCAGCAAACGTTTTATTATATGCGATAGCGAGAGTATGAAATCAGCAAACGTTTTATTATATGCGATAGGGAGAGTATGAAATCAGCAAACGT
>JARLTB010000033.1:2735000-3060000 GCA_030141615.1 Unio pictorum
TAAGTTTATCGTCATACAGCCATGCGCATTATAAATCTTCATTTAGTTTCCTTTGAACATTGCTAAAATTATGAAGGTTTTCAGCACTTATAACCTGGCTCAAATTTGCGTTTTGATTAAGATTTTTAGATTATAGAATAAGAGTCGTTTCCGTAACGTATTATTTACGATTTACAGATTAGATTATAAGCTTGGTTTCATATGTACGGATAATATATTTGCTTATCGATCCATCTGGCCTTATTGATATTTTCTGTTTACGGACTACATATTTGCTTCGTTTTGTTTCTTTTGTAATCTATATACGTATATCTATATACTTTATATCTATATACTTTATATCTATATACTTTATATCTATATACGTATATCTATATACTTTATATCTATATACGTATATCTATATACTTTATATCTATATACTTTATATATATATATACTTTATATCTATGTACTTTATATCTATATACTATATATCTATATACTTTATATATATATACTTTATATCTATGTACTTTATATCTATATACTATATATCTATATACGTATATCTATATACTTTATATCTATATGCTTTATATCTATATACGTATATCTATATTCTTTATATCTATATACTTTATATCTATATACGTATATCTATATATTTTATATCTATATACTATATATGAGGGGAATTGGATACACGTTGTACAATCTTCAGAGGTCTCATGTTTTAAAATAAACAGCTGTTGTCTACAAACGTGAAACTTGTGAAAGAGAACACGTGTTTTATTTATTTACATATACCGATGGCTACATCTGTTACATTTCCTAATTAAGAGGAAATCCAAATGTGCGTGACGCTTGCTGAAGAGATATTCCAATTTCATTCCACGGGTCGTGCCGAAGCCTAGCACAACGGAAATATTGCAATACTCGCTCTATGGGGCGATCAACATGTTTGTGGAATCTAATTCTCAATTTTATTGATCTTGGATAAGTTCTTTATCCTGAAACAAATAGTATGATTGTTGGAATATTCATGCCTTCTTAAAATTGGAATTCGGTAAAATTAAATTCTCATTCACGCATATAATAATAATAATAATAATAATAATAATAATAATAATAATAATAATAATAATAATGAGGACTTTGTATAACGCCTAATCTTTCGAAGCTCTAAGCGCTTTACACCATCAATAATGATATGACTACACTACAGAAAAACAAATGACAAAAACAATAAAATTGGAAACGTAAAAACATGCTGAAAACATATAAGATACAAAAAAACATGATTAGGTCGCTAAGTTTGTCCCTGCAGTCAGAACAGATGAGTCTTAAGAGCACTCTTAAAAGGGACCAATGTGTCTTTGTGTCTAATTTCAATGGGCAATTCGTTCCACGTCGCCGGGTCCTGGTGTGCAAACGAACGTTGTCCAGACTTTGTTTTCTCTTTGGGAACAATAAGTATACGATTATCAGAAGAAGAGCGTAAGGATCTAGCTGGTGTATACACATGGGTGAGGCTGGATAGGTATGTTGGACTGGAGTCTGTCATTGAAACATAGCACAGAGAACAAATTTTGGGTTTGATTCTGTATCGAATTGATAGCCAATGTAGGGTACAGAGCAGTGGTGAGGTGTGCTCTGATCGAGGTACTCTAAAGATGATCCGTGCAGCTGTGTTTTTAACTTTTTGAAGTTTCTGGAGTAAATATTGTGACGAACCAGACATAATTGAGTTACTGAGAATTGTGAATGAGAAAGTCTTTGTGTTGTGATCAGAATAGCCTCAGTTTTATCATCATGCATCTGTAGCTTGATACATGTCATCCATGATTTCACATCAGAAATGCACTTCTCTACTCAGTTGGGTGGCTAGACTTGTATATTTGGGTGTCATCAGCATAGAATTGGTGCGACACTGGTGATGATCTATGACACTTGAGAGCGGCCGAGTATACAGAATGAAGAGAACAGGTCCAAAAACAGATCCCTGTCGAACACCACAGCATACGTTAACTGGGCTGGAGTGTATTCCATTTGCATATATAATTTGTGTCCTCTTGACTAAGTAGGACTTGAACCACTGTAAGGCTATATTCTGAATGCCAAATACATGCTGGAGACGGTGAAGTAATATATCATGATCTATTGTGTCAAAGCTGCAGATAAATCCAGGAGAGTGAGGACTGTCATCTTTCCATTATCCAAAGCAGAGAGAATGTCACTAAATACTTTCAGAAGAGTAGTTTCCGTACTGTGGCAAGGGCGATATGCAGACTGTACATTGCTAAAAAGACTGTGTAAATTCAAATGAGATACAAGCTGAGTTAGAACAACCTTTTCTAAGAATTTTTATGTGAATGGGAGATTAGAAACAGGGCAGTAGTTCTTTAAATCGTTATGGTCCAGTGTTGGTTTCTTCAGCAGTGGCTTTACGATGGCAGTTTTGAAAAATGATGGGAATTTTGCTGATGAGAGAGTGATATTAATGACATCAGTTAGTGAAGGCAATATTAGGTCTAAGCACTCAAGCAGCAGTGATGTCGGAATTGGATCAAGTTCACAAGACTTTGGTCTACTTTTCATCACGATTGTCCATACTAAATCAATAGAAACAAGTTCAAATGCTCCTAAAGGTTGTCGCTGAAATTCTGCATCATAACTGTATGGTGACGAATCAGTTGAAATTGTGCTGTCACGCGAATCTCTAATGATTTGTACTTTGTCATTGAAGACATTTGGAAATTGGTCTGGTAGGTCTAGTGGAGAAAGGGTTGTTGGAAGTTGTGTACATTTCTTCCTTGACATTAGTTTGTTAGTTATCTCGAAGAGCTCTTTACAGCTGGAACTCTCCGTGATCTTAGTACTGTAATGGGATGATTTGGCTAAATATACTATGTTTGTGACGTTCTTCTTAGCGGCTTTGTAGATTTGTTTCTGAATAGTGAGTCTGGTGGAAAGTCAAAGCCTCGGTGCTTTTCGGCGATGTCTTTTAGCAGTGCGAAGCTGGTCCCTAACACTGCTATACCACGGAGAACACTTTTTTTTATTGATACTCTGCATTTGGTGGCTGGGGCATGTTTTTCAACCAATGAACGCAGGCAGTTATCAAGTTGTTCCGCTGTTGGATATAAGAAAGTTGTTAGGTTTTTTTGGACGTCATGCATGAATTTGGTTCTATTTATCATACGGAGATTTCTCTTAGTAGTAAATAGAGGTGGAGGGTTAGGGACTGATATGTCGAGATGGCATACAATGCAGAGGTGATCCGATGCAAGTTCGTGGGATACAAGGGTGGATTGCAGAATATTATCATCAGGTCTATAAAGAAACCAGTTTAAAATGTGACCAATTGTATGGGTAGGTTGGTTAACTGACTGTTTAATATTGAAAACATGAATGGAATCTAGCAGTTTTGACATGTATGGTTTACCAGGACAGTCAAAGTGAAAGTTGAAATCTCCAAGAATAATTAGGTTGCCACCTATCGAATTTCCATACTCCAGAAGATTTGAAAAGTGCTCCAAAAAGAGAGATTCAGTCAGCTTGTTTTTTCTACTAGGAGGAGCACGGTAGAGACAGAAAAAATGGACTGACCTTTGTTCCAGTGTGAGAGTTGTTTGGACTAGTTCAAACGATGTGTGGCAGAAATTGAAGGTTGTGTTGTACTTAAGGCATTTGATCATGGAATTCTTTGTAATTACAGCAATTCCACCTCCACGAGAGTTGCGGGGGGAACGACGTAATGGAGTAATCGCTGGGTGTTAAATCCGCACACTTAGATTCATCACCTGCGGAACGTAACCAAGTTTCTGTCAGGAATAATATTCTGGTCGTTGATAAAATTAACAATTTATGTGCGCTTTTCCGCTGATCCTACTGATTGAGCGTTGAATAATGCAATACGTAGTGGTATCCCTGGGACAGTTGACACAACGGTTGACAATTTAAGAGGAATTTGAACAAGGTTATTAAAATTAACGGCAGAATTTTTATGTTGTTTATCCGTTACGGTCGAAAGGGAGATAACTGGAATTCTTCTTCCTGTTCTACGCCGGCCAGCTTTTAAAGAACGTTTCTTTTTTCGCTTCCGTTTACATTTAAGAAATGATGAATGTATTCCCAGTTCGTTTAGTCTTGAGCACAATGTAGTATCTAGAACCAAGGTGTGGTCATTTAATCCAATTAATGAGGGTCCGTCGTATTGTAAACGGTGACGTGACGGCGGTTTATTCAAAAACAAATGACGTCTTAACATTGGGCAAAACAGCTGAGAAAAATTCTAATTGTTCTCGTTTCCAAAACAATTAGATGAATTAACACATACGAACGGAACAGCCAATGCATGATGAAACACAATAATGTAGACGATGATAGAGAACAAGCACAAATATCATAAATATAGCACAAAATCGGAAGAGCCTATCTCGAGTAATTAAGCGATGGCGGCCATCTTTCCGGAAGATAACACTTGTTATTACTTTTACAGTGACCACTGTTTCTCAAACGCTGTTAAGATTCTGTGTATGCCGTTGGGAGAAACCTTTGTGACATATTTAGAGACCATGAATTCAAATCAAGATAATAGACTTTGATATATGCCTAAAATCATAGAAAAGTCTCCTTGTAATATGGAACTTAATCATTTGTAATAGAAACTGAAATTGTTTTCATGAATATTTCAGATTGTTGACGGGATCTATTTGAGACGTGTCAATCTTTGTTACAGGTGTATATAATACAATAAAACAAATGTCAAAATAATAAATCAATCAATGATCAACTTGTAACTAGAATACATCAATCATTAAATCAGTCTTGGAAATAAATAATCCTCTCTACCACATGTGTGCCCCTAGTACAAGTGCAACCAACGTTCCCTCGAAGCGAATGGTAGATGTGCCTGCAGTGCTCGCTACATTGCGCAAGCATTATTGAGACGAGCAAAATGTAACGTTGATTGAGCAAAATTTATAGTTGGATTGACAATTCAGCTGCACGGGGGTACCAGAGCAACTGCGCGCGCGCGCAGCTTCTCAATCAATTTATTAACTAATTGAACTTAAAAGCTCAGTTCTGATAATCATCATAATGATTGATAATATGCTAATTGCATAAATAATATGCTAATTGCATAAATAGTATGCTAATTACGGAATTAATATGCTAATTATATATTTAGTGGCATTACACGATTTGCCAAACTCTATCAAAAACAGTAAGCATATCAGAACGTGTAAACACTTTTATGTCGCTTTTTCTTTAAGAATAAAAGCCTTCCAACTAATGTGAAGAAAAATACATTATCTAAACAAACAAAAAACCAAAATCTTCAGAAACAAGGAAGTAATTAAGCGATTGTTGTGTTTTTATTGCTTGCGGTGATTAGTCGTTGTAGCGTCAATTACAAGATGACGATTTATTGGATTTGCTATCTCAATCGGAAACAATTGATCCTTTATCAACACGTTCAAAGCAATAATAAAGATAACGAGAAATTCGTTATTACACTCGTATGAGTCAAAACATTACTATGACACTTTACATACATGTACATCAGTCAAAATATTACTATGACACTTTACATACATGTACATCAGTCAAAATATTACTATGACACTTTACATACATGTACATCAGTCAAAATATTACTATGACACTTTACATACATGTACATCAGTCAAAATATTACTATGACACTTTACATACATGTACATCAGTCAAAATATTACTATGACACTTTACATACATGTACATCAGTCAAAATATTACTATGACACTTTACATACATGTACATCAGTCAAAATATTACTATGACACTTTACATACATGTACATCAGTCAAAATATTACTATGACACTTTACATACATGTACATCAGTCAAAATATTACTATGACACTTTACATACATGTACATCAGACATGGACGGTATCATTTTTCCAAAGCATTTACAATCCGACTCAGACTCCCATTGGAATACAAACACGTTTAAATTTAAATACATGGATGACCTAAATGGAAAGACAGGATATATATATATATATATATATATATATATATATATATATATATATATATATATATATATATATATATATATATATATATAGTTACGTGCTTAGGCTCGAATAAGCAGCAACACAGAAAGAGTGAAAACTAACAAGCTTGTAAAACTTTAACAATGAATTTATTAAGTACAAATATTTTCATAAAATAAATAAACTTACGGTTTTAGAGAATCAAATCCAACAAATATAGAATTCGCAAAATAATCCACTAATGGAATTGCAAGTCCTGATAAATAAATGTTCTAATAGTTCCAGGTTCGAAACTTGACGATGTAATCCAAAATGGCTGACAATGTCACGTGGTACAGTTCTTGTTTTTAATCATCCAAATGAATATCATAAACATATGTCCTTTTTCCAGATAATTCTTCTTTTCCAACGAATTGACACAAAACTCAAACAGATAATACACAACTTAATATTACAATAAGCCCAAAATCTACTAATGTTACCTTCCAAAATTCAGCTATATATAACTGTTCTTCTTTAGTAAACAAGTGATCACTTGCTTTTCTAGAAATTGATAGAAGGTCAGAGGAAGAGTCTACCTTCACCTAGTCACGTAATAATAGAATAATCCAGAAGAAAATAACATCCACAATATCTAAAAATAAACGTTATCCTTGAAATTAGCCAATAGAATTGAAGACCTGTTGACAATGTCCAAAGCAAGGTCAGATATTGAGGTAACCAAGCCAAGGTCAGCCTGTTTACAGTAAAGTCCAAGTCAAACTGAATTTTCTAGAAAAATTTCCCATTTAATGAATAATAAATCCTAAATGACAATTTTGGATTTAATAATTAAAAATAAATAAAATTAAATCCAATAGCCGTAACAATATATATATATATATATATATATATATATATATATATATATATATATATATATATATATATATATATATATATATATATATATATATATATATATATATATATTGCTATAAATAGAACACAGATTAGTCTGTTGCAATCTCGTCAT
This sequence comes from Unio pictorum, assembly GCA_030141615.1. Classification (NCBI taxonomy): domain Eukaryota; kingdom Metazoa; phylum Mollusca; class Bivalvia; order Unionida; family Unionidae; genus Unio; species Unio pictorum. Next base: position 2,742,049 of record JARLTB010000033.1, read on the forward strand.
TTGAAATAAACGACATTTTGATTAATTAATATCAACTAATATCAAGCATTTTAGAGAGATTTCTTCCACCAACTTTCTGAGAACTAAATAATTCTTCAAACTTTGATGCCGTTTGTGTGGGTAAGTTGCTGCTTTTATTTTCTCGGAAATAACTACATTAAGTAGCTGAATAAATTCTTCATCCACGCAGTCGTGTCTGGAAATTTTGCAAAGTCTTAAACGCATAGGATTATTTTCCAATCGTTACTTCTCTATAGGTAAATACTGATTTCATCTTGGAGATTTGATACAAATGCATTATACAATTTTGATCAGTTATCTAATAATATTCTAGTTTTAATTTCGTTGCAAACGTTAAATATGTAACATCTTTTGTCGAACTAGTAATGTATGATTCCCATGTTTGTATAAATCGTGAAGTTTTCATAAATATTGTCTAAATAGGATTTATTTGGGAATCTTTTGATTATCCCACAACAAGAATCATAAAATATTAACCTTATTTCAGATTACAATTCAGTCAAAACGTTCCATACAAACAACAATCTATGCATCTTGGTTTGTCGTTATCTGTGAACCTTCTCCCAAATCACTCCACATTCTATCCAGGCTGGGGAAAGCTCGTCTCTCGTTATTGATCAAATTTAAGTAACGTTTCCATGGGATACTATCTGTGTAGATTTTTAAAAACGTTATTATATCGGGAAATGGAATGCATGAACTCGCCAGCTAAGTAACAGGGAAATATACAACATTCTGTGGTATGTCAAATTTAATAACGTAATTCGCATAAATTGCAATATTTATGAAATCGTACTCATTGCAAATGCACTATATATATATATATATATATATATATATATATATATATATATATATATATATATATATATATATAGAGAGAGAGAGAGAGAGAGAGAGAGAGAGAGAGAGAGAGAGAGAGAGAAACAGACAAACATTGACTTACATAAATAATTACTTTAGATTACAAGGTGAACCAAAACTTATTATATTTTACCAAACTGCAGGTTAACGCTATACAATTGTTTAAGATACATTCGAATATTTCTGTCGTCACGGCTTTATGTTTCAAGTCGCTGTGACCTGATTTATAAAGCCATGAAGTATCAAATACATACAGTGTGCCAGAATCATGTACTATGAACTTCACTTGCTAGATCTGTTAAGTCCAGACCAGACAGCTTTGCTGTTATAAGTGTTGTACTCAGGAGTTTAGTAAATAAGCTATGGATACATGTAAAGACTGATGTTTGCATACATTCCACAGACCATTAGTAACCATGGAGTAGTAATACGGATAATTATTTCAGGAATTACATCGAATAAGATAATTCAGCCCTGGACTGGAAAATTTATCAAAATATACAAGCATGACCTATTTTGTTCAAATCCTCTCTGCTTTGACTTGAACATAATGCTGTTGTAACCTATTTAAAAGCTAAGCTAAGAAAACTGTTGAAGCGTTTGGTTGATATTCTTATTATAAGAGTGGGGCTAGGTGGGTGGGTGGGTGGGTCACACAATGACATATTGCCTATGAGCAGGGTTGTACGAGACTGGACATGTATCTGGTATACAGTTATTTGTACAAGACTGAATATAAATCTGGTATACAGTCATTTGTACAAGACTGAATATAAATCTGGTATACAGTCATTTGTACAAGACTGAATATAAATCTGGTATACAGTCATTTGTACAAGACTGAATATAAATCTGGTATACAGTCATTTGTACAAGACTGAATATAAATCTGGTGTACAGTCATTTGTACAAGACTGAATATAAATCTGGTATATAGTCGTTTGTACCTCCACTCGATGTGCATTACAATTTTATCGTCAATATAGAGAAATCTTCCACTCACTTTTCATTACAATGTTATCGCCTTTATAGAGAAATCCTCCACTCACTTTTCATTACAATGTTGTCGCCTTATAGAGAAATCTTCCACTCACTTTTCATTACAATGTTATCGCCTTTATAGAGAAATCCTCCACTCACTTTTCATTACAATGTTGTCGCCTTATAGAGAAATCCTCTACTCACTTTTCATTACAATTTCATGACCTCTATAGATCAGGGGTTAGCAAACTTTTTTTGTGTAAAGGACCACATTATAAATATTTTAGGTTTCCCTGGTCAAGGTAAAACTCAGTGATGTTTATGTCGGTTGACAAGAAGAAAAAAAACAATTTTTCACAAATGTAGTTAACAAAATGTAACGAAACGATCAACAAATGTTTTAAATATAGCTCAACTAATGAGAAGAAAGCAATTGTTATTTTGAGATAGCATTTCACCAAATTGGAGTTAGTACTCCCTATCATTAAAATTGATTGTAAATGTTTATCTGTTAATGCTGACAAGTATTGAGCTTTGAAAAAGTCTTTCTACAAAGTTAGGTGCTGCCAAATAAAGCCATGACACCTATTTTTCTATAGCAAGGGTCGGCAAACTACGGCCCGCGAAATCCTGTCAGCCGCCTTATTTTGTACGGCTTGCAAGCTAAGAATGGATCTTACATTTTCAAATTCTTTAACAGTACGTATTATAACGGAACGGCCGACTGCCGAGTTTTGTGGCGTTGCGACTGAGAAGGTGCGAGAAAGGCCGTATTGGGCGCTACTGTAGTTTCGTATTCACACGCTGATTGGTGCTTTTCAAATGTAGTTTTGTATTCACACGCTGATTGGTGCTTTTCAAATGTAGTTTCGTATTCACACGCTGATCGATGCTTTTCAAAGGTAGGTGCTGCCTATTACAGATATAAATCCCCGAGCATATGATCGTACAATAAAATAATAGTAATAAAACAAAAACAAAATGTCACAGCACAGCGAACACGTTGCACTGGAAAAGCTCCCGAATAATAGCACCAATCAGCGTGTGAATGCGAAACTACAGTAGCGGCCCATACGGCCTTTCTCGCACCTCCTTGGTCACAACGCCACAAACTCGACAGTCGGCCGTTCCGTTATAACGCGTACTTTTAAGGAATTTGAAAATGTACGATCCATTCTTAACTCGCAAGCCGTACAAGAAGAGGATGCTGGCAGGATATCGCTGGCCGTAGTTTACCGACCCTTGCTATATAGAAATAGGTGTGATTGTATTTTAATTATTGATACACATACAATGTATTATTCTGGGAAAGAAACGTTTAGATATTTTATAAAACGGGGACTCGGTGTCAGGGTACGGAGTGCTTACAAAACCAGTGTAACATACGTGTATGCTGCATAACTTCGTTTGTACCAACAAAACCCCTAAGAGCCGTGACTGAGCGCTTCATATTCTTCTTAAAAGAAAGGGAATCTTAAACAGGAGTTAATGAATCAGACTACTGGCTAATATTCAGTCATATTCGGAGTACCAAATACCGCGGAATATTCAGTCATATTCGGAATAACTAATACGTTTGAGTAATGAAAATGAATGCCATTTGTAGGCGACTGTTAGAAGACCAAATCAATATTCGGACTGAATAGTCCAATACATTAAAGAGGCCAATATTGTTATTTTTGGATTGACTATACCATTACGTTATTAAGACGAAATCATGCTTAGGACTGACTAGACCATTACTTATAAAGACCAAGCACTGATTAGGACTGACTAGACCATTGCGTTATAAAGACCAAATCATGTTTAGGATTCACCAAACCATTACGTTATCAAGACCAAATTATGATTAGGACTGACTAGACCATTACGTTATCAAGACCAAATTATGATAGGACTGACTAGACCATTACATTATAAAGACGAAATCATGATTAGGACTGACTAGACCATTACGTTATCAAGACCAAATTATCATTAGGACTGACTAGACCATTACGTTATCAAGACCAAATTATGATTAGGACGGACTAAACCATTACGTTATAAAGACGAAATCATGATTAGGACGGACTAGACCATTACGTTATCAAGACCAAACACTGATTAGGGCTGACTAGACCATTACGTTATAAAGACCAAATTATGATAGGACTGACTAGACCATTGCGTTATAAAGACCAAATCATGATTAGGACTGACTAGACCATTACGTTATAAAGACCAAATCATGATTAGGACTGACTAGACCATTACGTTCTAAAGACCAAACACTGATTTTAGATTGACTAGACCATTACATTATAAAGACCAAATCATGATTAGGACTGACTAGACCAATACGTTATTAAGACCAAATCATTACTAGCACTGACTAGACCATTACATTATAAAGAACAAACAATGATTAGGACGGACTAGACCATTACGTTCTAAACACCAAATCATGATTAGGACGAACTAGACCATTACGTTATAAAGACCAAATCATGATTAGGACTGGCTAGACCATTACGTTCTAAAGACCAAACACTGATTAGGACTGACCAGACCATTACATTATAAAGACCAAATCATGATTAGGACTGACTAGACCATTACGTTATTAAGACCAAATTATGATAGGACTGACTAGACCATTACGTTATCAAGACCAAACATGATTAGGACTGACTAGATCATTACGTTATCAAGACCAAATCATGATTAGGACTGACTAGAAAATTACGTTCTAAAGACCAAAATGATTAGGACTGACTAGACCATTACGTTTTAAACACCAAATCAATTATTAGGACGGACTAGACCATTACGTTATTAAGACCAAATCAAGATTAGGACTGACTAGACCATTACGTTATCAAGTCGAAATCATAATTAGGACTGACTAGACCATTACATTATAAAGACCAAATCATGATTATTACTGACTACACCATTACGTTATTAAGACGAAATCATGATTAGGACTGATTAGACCATTACGTTATCAAGACCAAACATGATTAGGACTGACTAGACCATTACGTTATAAAGACCAAATCAATTATTAGGACTGACTAGACCATTACGTTATAAAGACCAAATCAATTATTAGGACTGACTAGACCATTACGTTATCAAGACCAAATCAATTATTAGGACTGACTAGACCATTACGTTATAAAGACCAAATCATGATTAGGCATGAATAGTCCATTATCTTATCAAGGTCAAAGCATTAATCGGATTGAATATATTACATTTTTAAGAACAAATTATAACCCGGACTGAATTGTCACTTACATTATAAAGTCTACAGCGTGATTCGGACTGAATAGTTTGTTACATTGTAAAGAACCAATCGTGATTCGGACTGAATAAATAATCCGTTACATAAAAGTCACAATCGTGATTCGGACTGAATATCCCATGTAAACTACTTATTAGAATTACCAGAACTTTCTTCCATTAGAAAATATTTCCATTAGGTTCATTCGGTCTGCAATGAATCTCAGCCTGTAATGTAGCGCAACAATTCTTTTGTGTTCTGGATGTAAAAAAACACATTGAAACATGTGCGTGTAACACAATACAATATTTATGTTGCTTTCGTGGACGTATCAACCCGTTGAACTAATGTATATAACGTAATCATTATTAGTTATGCCAGCTATTGAGGAAATAGGAATGTTCCTATAGCGTATATATTATAGCGTATAGTACGGCGTATATATTATATGGTATATACTGCAGCGTATATATTATAGCGTATATAGTATGGCGTATATACTATAGCGTATATAGTATGGCGTATATATTATAGCGTATATAGTATGGCGTATATATTATAGCGTATATAGTATGGCGTATATATTATAGCGTATATAGTATGGCGTATATATTATAGTGTATATAGTATGGCGTATATATTATAGCGTATATAGTATGGCGCATATATTATAGCGTATAGTACTGCGTATATATTATATGGTATATACTGCAACGTATATATTATAGCGTATATAGTATTGCGTATATACTATAGCGTATATAGTATGGCGTATATATTATAGCGTATATAGTATGGCGTATATATTATAGCGTATATAGTATGGCGTATATATTATTGCGTATATAGTATGGCGTATATATTATTGCGTATATGTTAGAGCTTATATATTATATCGTATATACCATAGCTTATATATTATAGTGTATATATTATAGCGTATATGTTATGTCAAATGACTCAATTTATCAGTTTGCTCGCAAGAAGAAATGTTAGCAATTGAATTTCTGAATTATTTTTAGGGAAAATTGATTTAGGAGTCCCTTTAAACAATTGAATTTCTGAATTATGTTTTAGTGAAAATTGATTTAGGAATCCCTTTAAACAATTGCATCTTGAGATAAACAAGACTTTTGTAGAAGGAGTTTAGACTTTTATTATAATTATTGAAGCCTGCAGACGATTCAGTGCAAACTGATTTGTAATCAAAATTAAAATTCAGTCTAATGATGAAACATTCATATTTGAGGAAGCCAGTTGGAGACGTTTCCTAATAGAGGGACCCTGAATATGAGTATATCTTTTATAGTAGACGTGTTGTAATAGACTAAATGGAGTGACCCTGAATATGGGTATATCGTCGATATTATACGTTTCCTAACAGAGGGACCCTGAATCTAGGTATATCGTCGTTATTATATGTTTCCTAAAAGAGGGCCCTGAATCTAGGTATATGGTCGATATTATACGTTTCCTTCTTCGAGGGACCCAGAATCTAGGTATATCGTCGATATTATACGTTTCCTATTAGAGGGACCTTGAATCTAGGTATATCATCGATATTATACGTTTCCTATTAGAGTGACCCTGAATCTGGGTATATCGTCGCTATTATACGTTTCCCAATAGAGGGACGCTGAATCTGGGTATCTCGTTGATATGATACGTTTCCTGACAGAGGGACCCTAAATAGTACCGTACGCGTTTCCTAATAGAGGGATCCTGAATCTGGGTATATCGTCGATATTATACGTTTCCTAAAAAAGGATGCCATGAATCTGGGTATATCGTTGATAGTAGACGTTTACTAATAGAGGGACTCGGAATCTGCTTATCTCGTCGATAGTATACGTTTCCTGACAGAGGGACCCTAAATTGGGTATATCGTCGATAGTACCGTACACGTTTCCTAATAGAGGGATCCTGAATCTGGGTATATCGTCGGTATTATACGTTTCCTGATAGAGAAATCCCTGAATCTAGGTATATCGTCGATATTATACGTTTCCTGATAGAGGAATCCCTGAATCTGGGTATATCGTCGACAGTAGACGTTTTCTAATAGAGGGACCCTGCATCTGGGTATGTCATCGATATTATACGTTGGTATATCGTCGATAGTACACGTTTCCTAAAGGAATGACACTGAATATGGGTATATCGTCGATAGTAGAGCAACAACTGCCGTTTATGGTAGATGCGATACATCCGTCAAAGGTAAAAATATCCAGTTAGTGACTGTGTTACGAGCTATATTGTCCTCTTAAAAGGTAGGGAATGAAACATGAAAACACTGATTGGTTTAAAGGTAGGCATCAAACATGCCAGTCAGTATTTTCGTTTTACTACGCTCGCAAGTAGGTTGTTAAGTGCAACGGCAATTTGGACATATCGGGATTTCCATTAGCCAAAGCAATTTAGACACGTCGGGTTTTCCATTGGTGGGCTTCGAATGCACACCTTTTTAGTCGCCGGTAACACTGCACGAGCTTTTTACAAGGATTTCATATGCTTTTGGCAAGAATTGTATTATCCCTTCAATAATGTTCTAAGCTTAATGTGCACGTTATTAAGGATTTCATTAGCCTTACTGGGATGCATTACGTTTAGTATGCACGTAATTATGCATTACATTATCCTTACTGGGATGCTTTCAGTTTAGTATGCACGTAATTATGCATTATATTAGTCTTTCAAGAATGTTTTAAGTAAATTCAACATACACCTCATCAAGACAGAAAAAAAGTTTTGATTGCTTGGAATGCTGTATATTCAAGGATATAAATATATATATATATATATATATATATATATATATATATATATATATATATATATATATATATATATATATATATATATATACATACATACATACACACACATAAGCGTATGAGATACACGAGAAACGAGGAAGATCGTTTTGCTCTAATGTGAACATTATCCGTTAAAACTATGTACATATAAGTGTACTAAGTTGTTCTTTCTATGGCTTTTTGAAAGACTTTTTAAATACAGGCGAACGTTTTGCTGGATGGAATCAACAAATCGTCTGGGGCTAGGTATACGATCATGGGCTTTTTGAGAAAGTTGTATGAAACGCGAATGCAAATCTCCCACCGGGAAAGTTCTTGACTCGATTAAAATTACTGTCAGAACACTTGTATGGGGAAATCAATGTCGGCTTTAGAAGAGTATTGCTTCAGACACAATTGTTTGGACGCCATATTCACCGCGATGTAAATCATCTGGCTTTTTACAATGTGATTCTTTAACCACGGAAATATGTTTCTTGGTGTGGAAGCACGCAAGGAATTCGTAACTTAACAGATTGCATCAATATGAAATGCATGCAGGTTTTGGATCTGTACATGAATACTGTAAAGTATAACGTGTGATGTAAGTCTATTTACTGATATCATAGCTTTTCTTTAAGACAGTTTATGAAACTATTTACTGTTATCATAGCTTTTCTTTATGACAGTTTATGAAAATATTTAGTGATATCATATTATTCTATGCAGGTTTTGGATCTGTACATGAATATTGTATAGTATAACGTGTGATGTAAGTCTATTTACTGATATCATAGCTTTTCTTTAAGACAGTTTATGAAAATATTTACTGATATCATAGCTATTCTTTAAGACAGTTTATGAATATGTGTATTGATATCATAGCTATTCTTTAAGACAGTTTATGAGAATGTGTATTGATATCATAGCTATTCTTTAAGACAGTTTATGAAAATGTGTATTGATATCATAGCTATTCTTTAAGACAGTTTATGAAAATGTGTATTGATATGATAGCTTTTCTTTAAGACAGTTTATAAAAATGTGTATTGATATCATAACTTTTCTTTAAGACAGTTTATAAGAATGTTTACTGATAGCATAGCTTTTCTTTAAGACAGTTTATGAAAATGTGTATTGATATCATAGTTATTCTTTATGACAGTTTATGAAAATATTTACTGATATCATAGCTTTTCTTTAAGACGTAGTTTATGCAACTCTTTTTACTGGACACATTCAACTCGTTTCATAAACCTAAATACTAAATCTTGACCTATTTGAGACGCACTATACATGAACACTATACATGAACACGTTTTAATTACGTCTCAATCTCATCATTAATAATGTCATAACGTTATTTTAGGTCAATATGTAATGCCCGAGGTGTTCATATGTATTGTAAAATCTGTATTAGTCTGCATGTGACATAGATACTATATTTGTCTCGTGTGTCAATAGAGTATTACACTTCTTTCCAGTCCAATAATACTTTTATGAAGGTCGTATAATTTAATTTCCATCATTTACTTGCCTAGGCTTGCAACGACGTGTGGCATTTGTCATGAAAGCTTTGTGTACATGTGATCAAATAATGAAATGCCGTGTTGTATTTATTTGGAATGCACATTTGGAACACCTTCGTCTTTTTCCGATGCGAGTCGAATAACCTCTACCCTTTGCAAGAGACTCGGAAAGTAATCGTTGTGATAATTTCCAAGTTTTTAGTGACCAACATTTGTCGTGATGTGAGAAGCAGTGAGTAATACAACACTTGATACTGTTATAGCAATCATTTCTGCTAATTTCTAAATATAATGTTCCATGTTCTATGGAATGTAACTATTTCTTGTGGTTTTCTGGCATTATGATGCTATTATGACGTAATAACTAATTAAGGGAAGTTTACAATGCCCAATATTTACATCCGATGTTATTTTTTGTAGCCTACGTTAGAAAAAGCTGAGGATGTTCCGATTGGTATAATATTAGGTAAATCGCATTCACTAGCATTGGAGGTAAATATATGGCTCGATAAAAAAAATAAAAAAAACCATTAACAAATAAAAAGAATTGCCCAAAGTTTATAATAACATGAAAATGTTAGACTCTATGACTTGATTTATATGCGTTCCTTGGAAATCTACCATGCAAATTCAAATCAGCCTCTCGGACAATGAAAGAATTTCGCTCAAAATTAATTACGAAAGGAATCAGTCAGTTGGGGAAAACAGCGCGAGGTTTCAAATCACGGTACGTTGGTGAGGACGGGCAATCCAGCCAGCCTTTATTCGCGAAGGAACAGTTGAACATTATGAGTGTACTGATTTATATAAAAATGTACTATTTAGAAGTAATTTATTCAAGTGAATATTATCGACCACATCAATGATTATGCATGGCAAAACCTATGTCACTTAAATCTTTAATGATAGATATTCTGCCAACAAATCCCAGTGCTTCCATATCTTGATGGATTTAAGCAATTTTACAAATCTGATCTGCGCGCAGCACCAATTCTTCTGAGACATCAAATCGATGCCATCAAAATTATGATTGTGCTAAGGACTTAATTTGAAAAACAATGTACTGAAGAAATCTCTGTTGAAAAAAAAAAAAAGAGAGAGAGAGAGAGAGAGAGAGAGAGAGAGAGAGAGAGAGAGAGAGAGAGAGAGAGAGAAGCAAGAATTAGTTATTTCGGAATATGATTAAAAACGCTGAGTAAGAGCAAACTTCCGAGTCCATTAAATGCTTTGAAATGAGATTGCTAAATCTAATTTCTTCATTTGGCGATTTACGTTTGGATTGTCATATTCGGAATTCTGTGTTTAACAAGTTGAGAATACTGGTCTACGAAATGTGCTCAATGTACAGCTTTCTTATTTACTGGAAATGAATAATAATTACATATCTCTGTGATGTATACACATATTGCGTCTATTTATTGGAAATGAAACAAATAACGAAGTCAGTTTCTTTGTTAGTTATCTTTTAAGGTTGACTATGTTTAGTCTACTGTAGACTTATTTAAAAAAAAAGAAGAATTGTCAGCATTCATTTGAATCCGATTGATTCCAGCGATGAACATTCTGCCATGATGTCTGAGGCTTAGTGAGAATTCTAACTTTGCTGCCACTTTATTTTTTATAGTTTCCAATCAATTTTAAAACTTATGATTGCAATAGAGTAGTATGCAGTGAAATTAACAGTTTATATTTTATTCAGATAATTTGTACAAGTTTACTACATGTTTTTGTTTCTTTTGAACTTCACTGACAATTATTTTATTTATCATTGCAAAAAAAAAAAAAAAACAGACGTAAATTTATGTTGTTTGGCTACTCGTTTGATTTACCAATTGGTTGGCAGATTAATTGATTAATGTTTCTGGTTACTCGTATGATTACTAATTGGTTGGCAGATTAATTGATTAATGTTTCTGATTACTCGTGTGATTACTAATTGGTTGGCAGATTAATTGATTAATGTTTCTGGTTACTCGTGTGATTACTAATTGGTTGGCAGATTAATTGATTAATGTTTCTGATTACTCGTGTGATTACTAATTGGTTGGCAGATTAATTTATTAATGTTTCTGATTACTCGTGTGATTACTAATTGGTTGGCAGATTAATTGATTAATGTTTCTGATTACTCGTGTGATTACTAATTGGTTGGCAGATTAATTGATTAATGTTTCTGGTTACTCGTGTGATTACTAATTGGTTGGCAGATTAATTGATTAATGTTTCTGGTTACTCGTGTGATTACTAATTGGTTGGCAGATTAATTGATTAATGTTTCTGATTATTCATGTGATTACTAATTGGTTGGCAGATTAATTGATTAATGTTTCTGGTTACTCGTGTGATTACTAATTGGTTGGCAGATTAATTGATTAATGTTTCTGGTTACTCGTGTGATTACTAATTGGTTGGCAGATTAATTGATTAATGTTTCTGGTTACTCGTGTGATTAATAATTGGTTGGCAGATTAATTGATTAATGTTTCTGGTTACTCGTGTGATTACTAATTGGTTGGCAGATTAATTTATTAATGTTTCTGATTACTCGTGTGAATACTAATTGGTTGGCAGATTAATTGATTAATGTTTCTGATTACTCGTGTGATTACTAATTGGTTGGCAGATTAATTGATTAATGTTTCTGATTACTTGTGTGATTACTAATTGATTGGCAGATTAATTGATTAATGTTTCTGATTACTCATGTGATTACTAATTGGTTAGCAGATTAATTTATTACCGTTTATAGGCTACTTGTTTGATTTGATAATTGATTGACATATTAATAGATTAACGTTTTTTGGCTAATCGGTTGATTACTAATTGGTTAGCATATTAATTGATTAACGTTTTTCGGCTACTCGTTTGATTTACTAATTGGTTGGCAGACTAATTGATTAACGTGTTTTGGCTACTCGTTTGATTTACTAATTGGTTGGCAGACTAATTGATTAACGTGTTTTGGCTACTCGTTGGATTTACTAATTGGTTTAATTGATTAACGTTTTTGATTGGCAGATTAATTGATTGACGTTTCTTGGCTACTTGTTTGATTTACTAATTGGATGGCAGGTTAATTGATTAAAGTCTTTAGGCTACTCGTTTTATTTACTAATTGGATTAATTGATTAACGTCTTTTGGCTACACGTTTGATGTACTAATTGGATTAATTGAGTGACCTTTCGTTTGATTTACTATTTGGTTGGCAGATTAATTGATCAACGTTTTTATGTTACTCGTTTGATTGACTAATTGGATTAATTGATTAACGTTTTTCTTGTATGATTAATTCAGTAAATAATATTTGAAATATGTCCACGATCATTACATTGGATAGCGACTACATTTTCGCCATTACTACGGTTTCTTCTTGGATTTTATTTTTAAGTACCAAAAAGAAAAAGGAAAGGTTTGTTCATCGTTTCAGAACAAGACGCCTATTGTATTTTTCCTACATGGTTGGAACATATCAACACTGAACCAGTCTGTGAACAAAAAGGCAAACATAACATCACCTTACAGCATTATCGAATACTAACTGGTGACACCTGTGAGTTACCTGGATTAATAATTGATTTCAAAATGACGAGTACCGAAAGAGAATCCCAGAGCCACACGGTCGCCGAGGACAATGATCAGGTGACGGTAAGGGCTGTGTTCCTACCCCAAACGGACCAAAGTCAAAGGCCGACATTTTCAAGGGGCAGGGCAGAGAAGGTGGTGGGGAAGAAGAGATATCAAGCGTTAAACATGGATGACAGTGCAAATCATCTCAAGACGGAAGACATTAAGGTGGGTTTGTGAACAGAGAGGTGGGGGGGGAGGGAGCATGTGATTTAATGAAATTAATTACTAATTGCCACACATAAGGCATCTATAAAAACTTGTATACATTAAAGTGTTGCCTAATGTGTAAAGATAATGAATATATCTCCATCGAGTTTATGTTTAGTCTTGCCACGCTCTAAATACATTGAAAGAAGCGAGTACGTTTATTTGCGAACTACCTGATAGAATATGCTTGCGTACCGTTGTGTAAGACTTTTGTTATAAATTGCATAACGCCAAACAACCGCAATGCTGGTTGATTTGAACATTACAAATTTGATAGTAGGGAGAAGAGAGATAGGATTGAGTTCATGTTTGTGTATCTCTCTGTATACGGTAGAAGATAAAGTCATACATAGTAGACATCCTACGTTTGCTGTGCTTTTTTTTGTAATATGATGTACATTGTAGCGGCCCAATTTTAGTAATCATGTACATTACCATGTCCCAAGTTAGCGGTGTTCAACCTTTTTGACACCATGGGCAATTGAAACTTTGTTCTTCATGCCAAGGTCCGCAACAGATAACATAAAAGCAGCGACAACAAAAAATTATTCACAATTGTTACGAAGATATGCCATGAAAATAGGCCATGGATTTTGTTTACATAAATGCATAAGAAATTGCTCGAGCTCGAGGCTGGACAGCAGCACTGTCTTAAGGTATATAACGATGCACCACAGTAACTCTTGTGTCTCCTTAAATTATAAAACGATGTTTCACAGTAACTCTGTCTCCTTAAATTATAAAACGATGTTTCACAGTAAATCAGTGTCTCCTTAAAGTATACAACGATGTATCACAGTAACTATGTGTCTCCTTAAAGTATACAACGATGTATCACAGTAACTCTGTCTCCTTAAATTATAAAACGATGTTTCACAGTAAATCAGTGTCTCCTTAAAGTATACAACGATGTATCACAGTAACTATGTGTCTCCTTAAAGTATACAACGATGTATCACAGTAACTCTGTCTCCTTAAAGTATACAACGATGTATCACAGTAATTCGGTGTCTCCATAAATTATAAAACGATGTTTCACAGTAACTCAGTGTCTCCTTAAAGTATACAACGATCTATCACAGTAACTCTGTCTTCTTAAAGTATACAACGATGTATCACAGTAACTCTGTCTCCTTAAAGTATACAACGATGTATCACAGTAACTCTGTGTCTCCTTAAATTATAAAACGATGTTTCACAGTAACTCAGTGTCTCCTTAAAGTATACAACGATGTATTACAGTAACTCTGTCTCCTTAAAGTATACAACGATGTATCACAGTAACTCTGTCTCCTTAAAGTATACAACGATGTATCACAGTAACTCTGTCTCCTTAAAGTATACAACGATGTATCACAGTAACTCAGTGTCTCCTTAAAGTATACAACGATGTATCACAGTAACTCTGTCTCCTTAAAGTATACAACGATGTATCACAGTAACTCTGTGTCTCCTTAAAGTACACAACGATGTTTCACAGTAACTCTGTATCTCCTTAAAGTATACAACGAGGTATCACAGTAACTCTGTCTCCTTAAAGTATACAACGATGTATCACAGTAACTCTGTGTCTCCTTAAAGTATACAACGATGTATCACAGTAACTCTGTCTCCTTAAAGTATACAACGATTTATCACAGTAACTCTGTCTCCTTAAAGTATACAACGATGTATCACAGTAACTCTGTGTCTCCTTAAAGTACACAACGATGTTTCACAGTAACTCTGTCTCCTTAAAGTATACAACGATGTTTCACAGTAACTCTGTGTCTCCTTAAAGTATACAACGATGTATCACAGTAACTCTGTCTACTTAAAGTATACAACGATGTATCACAGTAACTCTGTGTCTCCTTAAAGTACACAACGATGTTTCGCAGTAACTCTGTCTCCTTAAAGTATACAACGATGTATCACAGTAACTCTGTGTCTCCTTAAAGTACACAACGATGTTTCGCAGTAACTCTGTCTCCTTAAAGTATACAACGATGTGTCACAGTAACTCTGTGTCTCCTTAAAGTATACAGCGATGTATCACAGTAACTCTGTGTCTCCTTAAAGTACACAACGATGTTTCACAGTAACTCTGTCTCATTAAAGCATACAACTATGTATCACAGTAACTCTGTGTCTCCTTAAAGTATACAACGATGTATCACAGTAACTCTGTCTCCTTAAAGTACACAAGGATGTATCACAGTAACTCTGTGTCTCCTTAAAGTACACAACGATGTTTCACAGTAACTCTGTGTCTCCTTAAAGTATACAACGATGTATCACAGTAACTCTGTCTCCTTAAAGTATACAACGATGTATCACAGTAACTCTGTGTCTCCTTAAATTATAAAACGATGTTTCACAGTAACTCTGTGTCTCCTTAAAGTATACAACGATGTAGCATATAGTAGCCCTGTACCATACATTAACCTACTAAGTAACAAAATCGTGTATCAGACAATCACCTCCAGACTCCCCTTTAGTCAGTTATACAATCGACCTTGGAGTCTACACAAAAACCCACTAGAAATACAGCCGTATACCATACAGTAAACCACTGTGTCACCTTTAGGACTACAACCGTGTACCATACTGTAACGCACTGTGTCTAATTTAGGCAATCAACCGTGTACCATACTGTAACGCACTGTGTCTAATTTAGACATACAACCGTGTACCATACCGTAACGCACCGTGTCTAATTTAGGCATACAACCGTGTACCATACTGTAACGCACTGTGTCTAATTTAGGCATACAACCGTGTACCATACTGTAACGCACTGTGTCTAATTTAGGCATACAACCGTGTACTGTAACGTACTTTTGTATAATTTAGGAATACAACCGTTTACCATGCAGTACTGCCATGTGTATACCTTAAGAATACAACCGTGTACTATATAAGTGACCCACAGTGAATACATTAGGAATACATAGTGTACATACATTACCCATCTATGTCTGCTTTAGAATTACAAGAATATACAATATAGTATCCCACTACGTATACTTTAGGAATAGATTCGTGTAGCATACATTAACTCATTACGTATACTTTAGGAATACGACCGTGTATCATACATTAACCCATCACGTATACTTTAGGAATACGACCGTGTATCATACATTAACCCATTACATATACTTTAGGAATACGATCGTGTACCATACATTAACCCAATACATATACTTTAGGAATACGACCGTGTATCATACATTAACCCATTACGTATACTTTAGGAATACGACCGTGTACGATACATTAACCCATTACGTATACTTTAGGAATACGACCGTGTACGATACATTAACCCATTACATATACTTTAGGATACGACCGTGTATCATACATTAACCCATTACGTATACTTTAGGAATACGACCGTGTACGATACATTAACCCATTACGTATACTTTAGGAATACGACCGTGTATCATACATTAACCCATCACGTATACTTTAGGAATACGACTGTGTATCATACATTAACCCATTACGTATTCTTTAGGAATACGACCGTGTACGATACATTAACCCATTACGTATTCTTTAGGAATACGACCGTGTATCATACATTAACCCATTACATATACTTTAGGAATACGACCGTGTACCATACATTAACCCAATACGTATACTTTAGGAATACGACCGTGTACCATACATTAACCCACTACGTATACTTTAGGAATACGACCATGTACCATACATTAACCAATTACGTGTACTTTAGGAATACGACCGTGTATCACACATTAACCAATTACGTATACTTTAGGAATACGACCGTGTACCATACATTAACCCATAATGTATACCTTAGGAATACGACCGTGTACCATACATTAACCCACTACGTATACTTTAGGAATACAACCGTGTACCATACATTAACTAATTACGTATACTTTAGGAATACGACCGTGTACCATACATTAACCCATTACGTATACTTTAGGAATACGACCGTGTACCATACATTAACCCATTACGTATACTTTAGGAATACGACCGTGTACCATACATTAACCCATTACGTATACTTTAGGACTACGACCGTGTATCATACATTAACCCACTACGTATACCTTAGGAATAGAACCGTGTACCATACATTAACCCGCTATGTATACTTATGGAATACGACCGTGTACCATACAGTAACCCACTACGTATACTTTAGGAATACGACCGTGTACCATACATTAACCCACTACGTATACTTTAGGAATACGACCATGTACCATACATTAACCAATTACGTGTACTTTAGGAATACGACCGTGTATCACACATTAACCCATTACGTATACTTTAGGAATACGACCGTGTACCATACATTAACCCATAACGTATACCTTAGGAATACGACCGTGTACCATACATTAACCCACTACGTATACTTTTGGAATACAACCGTGTACCATACATTAACTAATTACGTATACTTTAGGAATACGACCGTGTACCATACATTAACCCATTACGTATACTTTAGGAATACGACCGTGTATCATACATTAACCCATTACGTATACTTTAGGAATACGACCGTGTACCATACATTAACCCATTACGTATACTTTAGGAATACCACCGTGTATCATACATTAACCCACTACGTATACCTTAGGAATAGAACCGTGTACCATACATTAACCCGCTATGTATACTTATGGAATACGACCGTGTACCATACAGTAACCCACTACGTATACTTTTGGAATACAACCGTGTACCATACAGTAACGCACTACGTATACTTTTGGAATACAACCGTGTACGATACATTAACCCGCTACGTATAATTTAGGAATACGACCGTGTGCCATTCAGTAACCCACTACGTATACTTTTGGAATACGACCGTGTACCATACAGTAACCCACTACGTATACTTTAGGAACAGATCCGTGTACCATACAATCACACTCAGTTCTCACTAGACAGTTTATCTTGTAAATTTTCATCTGAAAATTACCAATTGCAGACAAATTTTACAGAACGCTTACATGTGAGATTTTGACTGCGGCATTTGGCTTAACTCCTTATACAACTGGTGGCGTTTGTACTGAATCAACTCTGCCACCAACCCCTCTTTTTTACATTCATTTTTAACAGCAAAGAGCTAATAATTTCCTTTAACAAGTTGGCTAAAAGAATTAGTATGTGCCTTGTGCATGAATAAAGTTCACTAGTACTATAACAACTTACCATAGTTTTCATCATTCCTCAACCATTTCAATTATTTTTAGATATTTACATCTGTAGCTGACATACCTAAGTACGTGATAGAGCCAAGCTAAGTGAACTGACTGACTCAGTATTCGTAGTTACTGATGATGATGCTTGAGGGGCCCGCATTCTGAGCTATCATGTGTGTTTCTATTTAGGCTGATGGTCAGACCAAACTCACTGCATGCTTTCGCAAAGCGATCCATCAGGTGCTGTAACTAAGATTATGTTTGAGGAGCTAGCGCATCATTGTCTGCGACCAGCAAGTCCCTGAAGGCTGCTGATCGCGTGTGGAGGTAGGTCCCTTATATGGACGGCCCAAAGGCATGGTTGAGCAGGACAGAGATGAAGATGCCGAAGAATGTGGGGGATGGGATGCAACGCAGCTTCACTCTGCTGCGGATCTTGAAGGGGTCAGACGTTTAGCCATCGTATTGCATTGTGCCTTTCATGTCATCGTGGAAAGACTGGATCATGCTTAGCAGCTTTAGATGGCACCCAATCGTCGCCAGGATTGTGAAGAGTCCGTTTCTGCTGACAAGATCGAACACCTTGGTGAGGTCTTTTAAGTCCAGGAAGGTGGGTTTGTGTTGTTCTCTGTATTTCTCTTACAGTTGCCTGACGGAGATAACCAAGCTGATTGTGGACCTCATTGCCTGGATCTAGCACTGCGACTCTGGATACACTGTCAGCAAGCGTCTGCAGTCTGTTCAGGATGACGTCTGCGAAGACTTTACCCACGATGTTGAGATGGGATATGGCTTTGTAGTTGTTGCAGCTATTTTTGTCGCCATTGTTCTTTACAGGGTTAGGAATTTGGCGTATCTAATGCCTTGAGGCACTGGACCCGCATCCCAGCACTGGCAGAAGAGGTCGTGCAGTGGTGTGAGCAGCACGCTTCAACCGAACTTGATGACTTCTGCTGCGATGCCATCCGTCCCTATGGCTTTACTTAAAGACAGTTTCTCTAAGGCCTGTTTTGGTTCTGCTACAGTAATTTTCTGGTCCAGTTCGGTCATGAGCGGGAGGTTTACAATGATATTGATCGCATCGTTGGTCACGTGGTTCTCTCTGGAGTACAATTTAGAGTAGTATTCTATCCAATGCGCCATTTACTTGCCCTAGTTAAGGATGGAATCGCATACACCAGACTTCAGTGGTGCTATCACTTTCTTAATGCTACTCATTTCTTTATTTATACCATCGTATAATGTTTTCGATATCAACTGCTGACTGGATGCTCTGACAGAGTTTAAGCCAGCATTCAATGGCGCACTGCCGTGTTTACCTCTTCACTTTGCTTCCTGAATATGCCTGTAGAATGCTCTGGTAGGAGGATGGTTTGTATTCCAGGTGCGCAATGTGAGGCCCTTCTATGACTGATATGAGTGTGGCGGAATTAGCCTTAGACTAGTCTGTATTCTTTGACTGCTTCTTACCAAAGTTCCGTGTGGCTGTGCTGTACACACGAATCCTTTACCAAAGTCTTTGGCGTCGTCAACGCGCTTTCCGTGGCAGAAGAACGTAACGTTCTTTCCTCTGAGGAACCCAGTATCTGGTAGCTGTGTCACTCAGTATCTGGTAGCTGTGTCACTCAGTAAAGCAGACGAACTGTGGCTAGAGGGCTCAAGATTTTCCAAGGAATGCCTACCTTGCGGCAGGCGGTTGCTCTCCAGTGAGACATGTTGGTCTCTCCCATCGTCGGAAGCAACCCCTGACGTTTGACTATACGCCAATCGAGCGATGACTTATAACCGGTAAACTGATGCTGTGACGCGAAGCTAAAGTGTCTTCTCCTGGGCGCAATCATGGGCATCGTGATATGGAGAATCAGATGTTGCCCATGCAGCTAATTCCCCCTCTCCACGCAGCTCATGGATCCAGGGAAAGGACAAACCATTACGTGATGGTACCTTCATCGTCGCAGAAGTTGCCAGGATGCTACTAAAAACAATGCGACATCGCCTTAGGGACTCCGTCGTTGGATTGTCTGTTATGGTTTGCTCCCTTAGCATTTCCCATGAGATGGGTATAATCGCAAGGCAACGAAGATTTGAAGTCAGAGTTTACTTTCTCCTAGATGGGCGACCACCCAAGATTAACGAGCCATACCTGCACGAAGCGTCAGGTTTTGAGACGCCAGAAACTTGCCTGTCATCCCTTCTCCAATCCGTTTAAACAGGTTCCGCTAGGCTTAATTCAGCCACTCGTTAAGGTCTGGAGCTAGATTTGGCTGTCAGTGACGCTGTTAGATGCAAGCCGTTTAGGATTTCCCAATAGAAGTGTGTGCCTATCTTACACAAACACCACGGCGATAACAACCAATGAAACCTAAATATGACAGGTAGTCACCAAACAAGCCAACCCATTTCCAAAAATAACTCAAAGTAAATCTACACCAGCTTACCGATGTAGCTTCTGTGTGAATTTATAGGCTGATCATAATTAGGTTCATGCCATATACTTTACCAATTAGGTGTCAAAATACGAAACTATCCAGTGAGACCTCAGTGTCTTTTAGAAATACAACCGTGTACCATAGAATATGGTAGAATATACCATAGAAGCTCTGCGTCTCATTCAAGTATAGAAGCGACCGCCATACCGTAAGACACTGAACCTTTGTTTTTATTGCAGCTGTGAATATACAGTAATTTTATTCGGTGGAAGATAATGTCATCAATTTTGCTTATTTACTTATTGTGTTCCACTTCATATCATGGGATTTGTTGCAGATTTATTTTACACGGTTTATTCTTACTCCGTCCTATAAATGTTATACTTATCTTTCTTGATATTTACACCCAATATGTAGGAACAGTTCATCCAATCTGTAATAGTTCACCCAATCTGTCGTAATAGTTCACCCAATCTGTAGTAATAGTTCATCCAATCTGTAGTAATAGTTCACCCAATTTGCAGTAATATTGCATCCAATTTGCAGTAATATTTCATCCAATTTGCAGTTATATTTCACCAAATTTGCAGTAATAGATCACCCAATTTGCAGTAATATTTCACCCAATTCGCAATAACAGATCTCCCAATTAGTAGTAATATTTCACCCAGTTTGCTGTAATATTTCACCCAATTTGCAGTGCAGTAATATTTCATCCAATTGGTAGTAATATTTCACCCAATTTGCAGTAAAATGTTACCCACCCTGTAGTAATAATTCACCCAATCTGTAGTAATAATTCACCCAATTTGTAGTAATAATAATTCACCCAGTTTGTAGTAATAATAATTCACCCAATTTGTAGTAATAGTTCGCCCAATTTGCAGTAACAGTTCACCCAATTTGCAGTAATATTTCGCCCATTTTGTAGTAATAGTTCACCCAATCTGTAGTAATTGTTCACTCAATCTGTAGTAACAGTTTGCCCAATTTGCAGTAACAGTTCACCCAATTTGCAGTAATATTTCACCCAATTTGCAGTAATATTTCACCCAATCTGTAGTATAACTTCACCCAGTCTATAGTAATATTTCACCCAATTTGCAGTAACAGTTCACCCAATTTGCAGTAATATTTCACCCAATTTGTAGTAATAGTTCACCCAATCTTTAGTATAATTTCACCCAATCTGTAGTAATAATTCACCCAATTTGCAGTAACAGTTCACCCGATTTGCAGTAATATTTCATCCATTTTGTAGTAATAGTTCACCCAATCTGTAGTAATAGTTCACTCAATCTGTAGTAATAGTTCACCCAATTTGCAGTAATATTGCATCCAATTTGCAGTAATATTTCATCCAATTTGCAGTAATTGTTCACCCAATTTGCAGTAACAGTTCACCCAATTTGCAGTAATAGTTCACCCAATTTGCAGTAACAGTTCACCCAATTTGTAGTAACAGTTCACCCAATTTGCAGTAATATTTCACCCAATCTGTAGTAATAGTTCATCCAATCTGTAGTAATATTTCACCCAATTTGCAGTAATATTTTACCCAATCTGTAGTAATAATTCACCCAATCTTTAGTAACAGTTCACCCAATTTGTAGTAATAGTTCACCCAATATGTAGTATAATTTCACCCAATCTGTAGTAATAATTCACCCAATTTGTAGTAATAATAATTCACCCAATTTGTAGTAATAATAATTCACACAATTTGTAGTAATAGTTCGCCCAATTTGCAGTAACAGTTCACCCAATTTGCAGAAATATTTCACCCAATTTACACTAATATTTCAACCAATCTGTAGTATAACTTCACGCAATCTGTAGTAATATTTCACCCAATTTGTAGTAATAGCTCACCCAATCTGTAGTATAATTTCACCGAATCTGTAGTAATATTTCACCCAATCTGCAGTAACAGTTCACCCAATTTGCAGTAATATTTCACCCAATTTACAGTAATATTTCACCCAATCTGTAGTAATAGTTCACCCAATTTGCAGTAATATTTCACCCAATCTGTAGTAATAGTTCACCCAATTTGCAGTAACAGTTCATCCAATTTGCAGTAATAGTTCACCCAATTTGCAGTAACAGTTCACCCAATTTGCAGTAATAGTTCACCCAATTTGCAGTAACAGTTCACCCAATTTGTAGCAACCGTTCACCCAATTTGCAGTAATATTTCACCCAATTTGCAGTAATATTTCACCCAATCTGTATTATAACTTCACCCAATCTGTAGTAATATTTCATCCAATTTGTAGTAACAGTTCACTCAATCTGTAGTATAATTTCACCCAATCTGTAGTAATATTTCACCCAATCTGCAGTAACAGTTCACCCAATTCGCAGTAATATTTCACCCAATTTACAGTAATATTTCACCCAATCTGTAGTAATAGTTCACCCAATTTGCAGTAATATGTCACCCAATTTACAGTAATATTTCACCCAATCTGTAGTAATAGTTCACCCAATTTGCAGCAACAGTTCATCCAATTTTGCAGTAATAGTTCACCCAATTTGCAGTAACAGTTCACCCAATTTGTAGTAACAGTTCACCCAATTTTCAGTAATATCTCACCCAATCTGTAGTAATATTTCACCCAATCTGTAGTAATATTTCACCCAATTTGCAGTAATATTTTATCCAATCTGTAGTAATATTTCACCCAATTTGCGTCATTTTAATAACTGTATTATTTATAATATAAACTTTTTTCACCGAGTCATAAATATGAATTTAACTACTACGTGCAAGTGAAAGATATGAAACATGTTGAACAGTTTAAACCATTTTCGGACAGATAAGTCCTAAACTTAAACGTTTGTCAATTTGTTACGTTAATTATATTTTGTTAAAAATAAAAAGGAAAGAAGACTCCCAAAACAATGTACGATTCTCTATTTAGTGATGAACACTGACGAATGAAATTGAAGCTCAATATCGTTTTGTGTTTAAATTCTTGGTAGATCACGTGATTCTTGATTGTTGTCTTTGTTGACATTATCTGACAGGTATAATGTAAATTGGAGAGAAGGAAACCAGAAAACAGAATCATATTGCTTTCTATTTACGTACAAACCTGGTTTGGATTAATATCTGGCATCGTACAAGCAAGCGTGATCTGCGAGATATAAACAGTTTTCTTTACCGATTTTCTGCATTTTATCGTCGAAACAAGTTTCGTGCTTTAAATGATAAATTAAATATGACGTATATAGATATATCTACATCGCAAATAAACAATTAAATAAATCAATAGGCTTACATCGTAAAATTTTCGATTGAATGTTTTATGTTACCAATGATATTTTGAGAAGTTTAGTATAGAGTGTTACATGTAGAAAACCAGTCACGTGGATTAGTTTATTATTTCAGGCCAGAATCGGTTAGTTGCCTGAAACGGAAAATTTAATGTCACTATATCTAGGAACAGGGAATACAAGCTTGCAATAGAAACCCAAGATTCAAAACAAAAAAAAAATATATTTCGGTTATCAGACTATATCTTTAAATTGCATAACATGCAAGCTTGAGAACTACATTTTAATAGTGTGGAAAAATCAAGGTTTCTGGTTGTAAAATGTGTTCACTTCTGCTGATAAGGAGGCGCAGAAATACATTATTTGTCCCGCAAATTTATCAATGCAGGGCGTGTATTGTTATGTAGAATACGGTGTTGATAATTAGGGTAATTGCACGCTCCGTAGAGGAATGTGTGGCAGTGTACATCCGTGACGAAGCGCGTGTAGAAGTGAGGGAACTTCTGTGTCTGGAATGAATATTTCGCAGTTTCTTCTACAACGGTAACCAAAATGTCGACTGAAGAGGACAATGATATCACAAACTACCAAGCCGAGAGTGGTGAAGGGGGACAAGAAGTTTGTATTTTTACCTATTTTTATATGTATTGTCATACTAAAAACTGCACGATCTCGTTAGTTTTGGTATGCACATGTTTAAACCTGTTTACATATGTAAATGCGTGTGTACCCGATTTGATATTAATTTGTTGACACCTTAGAGTTATTAGACTGGTTTTGTATTCCGTTTATCTTTTTCTGTGAACATTTATCATTGAGACAAATTAGACTGGTTTTGTATTCCGTTCATTTCTTCTTCTGTGAACATTTATAATTGAGACAAACAGAGACATTAAGGTAGCACTAATCTATTGGAATACGGATACTGTATCATAAATAACGTTAAGTCTATTGCAATACATCGAACTTATCATAACCAACGGTAATTCTATTGCAATACAGCGAATTTATCATAACCAACGGTAATTCTATTGCAATACAGCGAATTTATCATAACCAACGGTAATTCTATTACAATACAGCGAATTTATCATAACCAACGGTAATTCTATTGCAATGATCGTAATATTATTTATTAGTTTAGTTAAATGATCGTAATAGTGTTTATTAGTCTAGTCAAATGATCGTAATAGTGTTTATTAGTCTAGTCAAATGATCGTAATAGTGTTAATTAGTCTAGTCAAACGATATTGATAGTGTTTATTAGTCTAGTCAAATGATCGTAATAGTGTTTATTAGTCTAGTCAAACGATATTGATAGTGTTTATTCGTCTTGTCAAATGATCGTGATAGTGTTTATTAGTCTAGTTAAATGATCGTGCTAGTGTTTATTAGTCTAGTCAAACGATCGTGATAGTGTTTATTAGTCTAGTCAAATGATTGTAATAGTGTTTATTAGTCTAGTCTAACGATCGTGATAGTGTTTATTAGTCTAGTCAAATGATCGTGCTAGTGTTTATTAGTCTAGTCAAATGATCGTGATAGTGTTTATTAGTCTTGTCAAATGATCGTGCTAGTGTTTATGATTCTAGTCAAACGATCGTGATAGTGTTTATTAGTCTGGTCAAATGACCATAATCGTGTTTCTTATTATAGTTAAATGACCATACTCCTGTTCATTAGTCGAATCAAATGACAAGTATTCATTAGTCGAGTGGACTTTGATGGCTTATACATTCGTCGAAAGATTTAACCGTTTCTATTTCAAGTTTGAATTCACTGGGCAGGTTTCTTTTACTTAACATTATTGCAAATTCACCCATCTGAAATATTTTGACACGGTCATAGTTTGCCTGGCGCATATAATACGGGATTGACGTGGTCGCCATCTTATGATTTACTGGCTATTTCTCTTTTTCTGCACTGTATAACTCTTTTGAAGTGTTTCCGCCATGCCATTTTGTAGCATTGCTTTGAGGTTTTTCAATTGATATAATGTTGTACACCATTCACCAATAGCAACAGTATGTTATGTCAATACATATTGTTAGGGATATATATATATATATATATATATATATATATATATATATATATATATATATATATATAGTGATTCAGTCTACTTCATACAGTGCATATATATATATCCACAGTTATCTAGTTTACTTCGTACTGCACATATATCCATAGTGATCTAGTGTACTTCATATAGTACTTGTATATCCTTAGTAATCCAGTCTACTTCATATATATATATATATATATATATATATATATATATATCCTTATTATATGCTCATTTTATTTCTCTGTTATCTTTAAATTGTCCGAATCGTTGTTCGACTGCCACATACGAGTAGTGGCAAGATCCCAAGGTCATGCAATATTTCCATCCGAAAAAGTCGTTCATATTTTCCCCATACAAATGCAGTAACGTATAAATAGTGATCCAGTCTACTTCATACAGTACACATATATCAAAAGTGATCCAGTCTACTTCATACAGTTCATAGATGTCCATAGTGATCCAATCTACTTCATTTAATCTTTGGCAACAATGTATAATTTATAGGCAATGGTCCAGCAATTCTGGTGATTATTGATTTCGCAATACCGTGTTATTATGGCGATTATTGATGTAGCAATAACATGTGATTATGGCAGTTATCAGGTTTGCAATACCTCGTTATGATGACAGTTATCAGGTTTGCAACGCCTCGTTATCATGACAGTTATCAGGTTTGCAATACCTCGTTATTATGACAGTTATCAGGTTTGCAATACCTCGTTATTGTGACGGTTATCAGTTTTGCAATACCTCGTTATTGTGACGGTTATCAGGTTTGCAATACCTCGTTATTATGACAGTTATCAGTTTTGCAATGCGTCGTTATTATGACAGTTATCAGTTTTGCAATACCTCGTTATTATGACAGTTATCAGTTTTGCAATACCTCGTTATTATGACAGTTATCAGGTTTGCAATACCTCGTTATTGTGACGGTTATCAGGTTTGCAATACCTCGTTATTGTGACGGTTATCAGTTTTGCAATACCTCGTTATTATGACAGTTATCAGTTTTGCAATACCTCGTTATTGTGACGGTTATCAGGTTTGCAATACCTCGTTATTATGACAGTTATCAGTTTTGCAATGCCTCGTTATTATGACAGTTATCAGTTTTGCAATACCTCGTTATTATGACAGTTATCAGTTTTGCAATACCTCGTTATTATGACAGTTATCAGGTTTGCAGTACCTCGTTATTGTGACGGTTATCAGGTTTGCAATACCTCGTTATTGTGACGGTTATCAGTTTTGCAATACCTCGTTATTATGACAGTTATCAGTTTTGCAATACCTCGTTATTGTGACGGTTATCAGTTTTGCAATACCTCGTTATTATGACAGTTATCAGTTTTGCAATACCTCGTTATTATGACAGTTATCGATAATAAGATACACTTAATTTACGATAACCAGGGTTTAACACGTACATTTACTTATTCAGGCTGTACTAACTCATATCATAAGGGAAATATGGTTGTTTCCTTGAAGTAGAATTGAAAGCGAATTTTGTTTTAGAAGATTAGAGGGACAATCCCTTGTACAAAACACACACACGCACACGCACACACACACACAAACACAAACACACACACACACACACACATCGAGCATATACACCAATATTGATACATACATATAGGATCTAAAATAGCTTTAACTCAAGATATATTTTAAAATGTTTAATTAATGTTAAATAATTACCCATTTAACACGCAAGATATATTTTAAAATGTTTAATTAATGTTAAATAATTACCCATTTAACACGCAAGATATATTTTAAAATGTTTAATTAATGTTAAATAATTACCCATTTAACACTCAAGATATATTTTAAAATGTTTAATTAATGTTAAATAATTACCCATTTAACACTCAAGATATATTTTAAAATGTTTAATTAATGTTAAATAATTACCCATTTAACACTCAAGATATATTTTAAAATGTTTAATTAATGTTAAATAATTACCCATTTAACACTCAAGATATATTTTAAAATGTTTAATTAATGTTAAATAATTACCCATTTAAACTGAAAATATATTTTAAATGTTTAATTATTGTTAAATAATTACCCATTTAAACTGAAAATATATTAAAAAATGTTTAATTAATGTTACATAATTACCCATTTAACACGCAAGATATATTTTAAAATGTTTAATTAATGTTAAATAATTACACATTTAAACTGAAAATATATTTTAAAATGTTTAATTATTGTTAAATAATTACCCATTTAAACTGAAAATATATTAAAAAATGTTTAATTAATGTCACAAAACTACCCATTTAACACTCAAGATAAATTAAAAAAATCTTTAATTAATGCTAAATAATTACCCATTTAACACTCAAGATATATTTTAAAATGTTCAATTAATGTTACATAATTATCCATTTAAACTGAAAATATATTTTAAAATGTTTAATTAATGTTAAAAAAGTACCGATTTAAACTGAAAATATATTAGAAAATGTTTCATTAATGTTACATAATTACCCATTTAACACTCAAGATATATTAAAAAATGTTTAATTAATGTTACAAAATTACCATTTAACACTCAAGATATATTAAAAAAATGTTTAATTAATGTTACATAATTACCCATTTAACACTCAAGATATATTAACAAATGCTTAATTAATGTTAAATAATTACCCATTTAAACTGAAAATATATTAAAAAATGTTTCATTAATGGTAAATAATTACCTATTTAACACTCAAGATATATTAAAAAAATGTTTAAATAATGTTGCATAATTACCCATTTAACACAAGATATTTTTAAAAATGTTTAATTAATGTTACATAATTACCCATTTAACACTCAGGATATATTAAAAAATGTTTAATTAATGTTAAATAATTACCCATTTAACACTCAATATATATTTTAAAATCTTTAATTAATGTTACATAATTACCCATTTAACACTCAAGATATATTTTAAAATGTTTAATTAATGTTAAATAATTATCCATTTAAAACTCAAGATATATTAAAAAATGTTTCATTAATGTTACATAATTACCCATTTAACACTCAAGATATATTAAAAAATGTTTAATTAATGTTACATAATTACCCATTTAACACTCAAGATATATTTTAAAAAGTTTAATTAATGTTAAATAATTACCCATTTAATACTCAAGATATATTAAAAAATGTTTAATTAATGTTACATAATTACCCATTTAACAATCAAGATATATTTTAAAATATTTAATTAATGTTAAATAATTACCCATTTAACACTCAAGATATATTTTAAAATGTTTAATTAATGTTAAATAATTACCCATTTAACACTTAATATATATTTTAAAATCTTTAATTAATGTTACATAGTTACCCATTTAAACTGAAAATATATTTTAAAAATGTTTCATTAATGTTAAATAATTACCCATTTAACACTCAAGATATATTTTAAAATGTTTCATTAATGTTACGTAATTACCCATTTAACACTCAAGATATATTTTAAAATATTTAATTAATGTTACATAATTACCCATTTAACACTCAAGATATATTAAAAAATGTTTAATTAATGTTAAATAATTACCCATTTAACACTCAAGATATATTTTAAAATGTTTAATTAATGTTAAATAATTACCCATTTAACACTCAAGATATATTTTAAAATATTTAATTAATGTTAAATAATTACCCATTTAACACAAGATATATTAAAAAATGTTTAATTAATGTTAAATAATTACCCATTTAACACTCAAGATATATTTTAAAATGTTTAATTAATGTTACATAATTACCCATTTAACACTCAAGATACATTAAAAATGTTTAATTAATGTTAAATAATTACCCATTTAACACTCAAGATATTTGTTAAAATCTTTTATTAATGTTACATAATTACCCATTTAACACTCAAGATATATTAAAAAATGTTTAATTAATGTTAAATTATTACCCATTTAAACTGAAAATATGTTAAAAATGTTTAAATAATGTTACATAATTACCCATTTAACACTCAAGATATATTTTAAAATGTTTAATTAATGTTAAATAATTACCCATTTAAACTATATATATATATATATATATATATATATATATATATATATATATATATATATATATATATATATATATAATGTTTTAATATTGTAAATAATTACTCATTTAACAGTGAATTTATATTTTTAAATGTTTTGTTTTTGTTAAATGGTTACCGAATTAACACTAAATTTATAGTGAACCATGTCTCATTTGTGTTAAATAATTACACATTTAACACTGAATTTATATTAAAAAGTGTTTCATTAATGTCACATAATTACACATTTAACACTGAATTTATATTAAAAAGTGTTTCATTAATGTCACATAATTACCCAGTTAACACTGAATTTATATTAAAAAGTGTTTCATTAATGTCACATAATTACACATTTAACACTGAATTTATATTAAAAAGTGTTTCATTAATGTCACATAATTACCCAGTTAGCAATGAATTTTTTTTTAAATGTTGCATTTATGTAAAAACTTTATCCATTTAACACTGAATTGATATTAAACAAATGTTTCATTTGTGTTAAATAATTACCTAATTAGCAATGAAATTATTTTTAAAAGATGTTTCATATATATTAAATAATTACACATTTAACAATACATTTATATAACAATTATGTTTCATTAATGGTAAATACCCATTCGAGATCATGCTTGTAAAAAGGTTTGGTTTTAAAGAGAATAGCTTAGAGAGAAGATACTTCGTTCATTTTGATGCAGACGATGTACCCTTGCATTTGTTGCGTATAAAAAGTAAATATTCCATCCTTTGGACGTGGTGTTCCAGAACCAGTGACATTTAAAGTCAATTTTATTTTACAAACTTTAATTCCAAATAGCAGCTTTGTCTTAGTCCATATAACATTTGACACAGGTCATCATTTCTCATCACTTGATCGGTGCAATAGTCCAGGCTTACATTAGGTGCATACTTCGATTCGAATGTCTGCAATGCTTTAACGTATGACAATGCCACTGATAAGCATTCCAGTTGTTGGATATTCATGTGTGGGGATGATTATATTGTACTTGACCTGGTTTTTTTTTGTATTATGTAAACAAATACTACATATCAAATAGTTTCCTATGAGTATATGTTATACTATTAGGATTATCGTCCTGGTTATACTACGCAAACAAATACTACATATGAAATAGTTTCCTATGAGTATATGTTAGGATTATTGTCTTTGTTATACCATGTAAACAAATACTACATATCAAATAGTTTCCTATGAGTATATGTTATATTGTTAGGATTATCGTCTTTGTTATACCATGTAAACAAATACTACATATTAAATACATGTAGTTTCCTGTGAGTATGTGTTATACTGTTAGGATTATCTTCTTGGTTTAAGTCAAAGACATTCCAATTTTACTAAGATTTTTATTGTAACTATTAGGAATCGTATAGAGCGGTGGTTCCCAAAGTGGGCGGTATGCCTCCTGGGTGGCAATGTATTACCAAGAAGGGTGATAATGATTAATAATGCTTTTCACGGGTTACGCAAGGGGGCGTTGAGGATAACGAGGGGGACGGTGGACCGAAAAAGTTTGGGAACCACTGGTATAGAGGGTTGTTTTCCATTAGGTATTAGTTTATTTTATAAATTCTAATTGTGACCTGAGTTCAAGTACAGGACGTTATAATTTTGTTTTTCTAGAAATTATTGATTCATCTTTTAGATCTGAGCAGAATCAGTCGTATTATTGATATAACCAGTAAATTATTTGGTGTTATTGTTCTAAGGTTTAACGCCATTTTTCAGCACACAATATGCTAAATATGGCGGCCAGTATTAATGGTGGAGAAATAACCTGGCAAAACCACCGGAATTACCTACCAATCTTTGCACGAGAACCTAACGGCAAGCTTACTCATACCCACATTGCCCGAATCTTAGACTCGAACCCACGCAGACGGGTGAGATGGCAGTGATCCGTAACGGGAAGCGCTTTAAGCCACTCGGCCACTCTGAGCCCCAAAAGATTATTTGGCTGGATTTTAGTTATTCAAATTATTTTTTCAATGGAAATGCAAAGTGCTCATCAAAAATAGCATTCGTGGAAATAATTACTTGAATTTATTGTGAATTTTCAAATAAGGATTTACTTTTCGGTCGTATTACTGTGATCCAACAAAAGATGGCACATCACCACTATGCGGGCCACCGTGGGCACATCAACACTTCCGGCATTGGATTATTTATTTTGGAATATCACTAAAGTTTATTGAGAACGGTAATCATTTGGACTCGTGTCTATAACTCTATGACTCATTGTGACAATCATTCTTTACATTTGTACTGTGTACTATAGGGAAAACATTTATTGAATTGTTTCTGTAACTCTATTTTTGTGACTTAATCCTTCTTTACATTTTTACTGTGTACTATAGGGAAAACATTATTTATTGAATTGTTTCTGTAACTCAATGATTCATTGTGACTTAATCATTCTTTACATTTGTACTGTGTACTATAGGGAAAACATTATTTATTGTTTGCTTCTCACTCACTTCTGTTACCATTTTGTAAGAATATATAGTAGTAATACATGTACAGATACATGGGATCGTGGTTACGAAGTTGATGCATTCATACCTATGGTAATACTGACGTCATAGAGTCAAGCCTCTCTCTCCAGTAATGATACATGCATACATCATTCCGATCAACACAGATACGAAGACAGTTAAAGATTAGACAACTCAAAGTATTCTTGGCACTAAATTTAGGTTCTGCGTATTGGCTATTTTGGGAGTTTTGAAATAGCAGGCATGATTAAGCTTTCTGTAGCTAATGAGCGTGACATTCAATTCATGCCTTGTATGTGAGTAAATAATGAATGAGTTATGGATGTTTTATTGTGTGTACGTACGTATAAACGTGCCGACCTACCTGCATACCTATCTAGCAAAATAAATCTTTGTAGATTTTTGTGTCATACCAATGGCATTATGTATTGATCGTGATCTTCAATCCAGTACGGTAACACATCTGGGATATATTATGTAAATATTTTATTAGGTATACCATCAGGCACAAGGTAAGACGTTCGTCTTTAATCGCAATCACTAATCTTCTTTCAATGGTTACCGCTCTGGAATACACGAGAACTCATTGTTTAATTGATTTGTGGCATATTTAGTACCGAAAAGAAGCGAACATAACCAATTAATAAAGAATTATCTTATTTGACGTGCACTAATTCTGGCATCAACCATCGACCGAAATTTCGCCTCTATCCTCATTGTGCACTCCTGCGAGTGTTAACAAGTCATACACTGCTCATCCCGTTGCATTTTCTTTACCGGTTTTTGTCAGCCATATGACAAGCAGTGTTTGTAGTTGGATGACGGAGATGAATGGATTCTGACACAATCACTTCACTTGTTTGTCTAATCTGTTGAAACAGAAGGCATAGATGGTGTTGATCTTTGACAAGTTTTTGGATTTTTTCAAAAGTAAAACAAATGGTGGTTAGACACAGCTAATGGACTAGTACGTGTTTGATGCCGAGTCTGACAGTTGTACGCATTCGTAGCGCTAGAATGAAACTTATAATTGAGAAAAACACAATGAATTGCACAGACTCATACACCAAGACATGTACAGACTCGTACACCAAGACTTGTTCGGACTGGTACACCAAGACATGTTCGGACTCGTACACCAAGACTTGTACAGACTCGTACACCAAGACTTGCACGGACTCGTACACCAAGACTTGTTCGGACACATACACCAATACTTGTTCGGACTCGTACGCCAAGATTTATATAGACTCGTACACCAAGACATGTTCGGACTCGTACACCAAAATTTGTGCAGACTCATACACCAAGACTTGCACAGACACATACACCATGACTTGTACAGACACATACACCATGACTTGTTTGTACTTGTCCACCAAGACTTGTACAGACTCATACACCATGACTTGTTTGTACTCGTACACCAAGACTTGTACAGACTCATACACCAAGACTTGTACAGACTCATACACCATGACTTGTTTGTACTCGTACACCAAGACTTGTACAGACTCATACACCATGACTTGTTTGTACTCGTACACCAAGACTTGTACAGACACATACACCATGACTTGTTTGTACTTGTACACCAAGACTTGTACAGACTCATACACCATGACTTGTTTGTACTCGTACACCAAGACTTGTACAGACACATACACCATGACTTGTACAGACACATACACCAAGACATGTTTGTACTTGTACACCAAGACTTGTACAGACTCATACACCATGACTTGTACAGACTCATACACCAAGATTTGTTTGTACTCGTACACCAAGACTTGCACGAAAACTAAGCATTCAGGTTCCCGAAAGTAAAGGAAGGATACTTATTTGATTACTACACATAGTGCAGTTTCTCTGAACTGTTTCTGGATGTACTTGTTGCGTAAATTTCAGTGTTATTTATAAATATAAAAATTAAATAAAAGGATATTTTTTGCTTTGTTCATTTAGACGAAAATGACACATTTCTGCATGGAATTTGCTGACTAACACCGTAAAGAATTAATGCCATATTAAGTTACGTTACTTCAGTGTATTAAGGTGAGAACGTTTAGCAAACAAAAATATTTATATTCATTACAAAAATATTTATATTAATTAATTTTTTTATATTAATTACAAAAATATTTATATTAATTACAGATTCTATTCCTTTCTGTCATTTCAAATCGAAGTTTTAAGTATTTGCTTTTAATTGTTTTTCACCTCTGCTACCCATATATATATATATATATATATATATATATATATATATATATATATATATATATATATATATATATATATATATATATATTGAAAGATACGGTAGAGACACATAACAGTAAATTGATATTTAGTTTTGTAGCATTAGCCAATTAATTGATGTATGGTTGCGTTTTGAATAAACTGTGGGGACAGCGTATTTATCACATAGTATTATGTGGTGAAAGCGTACGTGGTACACAATAAACTCTGGTCAGAGCGTACGTAACTCGCAGTAAACAGCGGTGACAGCGTATGTAATACACAGCAAACTGTGTTGACATCGTACACAACACACAGCAAACTGGTAACACGTACGTAGGACACATTAAACTGTAGTGTCAGCGTATGTTGCACACAGTTAACGGTGGTGACAGCGTACGTAGCACACAATAAACTGCGGTGACAGGGTACGTAACCCACATTATACTGGCGACAACTTACGTAGCACACAGTAAACTGTGGTGATAGTGTACGTAAAAGATACAATGAACTGTGGTGATAGTGTACGTAAAAGATACAATGAACTGTGGTTATTGCAGAACACAATATTTCGTGATGACAACGTACGTAGCACACAGCAAACTGTGGTGACATTGTTCGTTATCACACAGTAAACTGTAGAGGCAGTGTACGTTACAGGCAGTAAACTGTGGTGATAATGTTCGTAGCGTTACGTAAACTGGCCACAGCGTACGTAAAACACAGCAAACTGTGGTGATAATGTTCGTAGCGTTACGTAAACTGGCCACAGCGTACGTAAAACACAGCAAACTGTGGTGATAATGTTCGTAGCGTTACGTACACTGGCCACAGCGTACGTAAAACACAGCAGATTGTGGTGTCAGCGTACTTAATACATATAAAACTGGTGATAGAAAACATAGCACACAGTAAACCGTTTTGACAGCGTACGTAACACAGTACACTATGGTGATAGCGTTCGTAACACACAGTAAACTCTGTTGACATGATATATAACACAGTAAACTGTGTTGACATCATACATAACATAGTAAACTGTGTTGACATCATACATAACATAGTAAACTGTGTTGACATCATACATAACATAGTAAACTGTGTTGACATCATACATAACATAGTAAACTGTGTTGACATCATACATAACACAGCAAACTGTGTTGACATCATACATAACACAGTAAACTGTGTTGACATCATACATAACACAGTAAACTGTGTTGACATCATACATAACATAAAAAACTGTGTTGACATGATACATAACACAGCAAACTGTGTTGACATCATACATAACACAATAAACTGTGTTGACATCATACATAACACAGTAAACTGTGTTGACATCATATATAACATAGTAAACTGTGTTGACATCATACATAACATAGTAAACTGTGTTGACATCATACATAACATAGTAAACTGTGTTGACATCATACATAACACAGTAAACTGTGTTGACATCATACATAACATAATAAACTGTGTTGACATGATACATAACACAGCAAACTGTGTTGACATCATACATAACACAATAAACTGTGTTGACATCATACATAACACAGTAAACTGTGTTGACATCATATATAACATAGTAAACTGTGTTGACATCATACATAACATAGTAAACTGTGTTGACATCATACATAACATAGTAAACTGTGTTGACATCATACATAACACAGTAAACTGTGTTGACATCATACATAACATAATAAACTGTGTTGACATGATACATAACACAGCAAACTGTGTTGACATCATACATAACACAATAAACTGTGTTGACATCATACATAACACAGTAAACTGTGTTGACATCATATATAACATAGTAAACTGTGTTGACATCATACATAACATAGTAAACTGTGTTGACATCATACATAACACAGTAAACTGTGTTGACATCATACATAACACAGCAAACTGTGTTGACATCATACATAACACAGTAAACTGTGTTGACATCATACATAACACAGTAAACTGTGTTGACATCATACATAACATAATAAACTGTGTTGACATGATACATAACACAGCAAACTGTGTTGACATCATACATAACACAATAAACTGTGTTGACATCATACATAACACAGTAAACTGTGTTGACATCATATATAACATAGTAAACTGTGTTGACATCATACATAACATAGTAAACTGTGTTGACATCATACATAACATAGTAAACTGTGTTGACATCATACATAACACAGTAAACTGTGTTGACATCATACATAACATAGTAAACTGTGTTGACATCATACATAACACTGTAAACTGAGTTGACATACCTTTATTAGAATGTTTCATCGTCGAATGAAATTCTGCGTATCCACTGTGCCTGACTATTTAGTATGTTCCTGTGTTTTGGATGACAGCTGGTTTAAACGAGAGAAAACTATTGTCTTCGGGTTGAGGAAACATTCCTAAAAAGGTTTGAAGAGCTATCTAAACATTTAATTTACAGAGGCTACGAAACAGACCTGATTGCGGAGGCAAGCCAAAGAGCTAAACAAATAAACCGCGTGACCTACTAAAATATGAAAAGGAGAAAAAATACTAAGATTCCGTTTATCCTCACCTACCATCCAGACAATCCCAATGTAGGTAACATCATTGGGAAACGTCAGACGTACTAAAGCTAATTCTCCTGATCAAACATGTAGTAGACTAAAAATCCTCGGGACATCCTAATCAGGGCGAAGATAACCCCAATCATTAATCAAGACAACCCTAGGCAATCTGGTTTCTGTGGCGATACAAGGTGCTAGACCAGTCAGTTTGATAGAGACCAGGATATTTTCTAGCACAGTCAACTTGATAGATACCAGGATATTTTCTAAACCAGTCAACTTGATAGATACCAGGATATTCTCTAGCACAGTCAATAGAGAAAAAATATATATACTTGGCCAAAATATGGTGCAAACAAAACTTGCAAAACCGAGAACGTCATTTATCTCATCACAAATAAGATAGCCTTCGGTATGTCGGAGAAACTGAAAAAACTACACAAAAGTATCGACCTTCATATATCAGATTGGGTTACAAAAAAGCGGTACAAAAGCTCGGTAGCACTACACTTCTTTTTCCGATGCCACACGTTCAGTGATATAAAATTTTTTGCAATTGCTCACAAACCCAACTGGAATTCTGAAACCAGGAAAGGAAAGGAACCTTACTGGAATTCTGAAACCAGGAAAGGACAGGAACCTTACTGGAATTCTGAAACCAGGAAAGGAAAGGAACCTTACTGGAATTCTGAAACCAGGAAAGGATAGGAACCTTACTGGATAAAACGCCTAAGAACATTGAAACCAAGCAGTTTAAACAAAAGAAGACTAGTTAAAGACATCCATGTACAAATAAAAGTATCCTCTGACACATTATCTTTCTAATAATTCTCGAAATTTGCTTACTAGTCTATAACTACTGCTATAACAATAAAACATGGGATACACAATTCGTACTTACATAAATTTACATGTATGTATGTATGTATGTATGTATGTATGTATGTATGTATGTATGTATGTATGTATGTATGTATGTATGTATGTATGTATGTATGTATGTATGTATGTATGTATGTATGTATGTATGTATGTATGTACGCATGCATGCATTCATGCTTGCATGCATTAATGTATGACAGTATATATTTATGTATGTAGTTATTACGTATTATCAAGGTCTGTAGTTATTACGTATTATCAAGGTCTGTAGTTATTACGTATTATCAAGGTATCTAGTTATTACGTATTATCAAGGTATCTAGTTATTACGTATTATCAAGGTATGTAGTTATTACGTATTATCAAGGTATGTAGTTATTACGTATTATCAAGGTCTGTAGTTATTGCGTATTATCAAGGTATGTAGTTATTACGTATTATCAAGGTCTGTAGTTATTACGTATTATCAAGGTCTGTAGTTATTACGTATTATCAAGGTCTGTAGTTATTACGTATTATCAAGGTATATAGTTATTACGTATTATCAAGGTATGTAGTTATTACGTATTATCAAGGTCTGTAGTTATTACGTATTATCAAGGTATATAGTTATTACGTATTATCAAGGTATGTAGTTATTACGTATTATCAAGGTCTGTAGTTATTACGTATTATCAAGGTCTGTAGTTATTACGTATTATCAAGGTTGGCATTATTCATGTGTTACCAAGGTTCGTGTTTAAAGTTTTTAGTCTGATGAATTATATTTGTTTCAGAAAACCGAAAAAGCGTCTTATTTAGACCATGTTAAAGTCATTATTAAATTAGGCATCTGGTATAACGCTATCAACTGTACAACCCCAGGTGGGCGAAGCTTATGGTGTAGGGAATATAGCATTCAAAATTAAACATGGTTCAGTATGTAAGACTTGTACTTACTGTCAGGCTTAAGTTAGGTCTCTTGGCAACATGTGAGATTATGTTAATTCATATCTAGATCATATTATGTATTTTTTTATAATTTTAGTTTAAAATGTGGTACACGTGTCTAAAAGGTCTGTTATGACTAGATAACTCTTACCCTTATCTGGTTGTGTTCTTGTCAAATTGACATTGTTCTCTATGACACAGTGTGACATGCATGTTGAAGTAGGATATATATATATATATATATATATATATATATATATATATATATATATATATATATATATATATATATATATATATATATATATATATTCACAAAACATTAGCATTGAGGTCTGTGGAAATATAATTGGTACCATGTACGAGATTCCAATCTAAGTTAAAGGGACATAATTCAGTTTGCCATAAAACGTGTACTATGGGAGACAACTGTTCTGGGATTCTCCAATAGCTTTATTCCCCTTAATACCAAATGTTTTTCTGTATAGCAATCATCACGGAGCGTGGAGTTTCGTCAAAATATGTAAGATAATGTGATTTTTTAGAAAAAATGTACTCGCCCATCTGGTCAGGATGTATTCATAGTAATTAATATACGATTCCATCCTGTCAATATGTATTGATAGTAATTAACATACGATTCCATCCTGTCAATATGTATTCATAGTAATTAATATTAATATTGTGAGAGATATGTATTCAACTAGATAACAGTATGTTTCAGACTGTTGGAGTAATTTGTGAATGTGCGTCAGTAAACTAATTGACAAGACTAGTAAATTTACATAATGCAAAACGTTTTAAGACATTAATTTTAACAAAAATAGTGACTTGTGCTTTTACCGTGGCTAATATAAATCTGCAATTTTGATACATCAAATGCAATGCTAACTTAAGACTTTTTTAGAGCCATAAAAAGCTTGTATATACAAAGCATGTATGTTCATCGTATGCCTATACATAGCATGTCTAAACAAAGCGTGTCTGCGCAAACCATGCCCTTACATAGCATGTCTAAACAAAGCGTGTCTGCGCAAACCATGCCCTTACATTGTATGTCTATATAAGGCATGTATGTGCACACTATGTCCATACAAAGTATGTGTATACAAGGCATGTATGTGCACACTATGTCCATACAAAGTATGTGTATACAAGGCATGTATGTGCACACTATGTCCATACAAAGTATGTGTATACAAGGCATGTATGTGCACACTATGTCCATACAAAGTATGTGTATACAAGGCATGTATGTGCACACTATGTCCATACAAAGTATGTGTATACAAGGCATGTATGTGCACACTATGTCCATACAAAGTATGTGTATACAAGGCATGTATGTGCACACTATGTCCATACAAAGTATGTGTATACAAGGCATGTATGTGCACACTATGTCCATACAAAGTATGTGTATACAAGGCATGTATGTGCACACTATGTCCATACAAAGTATGTGTATACAAGGCATGTATGTGCACACTATGTCCATACAAAGTATGTGTATACAAGGCATGTATGTGCACACTATGTCCATACAAAGTATGTCTATACAAGGCATGTATGTGCACACTATGTCCATACAAAGTATGTCTATACAAGGCATGTATGTGCACACTATGTCCATACAAAGTATGTCTATGCAAGGCATGTATGTGCACACTATGCCCATACAAAGTATGTCTATGCAAGGCATGTATGTGCACACTATGTCCATACAAAGCATGTCTATGCAAGGCATGTATGTGCACACTATGTCCATACAAAGCATGTCTATGCAAGGCATGTATGTGCACACTATGTCCATACAAAGCATGTCTATGCAAGGCATGTATGTGCACACTATGTCCATACAAAGCATGTCTATGCAAGGCATGTATGTGCACACTATGTCCATACAAAGCATGTCTATGCAAGGCATGTATGTGCACACTATGTCCATACAAAGCATGTCTATACAAGGCATGTATGTGCACACTATGTCCATACAAAGCATGTCTATACAAGGCATGTATGTGCACACTATGTCCATACAAAGCATGTCTATACAAGGCATGTATGTGCACACTATGTCCATACAAAGCATGTCTATACAAGGCATGTATGTGCACACTATGTCCATACAAAGTATGTCTATACAAGGCATGTATGTGCATAGCATGCCCTTACAAAGCATGACTGTACAATGCATATCTATACAAGGCATATCCGTGCAATGCATGTCTATAAAAACATGTCCATGCAAAGCATGTCCCTGCAAAGCTTGTCCATACAGCTATTTCCATTCAATTCATGCCTCTAAAAACATGTCTCTTCAGAGCATATCCATTTCTAACGTATACGTACAACGCATGTCCATACCAAGCGTGTCCATTCAAGACACACAGACATACAATACATGTCAACATAAAACATGTATTTTGTAAGTGAAATCTTTTAAATTTGTCACATTTATCTTCTCGTCATTTATTTTTTTTCAAATCCCCGCTCTAACGCTGAAGTTGGTTGATGTAACCGTCCGTCAGTCTCTCTGTATTGACGTCTTTACATCAGTCTGTCTGTATTTACGTTTTTTCGTCAGTCTGTCTGTATTGATGTCTTTCCTTCAGTGTCATTCTGTCTGTATTGATGTCTTTCCGTCAGTCCGTCTGTATTGACGTCTTTTCGTCAGTCTGTCTGTATTGACGTCTTTCCTTCAGTCTGTCTGTATTGACTCTTTCCGTCAGTCTGTCTATTGACGTCTTTACGCCAGTCTCCTAAAGATCTTATATTGATTTTATTCAACTTCAAATGTATAATACCTGCTAGATCATTACTGCTGGGTCTCAGTCGGTGGGGAAATGAGAAGGGGGTAGATAGGAGGGGATGGCAGGGTGGGGAAATGAGAAGGGGGTAGATAGGAGGGGATGGCAGGGTGGGGAAATGAGAAGGGGTAGATAGGAGGGGATGGCAGGGTGGGGAAATGAGAAGGGGGTAGATAGGAGGGGATGGCAGGGTGAGGAAATGAGAAGGGGGTAGATAGGAGGGGATGGCAGGGTGGGGAAATGAGAAAGGGGTAGATAGGAGGGGATGGCATATTGAAATATACTATTCCAAATTACTATGACGTGTAATCGAAGTAATAATACACTCCATCATTGTTGGTAAATCCAATCTCCAATTAAGAAGATACAGAATGGAAACAAGTCTTATCGTCTTGTTTAAAACACTTTTTATATCCCTATTTTGGAAATACCCCAAAAACTTTCTCCATACGTTGTATACGCGCCTTCGTTGTTTGATATAAATAAATATAAAATGTTACTAAAACTAGCACATTTCTATATTGCTAATAATCTCTCTCTCTCTCTCTC
Source organism: Unio pictorum (assembly GCA_030141615.1). Classification (NCBI taxonomy): domain Eukaryota; kingdom Metazoa; phylum Mollusca; class Bivalvia; order Unionida; family Unionidae; genus Unio; species Unio pictorum. Next base: position 2,784,950 of record JARLTB010000033.1, read on the forward strand.
TCTCTCTCTCTCTCTCTCTCTCTCTCTCTCTCTCTCTCTCTCTCTCTCTCTCTCTCTCTCTCTCTCTCAGATTCAATTTCTATTTTCTGCCCTACGTTTTCCACATGTGCTAGCAGTTGCTGGATAACAGCTCTCGATCGATCTCTTATTATTTATATGCGCATGGAAGCCTTGCGTTTCTATGGCAACAAATGCAGGTTGTCGACCTATTTCTAGGCGAAATACTAAATTTGCGCAAGGGCGTCATTGAAAATGCGTCTTGGTGTTTGTACTTTGCAATACCTCGTTTTATGCGTAGCATGTCTTTATGGTTTAAATAGAGTACCGTAATAGTAGGGTCCTAGTTAAAACTGCACAGACTCAGTTCTAGCACTGAATAAAACGCTGACAGATCTATGTGTATGCAGTTATTAGGAGTAAATAGTATAAAACGCTGACAGATCTATGTGTATGCAGTTATTAGGAGTAAATAGTATAAAACGCTGACAGATCTATGTGTATGCAGTTATTAGGAGTAAATAGTATAACACGCTGACAGATCTATGTGTATGCAGTTATTAGGAGTAAATAGTATAACACGCTGACAGATCTATGTGTATGCAGTTATTAGGAGTAAATAGTATAACACGCTGACAGATCTATGTGTATGCAGTTATTAGGAGTAAATAGTATAACACGCTGACAGATCTATGTGTATGCAGTTATTAGGAGTAAATAGTATAACACGCTGACAGATCTATGTGTATGCAGTCATTAGGAGTAAATAGTATAACACGCTGACAGATCTATGTGTATGCAGTCATTAGGAGTAAATAGTATAACACGCTGACAGATCTATGTGTATGCAGTCATTAGGAGTAAATAGCATAACACGCTGACAGATCTATGTGTATGCAGTCATTAGGAGTAAATAGCATAACACGCTGACAGATCTATGTGTATGCAGTTATTAGGAGTAAATAGCATAACACGCTGACAGATCTATGTGCATGCAGTTATTAGGAGTAAATAGCATAACACGCTGACAGATCTATGTGTATGCAGTTATTAGGAGTAAATAGCATAACACGCTGACAGATCTATGTGTATGCAGTTATTAGGAGTAATAAGCATAACACGCTGACAGATCTATGTGTATGCAGTTATTAGGAGTAAATAGTATAACACGTTGACAGATCTATGTGCATGCAGTTATTAGGAGTAAATAGCATAACACGCTGACAGATCTATGTGTATGCAGTTATTAGGAGTAATAAGCATAACACGCTGACAGATCTATGTGTATGCAGTTATTAGGAGTAAATAGTATAACACGTTGACAGATCTATGTGTATGCAGTTATTAGGAGTAAATAGTAATAGACCATGATCTACGCATAAAACAGGTATCGCAAAGTACAAAACACCAAGACGCATTTTAAATGATGCCCTTGCGCAAATTTAGTATCAAGTTGAAAATGCTGAGACTGTCATTGTAATAACAGTTTCGCCTAGAAATAGGTCGACAACCTGCATTTGTTGCCATAGAAACATGTATTTCTTGTTTGACAAAATTCTCTCATGTCATACCTTGATATGTGCATTACAGTACATATATTTCCATTTTGACAAAATTCTCTCATGACATACCTTGATATGTGAATAACAGTACATATATTTACATTTTGACAAAATTCTCTCATGTCATACCTTGATATGTGAATCACAGTACATATATTTACATTTTGACAAAATTCTCTCATATCATACCTTGATATGTGAATCACAGTACATGTATTTCCATTTTGACAAAATTCTCTCATGTCAATGATATGTGCATTAATCTATTTCCATTGCATCTTGTCGTTACTATGGTAACTAACTCCATTGAGACGTGATAGGTTTAGTATCGTTCGAATTTATTCTTCAAATGTATATATCGGTGAACCTTGATGCAAGCGTCAACTTTTTAATCGATTCTTCATTAGTTATTTTGGCTAATTGTCTTTTGCAGTGTGTGTGTGTGTGTGTGTGTGTGTGTGTGTGGATAATTTAGGCAATTGACCTGAAAATGCCAGATATTTTTTGCGAATTTCTCCCAACATAGCAAAACAAAAGACCCGTTTAGCATGTATTCCTGTTTATCATGGATTCCTATTTAGTATGGTTTCCCGTTTAGCATGGATTCCCGTTCAACACGGATTCCCATTTGGACATACATCGCAATTAATTTTACTATATGTTATCTACATATATTTCTCAGATGTCCCCGGGCGCCAGACTATTGGGGGCGCCAGACTATTGGGGGCGCCAGAATGGGCTTTGAAATAGGATGTATGTGGACTTTTTGCTGTTTCAGAGTTGGGGTGGGTGGGTAAAAATGAATCTTGTCCCCGAGCTCCAAAAACTCTAGCTACGCCTATGCTGACATTCCACTATGTGACAATCTATACAAATCATATGTTAATCTAAAATACCTTCAAAGATGACTTCACGGTGAAGTTCTTGTCAAAGGTTCACCGGCATGTTTTTGAGAGGTTGCACTGTCAATAGAGTAGCATGTAAACTGAACACAGATTTCACTACCGGATCACCAAGGCCTTACTACTCAGTGTGTACTGTCACCGAAATATACACAGACAAGCACACCCTGAACTCATATTCTTAACGAATAAATAATTACCTTTACATTCCTGCCAAACATGCATCAACATATCTCTTCTATCACCACCAAAATGAGAGAGAAAACATGTTCTAAAAATAGACTAGAACTACGGGTACTGAATTGGAAGTACTAATTTTGATTTCATTAACTCTTCACCAATATAAACTTTTTGCTTACTCCTCGGTTTGTCACATCAGTTTACCAATTAGCAAAAACACATTTGACTAGATGACAGGGTGGTATTTAGTCTGACTACACAACAGGGTGGTCTTTTGTTTGACTAGATGACAGGGTGGTATTTAGTCTGACTAGATAAACAGGTGGTATTTAGTCTGACTGGATGGCAGGGTGGTCTTTTGTTTGACTAGATGACAGGGTGGTATTTAGTCTGACTAGATAGCAGGGTGGTATTTAGTCTGACTAGATAACAGGGTGGTATTTAGTCTGACTAGATGACAGGGTGATATTTAGTCTGACTAGATGGCAGGGTGTTCTATAGTTTGACTAGATGGCACGGTGGTAGTTAGTTTGACTGGATGAAATGTATGTGTGGTGTTTCTAGAAAATATAAACGGAAAGAAAGACCTCATGCAGTAGATTAACCTTTGATTCTTATGCAAGGCCTTGACGAGAGTTTAGGAATTCGATATCGTTTTTATATTCACCCCCCCCCAATCGCAAATTTATTTTTTGAACGTGGCTTTCACAACATGTTTAGAAGAGAAAGTCATTATTTCAAAAGATATCTGATTTAATTTTGTATAGGATAAACAAAAGGAAGCATTGATATTTACATATAGATGTAAGGTACTAGCAACGGACACGTACATGCGGCCAGCTGGCTGATTTTAAATGGCCCGCCAGAGCTCGAACAATTTTGTTGTGCATTTATGTAATAAAAAGTCGATGACCTACTTTTATAGTATATCTTCATAACCAGGTAAACACCTGAAGATTTTAAGCTAAGTTGGCGGTAATATTAACTTTCCAAACTAACTTAAATGTCGTGTAGATTTCCTAAGCTAACTGAAATGACGTGTAGATTTTCCAAGCTAACTTAAATGTCGTGTAGATTTTCCGAATTAACTTAAACAACATGTATATTTTCTAAGCTAACATAAAATGTCATTTAACTTTTACAAGCAAAGTTGAAGTCTTGTAGATTTTCCAAGCTAACTTAAATGTCGTGTAGATATTCCAAGCTAACTTAAATGTCGTGTAGATTTTCCAAGCTAACTTAAATGTCGTGTAGATATTCCATGCTAACTTAAATGTCGTGTAGAAACTAACTAAAACAGCATGTAGGTTTTCCAAATTAACTTCAGGGTCATCTAGTTTATCGTAAACATGATTGTTTTTTAATTCTGAAAATTGGTTTAATTACAATGTTAAATGACACCAACTCAATTTGCGGTTTTTCCTATGTAGAATGGAATTCTGCTTTAGTAAATTGACTGTTTAATTTATATTCCATGTGGGGGTTTTAAAATTTTAATTTATTAAAATCAGCCAAGACAACACGTGTCTTTGCTGTACAGTTTTCTTTTCATACTGTTATTCGTTGTAATATCATGTTTGGTCTTTTTCAAAGAATGTATACATCAGTATCCTTTTAAAACAGGGTTGTGTAATAGACAACATAGTTTTGTAATAGACAATAGAGAAGTGTATTAGACAGCAGCATTGTGTAATATATAACAGGGTTGTGTATTAAACACAGGTTTGTGTAATAGACAACATGGTTGTGTATTGAACAGCAGGGTTGTGTAATATATACAAGGGCTGTGTAATAGACAACAAGGTTGTGTGTTATAGACATCATTGTTGTATATTAGAGGCATGGCTGTGTGTTAGACAACAGATTTGTGTAATAAACAGCACGGTTGTGTGATAGACAACAGAGTTTTGTATTTGACAGCATGGTCTCCATACCGCCATATTTTATCTTCTTTTTCTTCACTATACATATTGGTATTGTTTAGTGGGTAACATTTGTTGGGTAATATTCATAAAAATAAAGTACTAATTCTGTTGAAAACCAGATATTATTTGTACATTAAAAATAAATCCATGTAGAGATAACAAAGTTTAAACATAAACATAATTTGGGAGCATATACATGTACAATATTTGTCTATATCCCAAACAGCGCAGTCGCGGCGGCTACGACCGTATTGATTTATCCCTGATTGTATTTGAATGTATTCCGACGTATTGATTTTTCTATGATTGCATTGGAGTCTATTCCGACGTAACTGCTCCATTACTCATTCATTATTTCCTGTCCGTCGTAAGAGATCGATATTCACACACACACACACACACACACACACACACACACACACACATATATATATATATATATATATATATATATATATATATATATATATATATATATATATATATATATATATGGCTGCTTTCGAATTTAGGAGTTAGGAAATGAATGTCCATATTATTGTGCTGTGTATCTATGGAATTATATATATATATATATATATATATATATATATATATATATATAGAGAGAGAGAGAGAGAGAGAGAGAGAGAGAGAGAGTGGGGGTGGGTGCACAACTCGCAAACGTGTTGTGTCCGGCAGTCAAGGCAAATTAAAACAACACATAATATCTGACCAGTAAAAAGTAATTATAATAAAGAACTTAGTTTTTACCGCCTTCGCGTGGCCTTAGAAAATGCAATCTGGCCCTTGACCAGAATCAGTTGTGCACCCTTCTTACATAGTACATATGATATTATATGAATTGTTATGCCCTTACTATACTTATATAGTATATATGTTATTATATGAATTGTTATGCCCTTACTACACGAGGTTATATTTTTCAAAATGTCCGTCATCTGATTTTTGGACAGTTTTAGTGCTGAACTATATTAGACTTAAAACCATGTCTTGCAAAATAGTTTTAAAAACTAGTCTAACTTTCCGTGCCGATTCATCAATCAATACTGTGAGTGAAGTGATATGTCTTTTAACGTAGCTTTAACATGTTGTTTTTGTCATATGGCTACGAAGTTCGCAGTGTAGCAATGTATCGATATGTCTAGCACTGATGTATCATGTCTCAGACATGTAGCATCATGTCCCACCTAGTCACGTTATCCTGACACCAGGCTGACCAGTCCTAACACTAACCTCTTAATGCTGAGCGCCAAGTGAGGCAGCTGTTAGTACCATTGTACTAATGCTGTTAGTCGCCTTGGTGCGAACCCGCGACTTCCCCATCCGTTACGCAAGCTCCAACCATTTAGGCAACCGGAAGCGTTTAACCATTTAAATTGTTTTAAACAAAAAAAATGCGGCATAAACTTGGAACTAGACTAAACAAGAAAGTTCTTGCTTTAAGGTTTTAAATAACTCCTATGGACGTGTTATCACCATGTTATATTTTGTAATTCGCAATGGTATCGTTTACTAGGCTTTTGTTTGTTAATGCCATATCAATTTCATTGAATGATATTACGTGATAATGTCACTGTAGGTTTGTTACATTTTTCATACACATACCAGAACAACATACTCTTTAATTAATTGATGGAACAACTCAGTAAATGGATAATTTGATCCCTCTCACAATGCAAATTACGATTATTAAGAAGATTAAAAATGGCAGAAATTCCCGGAAAATTGTCACTTTAAGTATTCCAGAATTCCATTTAATTGCAGCAAGTTATGCCAGTTATAGCGGGCCAGAAGAAAAATAACACAGTCCTGCTCTTTTCTTGTCACGCACATTAAATTGTCAAGGTTGCTATGGTGACAATCGTACGGTACATGCTGGAATGCTTTTTCGAACACAGTCTACTTGATTTATGTAATCCGTGTGGAACCGTATTTACCCAATGTTCTTTGTACAACCTACTACGGGGCACCATAAATTCCTACTTGCTTTAGGACACTGCGCAAGTAATTTCGTTTTCGTAATATTTGTAAGTAGGTCCGGAAACTAGAATGTTGTCTTTGATGCATCTGGCAAATTTCTTTCCGTGGTTTAGTTTTCTGAGAGAAGAATAAGTTCGTAACTTTAGAGACGCATGTATTCATTACTTCCAAATATCTTTGAGAAAAGTGTACATTGGTTTTTCTTTGGAACGAAGCAGTAGCTATTCGGATGAATGAGAAAAGACGAGTAAGGAAGGCTTAGTTGTTTGTGTATCCATCAATCATACACCAAAATAAGAGAACACTTTGAACTGTATCTAAGATATACAAGGTCTTTTTTAAACAGCCATTACAAAACCGGGGGAAATCTTTTTCATTAAAATTATAACCCTATGCAAAATACGAAACTGTCGAGCGCCACCTACAGATTAGTGTTAGGACTGGTTGGCATTTTGTCAGGATAATGTGACTGGATGGGAAAATATGTTACATGTCGGCGACATGATGCCCCTGTGCTAGACGTCACTATAAACTGCCGCATTGCAGACATTGTAGCGATAAGACTGAAAGATTGTTAAAACTACGTTAAAAATCTAAATTGAACCGCTCCGATGGCTTAGTGGTTAGCTCGTCCACCTTGGGTGCTTATAGGTCGTGGGTTCGAACCCCGGCCGAGTCATACCAGAGCCTTACAAAAGTAGTACTAACAGCTGCCTCGCTTGGCTTTCAGCCTTAAGAGGTTAGTGTTAGGACTGGTCGGCATGGTGTCAGGTAAAATGTAAAGGGGTGGGGCATGATGCTACATATATGCTGTATGATGTCCCAGTCCAAGACATCACGATAAACTGTTCCACTGCAGACATCATAGCTATATGACTGAATGTTTTAAAAACGCTACGTTAACATTGCAAATCACACAAAATCCAAATCAAACACGCACATACTGACTTGGATAAAATTCCGCGGACCATACAGTTTACTAATGCACCTGTTGCAGGCCCGATACAGCTCGATATTGACTGGCATTGTCGTGTATTTTTTGTCGACCGCGGTTCAGTCGAGTGTTGCGTACTGCCGCATGTTTACTGTCGTTGAATGCGCCGGTCAAGTAGATCTTGTTGCATCCAGATCGGTTTACCTCCAATACATTATTTTAATGGAATGTCGTCTGCTGCATGAAAGCAATAACTTCGTTTCAACCGAAGTTATACGTACAGTAAAATCTGTATCGACTTCAATGCAGTGAAACTGCATAGTTGACTTCGAAATGGATGTAGTACAACTAAGTCCCATTTCATAAACTAATGATGACTGTATTTAACGTAGTCTGCTGGTATAAACTATACAGTCTCTTGAGATTTCTTGCGTCCGATCTGTTGACATGTACATTTACATGTTTTTCATCCGGAATACATCCTGGCTGACAAAGCAAAGCAATAAACTGAAGCTAGACGTTCGATAACAGCGACTAACTTCACAAGTTCTGCGTGATGGTAAGTCTTATGTCATACTAACCATTGGTATTAATGGTCAGTCTTGTTTTATAATGATCATTAGTATTATTGGCCAGTCGTGTGTCATACTGACCATTGGTTATTATTGGTCAGTATTGTTTTATATTAACCACTATTATACTTTGCTAGATTTTTCTCATCCTGACCATTGGTATTATGGGCTAGTATTGTGCCACGCTGACCATTGGTATTATGGGCTAGTATTGTGCCACGCTGACCATTGGTATTATGGGCTAGTACTGTGCCACGCTGACCATTGGTATTATGGGTTAGTATTAAGTCACGCTGACCATTGGTATTATGGGCTAGTATTGTGTCATGCTGACCATTGGTAGTATTAACCAGTCCTGTGTCATACTGACCATTGGGTAGTGTTGGCCAGGCACGTGTCATACTGATCATTAGTATTGTTGGCTATTTTAGGACTGGGATAGACAGGTGTGGAATTTCGGGATCCATTATAGTATATGTTCGCTCCATTCATTGTGTCATTATCGACCCACCAGTTTCTAATATTTCAATTTTGCTAAACCTTTATCTGTGTAATGACACTGGCTTATTCCGATATTGCCGTATTGGTACAGTTAGGTCCTCTAGAATTTGATCTAATCTGCTTGCATGCATGTGTGTGTGTGTGTGTGTGTGTGTGTGTGTGTGTGTGTGTGTGTGTCAAAAAGACCATACCACAATTGCCGGAACGTTGACCAACTAAATTAAATTTCATATAGACCATACCATAAATACCATGATGTCAACCAAAATAAATTTACTTTCAAATAAACCATACAATCATTACTGAAATATCATTAAAATAAATTAAATTTCATATTGACCATATAATACTTATCCGAATCTCAAACAAATACATTCATTTTCAATCATACGAAAGGAGATTTACCAAAATGCGAACCGAATACATTCATTTTCAGTCATACAATAGGATATTTACCGAAATGCGAACCGAATACATTCATTTTCAATCATGCGATAGGATATTTACCGAAATGCGAACCGAATATATTCACTTTAAGATATGTTTCATATGTCATCATGCTAGCATATGTATTCTCTTTACTGATTGGCTGAAACTCGAGTATATACATACACACACATATATATATATATATATATATATATATATATATATATATATATATATATATATATATATATATATATATATATATATATATATACTGTCACAGAGATACAGACACAAGGCCAGAAAGGATTTCGTCTGCTTTGTTTGTATTGAAAGGCACTGAGATTAATTATCAATACCCCTTTCAAAAGTGTTATATATTCCCGATGAGAAAAAATTAAATTAAATGGAAAGTTAAAAGGAAATGAAAATAACAAATATCTTCATACCAGGTGGTGCACATACACGCATACAAACTTTTTACTTTTTTTGAAATGGTAAGGGGGGGGGGAGGGGGCATCTGTTTGGCCACCCACCCACCCCCGCCCCCGAAGAAAGGGACTAACAAGTACAAGTGTACATATTACCTGTGGTATTATAGCTTTAGTGGTTTTTTTCGTTTTTTTTTTTCTTAAGGGAAGTTAACTACATTAATATTTTGGTTTTAATATATATTTTACGAAGCCAAGAGTTGTTGTTTATGTTGGTTTTTTTAAATTTTTTTATAAATTTCAATAATGCTGCTCGTTTTCCATTTCATTGATTGTTGGAGAGAAAGAAAAAAACAACATCGGCGATTTGGTTAATGAGGCCTATATGACTTTATATTCACTTTATCAGGTATTACTTTCCCTTTATCAGGGTATTACTTTCCCTTTATCAGGGTATTACTTTCCCTTTATCAGGTATTACTTTCCCTTTATCAGGGTATTACTTTCCCTTTATCAAGGTATTACTTTCCCTTTATCAGGTATTACTTTCCCTTTATCAGGTATTACTTTCCCTTTATCAGGTATTACTTTCCCTTTATCAGGGTATTACTTTCCCTTTATCAGGTATTACTTTCCCTTTATCAGGTTATTACTTTCCCTTTATCAGGGTATTACTTTCCCTTTATCAGGGTATTACTTTCCCTTTATCAGGGTATTACTTTCCCTTTATCAGGTATTACTTTCCCTTTATTAGGGTATTACTTTCCCTTTATCAGGGTATTACTTTCCCTTTATCAAGGTATTACTTTCCCTTTATCAGGGTATTACTTTCCCTTTATCAGGGTATTACTTTCCCTTTATCAGGTATTACTTTCCCTTTATCAGGGTATTACTTTCCCTTTATCAGGTATTACTTTCCCTTTATCAGGGTATTACTTTCCCTTTATCAGCGTATTACTTTCCCTTTATCAGGGTATTACTTTCCCTTTATCAGGTATTACTTTCCCTTTATCAGGGTATTACTTTCCCTTTATCAGGGTATTTCTTTCCCTTTATCAGGGTATTACTTTCCCTTTATCAGGGTATTACTTTCCCTTTATCAGGGTATTACTTTCCCTTTATCAGGTATTACTTTCCCTTTATCAGGGTATTACTTTTCCTTTATCAGGTATTACTTTCCCTTTATCAGGGTATTACTTTCCCTTTATCAGGGTATTACTTTTCCTTTATCAGGGTATTACTTTCCATATCAGGTATTACTTTCCCTTTATCAGGGTATTACTTTCCCTTTATCAGGTATTACTTTCCCTTTATCAGGTATTACTTTCCCTTTATCAGGGTATTACTTTCCCTTTATCAGGTATTACTTTCCCTTTATCAGGTTATTACTTTCCCATTATCAGGGTATTACTTTCCCTTTATCAGGTATTACTTTCCCTTTATCAGGGTATTACTTTCCCTTTATCAGGTATTACTTTCCCTTTATCAGGGTATTACTTTCCCTTTATCAGGGTATTACTTTCCCTTTATCAGGGTATTACTTTCCCTTTATCAGGTATTACTTTCCCTTTATCAGGGTATTACTTTCCCTTTATCAGGGTATTACTTTCCCTTTCACGATTTAATTGATAAATGCTATTTTTTTTAAGTAAGTACAATTGTGTTTGATTATCTACAGCTTGAGTATTGTTTTTTTACTGAGATACTGAAACACTTATATAAATCTGGCAAAATTGACTGTGGTACATTGAATATTAATGTGTCATTTCGTAGAACAGAATTGCTATATACAGACATAAAATGTCCTATATTTATGAACATGTTTTAACCTTCAACCTTTCCATAATAATTGGAGATTAATTAGTTGCTTGTTTATTGTGAGCTTGCTTTCTTAATTGCATGTGACTTGTTAACTTCCTTTGTAGTTGATCATGTCTTTTGATGAAGTTGAATTTAAAGTGATACCGGCCATAAAGGTCATTTGATCACTGTTTTGAACCATCAAATTTTAATGATGGCTGGTTTCCCGTGGGGAGGGAATGGTGCCACATCCCCACGGGCATTTAACGCACAAAGTGCGCTTGTTAATTTTGGCCGTCATGTCATACCACTAAAACAGTGGCTAATGGCATGAATGTAAGGCCCTGGGTGAGTGGGAATAGACCCAACACTCACTCAACCCTATCAACCAATCGGGTAGCTTGTTACAGATGGAGGTGCAATGGCACCAAATAATAGCGAGAGAAAAATAGTCTTCTCATATCGCTATGTTGATGGGCTCTGTACGAGGAAATGGCCCCGGAGGTCGGCCAACCGATGTCGTAGATGGATGTCGTTTACGCCCTGGAACGCCCTAGCCATACTTATTTCAAATTCAGTCCAGTTTTACTAATGGACAAAATAAAACCAATATTGTGTCAGCCACCTGTGCAATTGAGTCAATAAGTTGTAAAATTTTCCTAACGCTTAACATACCAATATTTCTAGTACATAGTGTACATATTATAAGTCCCTAACAAATTTTAAACTAAAATATATATGCGACATATGTAGGTGGGTCACTGTTAGGTTAGAATAGATTGTAAATTTTGAAGCGGTGTTTCAAAATGATCATGTTAAATTTTTCAATAGAGCTTGTTCGAATAGAGTTCTCGTACCAAATGAGAGCTCAATAAAAATAAATGGCAATGAATTTAGCCCTTAAAAGGGCTGGTACTCATCTTGAGAAAAAAGTACCACGCCTTGTCCTCCACCTCCACCAAGAAGGCAGCAGTTCTTTCCTCCTCCCGGGTTATTCTTGGAAAGTAAATTCCGTGGCGTGAGGCGATGTAGGCTGCTGCGTTAAATAGGCGGTGTAGAGGTCTGTCTTCAAAGGCCTCATAATAGTGTCTGCTGAGGATTTTGAGGGCGAAGTGCCATTGCAGGATTCTTGGTGGCGAAGTCTGTAACGACCGGAATCCTACGTATGCAACTGCTGATATGAAGCTGGCAGCTTTTCTCTTGTCTTTCAAGAGTGAAGTTAGTCCCATTTCATCACAGAGCTTCCCCATTAATTTTTCCTTAGCTTTTTCAGGCATCCTCGTCGTCTTCACCGGTGACTCCCATTTTTCCTTTGGGGTGGCCTCCTCTAATTTTTTATCCAGGTTCATTGCCACGCCTAGTGAATGAGTGGGGGTGGGTGTAGATGTTTTAATCACCCCCTTTTTCCCCTTCCCTTTCTTTGGCGGGAGTTGTGGTGGTGGTGGTGATGGTTCTGGTTCAGGCTCGATTATAGGTGACGTGGCCATCTCCGCCGTCTCCGTCTCAGTAAAAAACGCCTGAAGTTGTGTACATAGCACTGCTATCTGTTCCTGAAGTACCTTTATTGTACACCCCTGTAGAGTAGATTCCGTTGCTGGAGTCGTGGGGGCCGGTTCTTCATGACCTGCTGGCTGTGGGGGTGGTGTACTGTGGTCCGGTTCGGTTTCCCGCCACCGCCGTTGTCTACCTCTGTTTCTTCTGTACTTGAGACCCCCTTTTAATTCCATTTGTTCTTCCTTGTCCCATACGAGAAGCAGTGTTGTTCTTTTCTGCTGCTCTGAGGCTCCAATTAGTGGCCTCCTTCAGCCCAATGCCAAATATTGCATTAAGGGCTTGTCCTGGGATAATTTCCATCGATAGCGTTGATAATAAATTTATGTTGCTTCGTGCTCGGTCGGCAGACTACCATGTCTTTTATTGAATGGATTTCAAATTCAGCTTATTGACGGTCCGTCTTTTGTAATGATTATAAATTCTACGAATTTCCCGATATAAAGATCACGCATTTTGCATCAAAATATACATCACTGACAGATTTATAGCCATTATTGCGTGAAAATAATACAGCGAAGTTACACTGTGTTTATGATCATTGGCACGATGCATCGTTTTACTCATTTTGCTTAGTCAGCGTTTATAGACTCGGGCGTTAAGTTTTACTTGGATTTCACTTTGCAATGTTTTGATGGTCGGCTGTACGTGGCATGTATGGCGAGAAGACAATATTTCTAGAAAAAAGTGCTTGTTTTGTTGGATCTTTACATTCTGGTTAGTAGCAAACAGGAAATCCATGATATTCAATACGATACAAAATATAGTGAATTGGCAGTATATATTTCACACACACACACACACACGATTCTAACATTTAATTGTGCACCATTAAACATTGAGAAGCAGTCTTATAGGATTATTGCATTTACTTACATAATTAAACCGAGTATTTATGTATTTGTCAATTTCACTTAATCACACACAATTTAAAATCTGAATGAGGATGTAATTCTTAGGATCAAATTAATCTTTAAAATACCAATTTTATCCTTAAAAATTCCAATTTCACTCCTTCCTCTCGTCAGATGAGCGTATTCCGCTAACAGCATATCTGGAATTAGACTGCACGTAGTTTTCTTGACTGCACGTAGTTTTCTTTCATGAACGCCGAGCCAAGGGTCGACAACCCTTGTATGGTATTATAGATGGCGTTTAATGTCTGTGCGTGTCACACCACTCATCTGAGAAACGTTTTGAGACTATGCTTTTTAACGTTCTAGCATTTGTTCTTGTTTTGAATGCATCTAGTTCTTTCCAAACTGTGTCTTTTAATAGTGAGTGTCCATTACGTCAGATCATCGAAATGACTGACTTCAATAACAATAGATGAAACATTGTCCAAGCGAACATGTAGTAATTCTTGAAAAAAAAACAAAACTGAATTGTAACTCATGCCTTATGCTTAGTGCTGCATTGCAGAAGAAGCACGATTACATTGTTTCATGGGCTAATTACCGACCGAAGGCCGGGTCCATCCCGCGGTATGGTTTTTTCCGCTTGTGTATACCTTAGAATTAGCTAATAAAAGTCGCTTATTCAGGCCTCTTCCTGAACGCAGTTGCACATGCCTTTTCTAAACAGACGTTATGTTTTGGAATTGCAAATTTGGATCTGAAATCACTTGGAGGTGGGAGTAAAGTGGGGTAAAATAGTCCAGGAATTTACTTATGTGTGCCAAACTCCAGACCATTATATCGTTATCATTTAAAACTGATTCCAATGTGTGTGTGTGTGTGTGTGTGTGTGTGTGTGTGTGTGTGTGTGTTTTGCTATACTTGCGAGGACTTGAGTTGGGTTGCACACCAACATCTCGAGGACTGTACTACATTTCGAGGACTTACACACCAGTCCTCGAAATGTTTTGTCGGAAAATGGTTGAGAATGATCATATGATACCAACCACGTGTTTTTGAAAAAGTCCTCACAAAGTCGGTAACGTTTGACATACAGTCACACTCCGTGTGTAACAGTCACACAATTTACAGCCTTCCTTGGCGCTTGACTAGTGTGCAAACTATTAGCCAATCAGAATGCGTGTGATTTCAGACTGTCATCCAATCAGAATATCGCTGCTTTGCAGTGTCCCTGTTAATTTAATATACAGATAAATGCGACTTTTAAAAATAATTATTGGTTTTAAAGAAATAATTTTGTAATAGTGGCAAACTGGCGATGCCAGAATAAAGTGCGATATTTTAAGCCCGGGGCATCTGTTTGTGCGGTATTTCGGCGCGTTTTGGTTTAACCGCGTACATTGATTACATTCCTGCAAGAGTTAGCCTAATACACTAAATTCTTGGAAAATGGCAAGACATGCTGGATCAAACTGGTAAGTAACAAAACAATTCTTTTTCAAGTTGTTAACTGTATTTCTCTAAAATAGCTTCCTGATTTTATATTCGTTATTATTTGTGACAACTTGGGTTTATCCCATTTCCGCCAATGAGCTTATCAGTTATCTTGATGATCATACACATTTCCTAGTTCTAAAGCAGACCATTTAATAGATATGCCAGATCAAATTGTAGATCATACTTAGATAATTTCTCGAAAACAACTATTTACTACTGTACTTTTTTCATTTACGAAAAGCTGATGAACACGTTTCGCAACGGTGCATACAAACACCGGAACGCAATAACATGTATAGTAGTATACCATTGCTGAAATTTGTTAAATTTGCGACATTTTTGAAAGAAAATAACATTTACTATTAATAGTGCCTAATACAGTTGTTACATAGTTTTAATGCTTAATCTATTGCAAACAAAAGCATATTAGTAATGATTTTATTAATAAGTGTTCTCGTCACTCGTAAGTTACGTAACGTTTTATCTATCATCGTTTACACTTTCGTATAAAGTTCACGTAGCTTGTCATGAACTATTCTTATTTACCGTTATCTGATATTTTGATGAACTTCTACATGGATAATGTATGTATCTTTAAAATTACTGTTCGCACTGAAACGTATTCACATGTCATATAAAGAAGAAGATATTGAAAATAAATACCTTTGATTACGTACTTGTATATGAACACTGCCATATTGTTTCAACTTACATAATTGGTGTCTAAACCATTACACCTGTCAAAAATGTTTTTTTGTTTTGCACAGAGAAAATGTATTGTTTGATGAATGTGTATTATTCATAGATCTCACATTAGGGGTCATCCATATAGTACATACACAAAGATCTGCAGAATCTTTACATTTAGGCCATTATTGCGCATAATTCATGATAATTACAATCAAAAACTACATGTATATAGCTGTTTTGCATACTGAGTTGCACAAATCTCACACATCACGAAACTTAGCATAATAAGAAAAATGTAATGATTAATAACCACAACATAATAATCCATTTTAGAAATCAATATTAAATCAATAGTAATATGTTTTTATTATTAATAACTGAAGCAATAAACTCTTATGTAAATTGCAATACACGCTGTTAATATTAGATTATGGTACTGTTTGAACTGTCACCGAAATGCGGTTTCCAGCTTCTTTTTAGTTTCATGTTGCATCACTTGCAGAAAAGAAAGTACAATTTATTATAATTTGTATAACTTATAATAAATATAACAAATTTTGAATTATTTTGTGTACATTTGGTCTAATGAAGCTTAATGTGTTTTTTAAAATCTTTCAATACTATGTTATCAGAATGTACAGACATCTATTACCTGCAGTTTATACAATATACATGTACTTTAATTATCATGTGAAGATCAGTAGTGAAAATAACGATTACAAAACAATAGACACCAAACAGTTTACAACAAACCGCATTCGTATTTGATGCAAAACAATACTGCACAAGTTTTGATAGTTACCCCATGCACGACCACAGCAGGATCAGATGAAGTGTTGGGGAGGGGTTTTCCAAAATTACAAAAGGGTCTCAACTTATGTGACTCTTTACCTAAAGTGCCTATTACCCAATAAACATGAGCAAGAATATAACTAGCCAAATTTCAAGTGACAAGTAGCTGTACATTTACTTTGTGATTTTTCGGCTGTGGGGAATATTGGTAGATGTCCTGATGAGGTCTCTGTAATATCTTGTACCATTTCTTTTCATATCCAATCATAGTATTATTGAAGTGTGGTTTAAACTTGAGATTTGTATTATAAAAATGAAACATGTCATTATTTTTCTTATTTTAAATAAATTTATCTTGTGATAAATTTAATAACAAAGACAAAATATGCGGGTCAGAAGAAACAATCTTGCCTCATTGAATGGCCAGTCCTGTGCGGTACACATAGTTACTATTGAATAAGTATGCATGTTCAGCCTCGTGATGTAAGTCATTATGGGATTTGAAAATTCAGAATGGGCTTTTTTTTAAAAAAAAGTTAATGGCATTCAACTGGTATTCAGTTGTCTACACCTTAGACTGTGTAAGGTGGTTCAGATTTTCTTTGAATAAAAACTAAAAGTATACAAATTGCAAAAAAAATAAGTCTATAAACCTTCTCTAAACATAATAGGTGAGACATTTTTCTTTTACGCGCTATGTGTTTTGTTCTTTCCTTGAATGGTCCTCATCCATCAGTCATTCAATTTTCAGTCAGTAAAACTTCTGTATTATTGACCTCACCATGATAATTTGAGCTAGATTTACCTGGAATAAATCCAAGTTATTCCCAAGGCCAGGGACCCAAGCTGGCAGTGACATTATATATACTTTAAAAAGCTATTAATATTTCATGGTGTTACCTGTTAGATAAAAAAAAGTAGACAAAACAAACCACCTGACAATATAATATTGCTGATGATGTCTTTGCTCTTCTTGTATACACATTTCTGGTGAACCTAGGTGAAAATCTTTGCAATAATCATTTCATGAATTCCTATGTTTTGTTTTCAGGGGACACAAAAAACTTCTGCATAGTGAAATAGATAAAGCATTGGAATCATGCAAGGTCGGCATAGACCCAGCTGGATTTGTGGTGAAATATATAGATGACTATATAGGTATGTAATTAATATAATTCTACAACATTAAATAGATGGTTTTGTTATGTTTAGTAGGTACAGTTGTTTAAAACATTTTTATGATATTACAACTCAAACATCTTTTTGAGGTTTGTTATTTGTTAATTTGCGTTATTTGTTAACTTTCTTGATGATTGTATTTTGTGATTGATTTTGTGCACTGAATTATACATAGTTCATATTGTACAGTGAATATGGATTAAATCTTAGGATTAATATCATTGAAGTTACTTTTATAATAAAAAAAATTAGTCTAGTACATTGGGTTTTAATTTGGAAACTCTTAGACTTCTTTGCAACATTAATGTTTCCAAAAGGAACTGACCTACATTCTGGCTCTAATATTGTGTCTTAGCTTTACATATCAATGTAGGTTATTTGAAAAATTACTCGTTCCTATTTTACTATCTATGGTGGAATCAGTCTTATTGTCATGTTCTGTTTTTAGTTTTGGTGCTTGTAACTTTTGAAATGATTTACTGGCATTATAAAGTGTTCAGTTATCTTGGACTAAAACATTGATTGGTACTTTTAGTGAATTCAGACAAGGACAACTTGGATTTTTTTTATTACTGGCACATCAGTCAGTTGGAGACAACAGGAATTCAGTTAGAACTTTATTATTTAGGACTTGCGATAAAACTTTTTAGACTCTCTCAGAATTAATTTATTTTTAAATTGACTTCATGATTCCATAGGTTTGCTGAGTTTTACAAAGGTTGTTTTGATCATTTCTGTTAGTTTAAGGCCATCAAGCCATTACTAAACATTATTTCTGATTTCCAAACTCTTTGTCTTGTTTAAAAGTTTACACCTTTTAGACTTTTATTTGAATTGTTTTATTTGTGCTTACAACCCACCTGCAATATGGTTCTGAATTCATTTACTATTCGTGTTGATCACAAGAATGTGTATGGAGATATCATATTTTAGTTAATGGAAAATGATATCCCAAAAGTAAACAGGTCATCTCTAAACTGAATACTAAGATTTTATTTATTGAGTACCATCTTTGTATGTCACATTTTGAAACTGCATGTAATACTATATTTAGTAATTAGTTTATCTTTTTCTTTCATCTAGTTCCCCTGTATTTGTACAGTAATTTTTATCTGTATTTTATAATTGAAAGATCCAGTAACGAGTTTATCTGGGACTAATATACAAAACTGACTGGAAACTCAACACGACCTCAACAATTTATATCCTATTTTTGTTCTGCTATGCATAAAAGTTTACCAATAGTCTGCGTAATTCGGAGATCAGAAGATGAAAAAATGTTGTGCATTCTAAGTACCTCAGAAACATTTACATCCATAGGACAACCTATTTGAAGGTTTTAGTTGCCATTTCAAAGTTTACATTGATAAGCCCAGTACTTTGGTTGCCATGTAAATTGAAAACAAATGAATGTGAAGTTTATAGTAGAAATTGACTTTGGCATTTAGTTGAGGTAAGTTAGAGAATAATTAAAACAAATGATTTTTTTTATAGTGCATTACATACAACTGTCTTCAGCCTCAGTAATAATCTACACAAGTCTCAGGCAAGTCCATGGGTGAACATGGAACATCACTATATACCTGGCCTTCAATTTGCATCATTTTCTTCAGATGATAAATCATATTAATAAGTCTTGGGCACATCCACATTTTTTATAGTGTGCTGGACACCAATTGTAGTGCCAAATGACTTGTTTTTTGTTCTATCTCTGCATTATGATTAGTGTTATTCACTGCATCATAATGGATTGTACAGTTATTTAAAATAATTATTAAGCATTTCATGTGACAGATTTGACTTTGTTAGTGACCATAATTTGCCTTTGTTAACTGAGACATGCAATACATTCTTTATATTGGACATGGTGTGTTTGCTGCAAAGAGTGTAAAGAAAGATGAATACATTTTACAATATCATGGACAACTTATTTCATACAAAGAAGGTTACCAGAGAGAAAAGCTATATCGTGAAAATCAGCTGCGAGTTTTCTGTTGTTTTTTTTTTTTTTACATGCAAGAAGACACTGTGGTATGTGTACTTTATAGTGCATTGATGTAATCAAAATGACAAGTACACCACTCCCTTGATAACTCTAGATTACTCTTACAACTCGGTATACCTAATTACCTGCTGGCTTTGTTTTGATCAAAAGTGTTATTTTGCAATAAAATTAAAGATACCCAAAATGTTGATTACATAAAGATCATGCAGTTGAGAAATCTGAGGGATTTTGCTTGGCGCAAAGAAATCAAAGAGTAAATCACCAAAAAAATAAATGATTATTTCAAACAAAAGTGAATTGTAATTTGTCAAGCATATCACAAACTGCATGTTATATCGTGTTCTAATTTACGCTGTTTTAAATTTATAGACCCATTAAATCCATTTATGTAATGATTAACCCTTGTTTATTTTTGTTTTTGTTTTTACTCTAAAAAGTATCCAGTTCAACACAGAAATTAGTGACGTACACAATGTGTAAAGTGGTACATGTTAAACGAATGGAAACCATGTGGAATAATGTTTTTGACAATCTCAATATATTGTAATTTATCCTGAAATTAAAGTTACTACATGTATATGAGGAAAAAATAAGCAAACTACACAGTTATGAAGAGATATTTGATCACAGTTAATCTCAACATGATTATTAGTTATGTATTCAACACCATAATCTGCCAACCAACCAACCTCTCTTTTGTGTTTATGTTGATCCCTTTATTGATTTTTTTTATAGGTCCCTCGATGACTTTTCTCACTTATAGTGTCATCAATGATTTTTAAACCCTGATGTGCGCGAGTTAGTAAGAGAGAGGTGTACATTGATTTATATTAAGGATACAGTTTTTTTGGTATTTCTGTTTATCATTGAACTGTCACACCTCGAGTAAATAATACATTGAGGTATACTTCTTGGAAGTACTTTCATTTTCTTTCGCCTGCAAGCTAGTTGAAAAACTGTACAGCTGAACCAAAACCGATTTAGCATTAGGCACTGTGGGTAGTTAATATAACCTAATTGATCTAATTGATCTGATGTGCTTTTGACCTTCTTAGAAAATATCAAAGCAAACTGTCAGTAATCTTTTATAAGTAATAGTAATTATTATCATTAAAGGCTAATTTGCTGTTTATCCATGACATAACTTTTGCATTTTGAAACTTTCTAATGTAATTCCAATTCTTGACACTTTTCTTAATAATTTTCTTGTGTTTGACCTGTTTATACTATTCATTTTTTTCTGTGCATTGACTACAGATGTTACTAAAGGATATTTTTACATCTTTATCCTATTTCTACAGTGTTGATGCAACAAATGAAAAATTCTCCATTGGAAGAATGGTAAAGAAGGGAGTTGGAGCCATGGCAAATGCAAGGATCGGCATTTTACCTTTGGACGGAAATTTAGTTGGTCAGTTTATAAGAAAACTGAACGCTCGAGGACTGGCATTTTGTGCCTACTGCAATATATACATTACAAAAGTCGTGGTTGAAGTTGCATACGGAAAAAAAAAATGAAGCCTTCTGTCAGAATATGTGCACTGCATGTCACCAATACAAGCTAGAGCTGGAAATGAGAAAGGCTCTCGTTGAGAAGGAAAAGAAACGAATGCACATTGAGTCAGCAGAATCATTGGTGATGAAAAGTAAGACTAAAGAAATTTATCTTAAACCCGCAAAAAGAGCTCAACTGGCATATCAAGAGGTTGTGTTCAGTGGACAGAAAGACAAGTGAATATATGAAATTATTTGTATATATAGATGATGTATTTGGGTGTTTATTTTACATATTTGTTATGAAAAGAGAAAAGTATATGTTGGCAGCAAAAGATAACTATTTATTGACTTAATTACGATGTGACCACTGACATGCACGTGAAATAACTTAAGTAATAATAGTATTGGAGAACAAATTCATGTGACAATAAATATTGAAAAAAAATTATTCAGATATTTTGTTAAGTTTTTTAGTTTTTCAAATGATTATTTTGTTACATAGTATGGTCACAAGTTGCACCAGGGGCAGATTTTTATGCGTGTAAAATGCATTGGCAAAGTACACTTTGCCAATAAGTACACTTTGTACAAATATAGTTCGATGCTGCCTTGGCCATATTGATCTACTTCCTCTTCTCTGGCAATTTATACTAACCTAATTTGGAAAGGTTAAAATCATGTCTGGAGGCCATGAAAGTTTAAATTTGTGTTCAGATGTACAGTTTTGTTTTTTGCTTTTTTAAAATATATTTTACTTAAGCAAATATATTTTCCAGGCAATGAAGTTCTTTTTTATATTTGTCACTCATTAAGAAACATTGAAATATATTGCCATGTTTTAAAAATATATATTTGAATATTGCCCCAGAAAATAGTGTTGTCTCTGACATCATGATTACTTCAGTAGGATAATTAGTCATTGTGGTTTCTTAACATGATGTTTAAAAAAAAGTGTTTTTTTTTAAAAATTACAATTATGTTGTTCCTGTATATATTTTTCATATTAGTTTTAAAGAAATTTGGATTTTAATTTCTTTACTTATAGTAAATACATGTTTACTTGTGTAAGAAATATAATGCAGTTTTGAAATGGGGTATTGCATCCTGTAAATGCAAGTACAGTACAGTGTCTTTTCTCCAAATTAAGTTTGTCTGATATTTGTGAATGCAAAACTTAATAACATCTTTCAGATGAACTGGTTTATGTAACAGTTGTATTTGTCATATGTTTAAAAGGTCTATCAATGAGATTATGCCACGTCTACAATTTTTTACTTGCATTTTAGCTCCTGTTTTGAATGTGTTCAAAGGTCTGCTATCATTTCTCATTTATTATTAGTATTCTGCACTGTTTGGACGGGGGGGGGGGAAATCTAACTGGAATTATGGTACAGCTAGCTTAAATTGTGTTTGCTTCTTTCATTGAATAAGTAAAGATGAAATTATTTGAATTACTAAAATGCATTTACACTTTGCGAACGAAATTGTCTTGCTTCTTCATGTTCCTTCCAAAAGGAAATTGACAGTGTGATGTTTCATCAAGGTTAGAACAAGGAATTACCTTATCTTTTTATAATTGAGATTGCCCATGCAGATATTAATGATAAATAAGATGATGTTTTCATATAACAATGCAGCAGTATTGCATGTCTTCCTGTGATGCCATTTTTGTCAATACTCTTCCACCTTAGATGGAAGTTGATGTCCTATTATTCATCAACATCCTTTCATTACCCTCAATGGTACAGTTGTTTTAATTTATTTGTCTTTAATACCATTGTAACCAACATTTTGAATGTTCACAAGTGGACTTAATATGCAGGCTGTGGCCAGCTTCTCGTATTTATTCAATAATGACATACATAATGACTGATATGACTTTATTTGGGTTGCATCTTTTATATTAAATATTTTTTTGGAGATGAACATTTACTTTATGCAATGAAATATGTGTCATATTCATACATGAATCTCTGGCTTAATTAAATTATAATGCAGTCTAACCATTTAATGTCTTTTTTTTTCTTTTTCTTCTCAACTTTCTACTGTTTTTTATTTTTAATTTGTTGGTTTCAAACAGTATTAGGTAGGTGGCCATAGCAGCTCAGTAGGTGGATCACTGCATTTTGTAATTCAATGGTCATGAGTTCAGTACACTGGAGAAAAAAAAGCAAAGCCTGACTTTTACATCCTAAATTAGAACACTGACCAGAGTTGTGCTCAGAGACAGGCAATGTACCTGATAAAAGACTGAAAAGCTCACGTGTCCATTAATATTTTAATTGTGATAGGTTTGGTAGAATTGATCACAGTTGATATAGAACATTTCAACATAAATGGCTTATAATTCTCAATCATAAAATCAGACTGATTTGTTTGATCCAACAACTTTATTGCTTTCAGTACAGGACTGTGACATTGGCCTCCTAATATAGGAGCCTTCGGATAGTCTGTCTCTATTATGTTGCTTATATTTCAATCTTTTGCAGTCAGAAATAGCATGTACTTTCTCATTGCAATATAGATTTATCCCATTTCCATTTTGCAATTTTCTAACTTGTTCATAAACTTCAGGTACCAACTCGTCACGCCTCAAGATATGTACCTTAACCACATCATAATTAACACTGTTACAATGAGGATGATGTGTGGATTTTATTAGTTTTGCCAATAAGTACACTTTGTACAAATACATTTCAATGCTGCCTTGGCCATATTGATCTACTTCCTCTTCTCTGGCAATTTATACTAACCTATTATTTATGATAGCATCAAAACACAAGCATATATGTAAAGGAAGGGTTGCTTTTCACTTTCCAGTTCAAAATTTTAAATCTAAATTGCATTTCTCCATTTTTCTTTTCTTTCTGTTGTTTATCTCTTTTTTTTATATATATATATTATTTCCATTTGCCTATAGACCGCTACAGTGGCTTAGTGGCAAGAGCGTTAGTCCTAGATTGGGGTGGGTGGGGGTGCTGGTTCTAACCCAGGTCGTCATATACCAAAAACATGTTCTTTTCTTTCTGTTGTTTATCTCTCTTTTTTATATATATTATTTCCGTTTGCCTATAGACCACTACAGTGGCTTAGTGGCAAGAGCGTTAGTCCTAGATTGGGGTGGGTGGGGGTGCTGGTTCTAACCCAGGTCGTCATATACCAAAGACATGCGATAGATACTCAGCGGTAAGAGTTTAATGTTGGCACTTGTTATCCTGGTGTTAGGATAATGTGTCTTGGTAGGACAGCAGCATGATACCCAAGTGCTAGACAACACTATATACTGCCATGCTGCAAACATTATATTGATATGACTGATTTTTTTTTTAAAGCTATGATAAATATCCAGATCGTACACATGCACATAACTCAATTTGCATATCTTCTCGCTCTCTTTTTTTCTAAAATTGCAGTTGGACTTTCTCTTTAAATGATATCCAGTAGTGATGCAAGCCAATTCCAATACTAAACTAGATATGTAAATAGCTTAGAATGTGCTAATGTGCCAACATTCTTCTTGTCTCAGGGGGATACCACATGAAAGAACCACCGACCCACGAAAAGCTGCTGGCAAGCTTTCTCACATGACTACATTAGCCGAATCTTATACTTGAACCCACACAGACAGAGGTGATTTGGCAGTGATCCGTAACGGAGAGCGATTTAGATCACTCGGGGTCCCTAAATATGTAAGAATATGAACCTTGAGATTCCAGTTCATAATTTAAAGAAATGAATCTTCTTAAATATTAACACATTAACCCCTAGCGACAACTTAACGGGGCATGAGTTAGTAGCCTACTTCCACGGTCTGTAGCGTCAAGGTCATGCATGATACACTTAATGGGTGGTATTATAGAAAGGTAGACAGACGTTGCTCTACAATGATAGCAAATAATCTGGACATTTTGCTTTGCACTAAAAAATACAGAGGAAATAAAACCTACATTTTTGGACCCATTTTTTTCACCCAAAATTTGCCCATGGTCGGATTCCGAATTTGTGTCCAGATTTTAGCCTTTATGGCGTCAGATCAACGGCAGACCGGTCTGGAGCGCGCATAGACAGGTGCACCTGTGCAAAAAGTATTATAAGGTGGACATTTTGAATAAAGAGTCTTCTCCATACGAAAAGTATGGGTCCCTTAAGAAAAAACATTTATAAAAAATAAAAACATTTTTTATAGCACAACTAGCCATTTGTCTAATGGAATATTGCCTGTAAGTCGATGTATTTGGATGTAATCAGAAATAGTCCCCAAAATGTGTTTCCGAACCGCATTTCGTGCGAAAACAGCAAAACCCTCCAGAGCTTAATTTGTGAAACAGTCACTTTACATGATACCACAAAATCTGAATATTCTATGCGTATTTAATCACTTGTGCATCAACACTGCACATGAATTACAAATGTAGCCATAGCCTGACAATTTTTCTCTTCAAAATGATTGTTAACACATGAACCCCTACCGACGACTTTGCGGGGCATGAGGTAGTAGCCTACTTCCAGTGTCTGCTTTTTTGTGTATTTTTTTTTAGGGTTTAACGCCATTTTTCAGCACACGATAGGCTATACGTGGCGGCCAGTATTATTGGTGGAGGAAGATACCGGAAAGAACCACCGATCCACGAGAAGCTACTGGCGAGCTTTCTCACATAACTACATTATCCAAATCTTAGTTTCGATCCCACGCAGACAGAGGTGAGACGGCAGTGATCTGTAACGGAGAGCGCTTTAGACCATTCGGCCACTCGGGGCCCCTCCAATGTCTGTAGCGTCAAGGTCATGCATGATACACTAAAGTGGGTGGTATTATAGAAAAGTAGACATGTTGCTCTACAATGATAGCAAACAATCCGGACATTTTAATTGCATTACAAAATACAGGGGGAAAAACCCTAAGTTTTTGGACCCGTTTTTTTTTTCTCCCAAAATTCGCTCATGGTGGATTCCAAATTTGTGTCCATATTTTAGACTTTATGGCCTCAGATCTACGGCAGACAAATCTGAAGCGCGAACAGACAGGTGAACCTGTGCTAAAAAGTAGGATAAGGTGGACTAATCCATACGAAAATTATGGGTCCGTTAAGCAAAAAAAAAGTCCTTTTTTTCACCTTCTGCTCATACGCCAGCAAACTAACCAATGAAAAAACATTTTCTTTAGCGCAACTAGCCATTTTCTAAACAAAATATTGCTTGGAAGTCGATGTATTAGGATGTATTCAGAAATATCCCCAAAATGTGTTTGCAACTCGCATTGCATGCGAAAACAGAAAAAAACCTCCAGGGGTTAATGTGTTAAGTAAAATGCAACCCAGATTCAGTCCTCAAAAACTGATGTTATTTAGACATGCAATACGAAAGTTCTATTTCTTTTTCTTTAAGTGCCTAATAAATCAACCTAAACACATGCAACCTAATCGATGTGTATAATCTATTCTATGATTGTTTACCTGCAAATTACAGAATGCTGATAACTCTTTATTGTTTGAAAAAGAAGTAAACAAATTGAAATAAGTGTACTTGACTCCTTCAACTTCAATTCGTCAGAGAGATTTTAAATGCATATCGCAGACATCACGGTGACTAGATTATTTTTTTTTTAAGCAAATGAATAAGGCAGTGTTCTGAAAACATTTAGATTTTAGAACAAAATATTATTATTAAAGTCTAGCTTTCATTACTGCACATATTGATCTGTTAGCATATCATGGCGTATAAAACTGAATTTAATAACGGTTCCAAAAGCAAGTCAAATGAACCTGTTAGAAGACAAAATATTTAATGTTTCAATTCAATGTATTCCCTCCCCCATCTATACTCTCTCAGTTCTAAATATTTAAAAACCAAAGTATATTTATGCATGCATATGCACATGCATATATATGCGTTCTAACCCTTCCTTTCCTTCCCACATACATATTTTATCTTCATTTGTTATTTACACTTTTTGATAACTGATAATTATACACATATGATTTTAAGGCATAAACAAATAAAAACATGAAGAAGAAGAAAAATAACTAAATTGAATGGAACACAATTTCCTTTACTTCCCGTTTTATTCTGCAGAATATTTAAACTTGTGTAGTGATCTATTGTCATATAATGAGTCAAGTGCAGATTTCCCAAAGGCAACTTCAATTCCAGTGAATTTGCATTAGGCAACTGCCTTATGGCATTTTAGTTGCTTTGGTGTCAACCTACATTTTTAGAAATCACATTTTTTTATATTAATAGATGAAATTAAAAATGAACTTAAAACTAATATTTTAATGAGATTTGAACTTTTAAGCTCGTGTATCTATTTGTCTGTCTGTAGTTTTAGTTGCAGATAAATTTGTTCTTAAACTTTTAAATATCTTCTCATGTTTTTACAAGACAGGTGCAATAAAAAGAATAAAAAATATTCAGGTCCTCAGGTTGATGGTAGTCTTTGATTGTGTGTAAATTAGTCCTCACAATGACGTCCTCACAATGATGGCAAAGTCAGAGTAGTCCTCATAATGCATAAAGAAGTATATGGCAAAAATGAAGTGATACAGATATTGCCTATCTTACAGTTAAGCTTACTTTCAAATTTCTAACATATACTTCCATTCCTTCTCATGGTCCTCGAAATGTAGTAATATGTCAAGGTCCTCACAAGTATCTGAATACACGTATGTGTGTGTGTGTGTGTGTGTAGGGAATCTTCAACCTCAGGATGTTGTGTGAGAAATATCTCCAACACCAGTAAGATCTTTACCACGTCTTGCCGATGACGTTTTTAGACTAGCATGAAATGAGTAAGAACGAGATAGTTTAGTCGAGACCTCAACATACCCTCCACAGCCGGTGCAGAGTAGACCAAAATGATAACTAACAACACCAAGGGCATCAATACTGACATCATGGTCCAAGTTACGAAGGTAGAAACAGTCCACAGCTTCAAGCATTTGGGGGACACGGTAAGGATTGACGCACGAAGTACTCTCCATTATTGCACAGACAACAGCAGAGCTGACAAAACTGCAAGGCTCTGTACAAGGAACAAGAAAGAGAGACAGGCAGAGAAAGAGGTGGGAAGATAACATTCGAGAGTGGACAGGCTTGACATTGAGCGACTCACTGAGAAAGACGGATAATCGAGAGGAATGGAGGAAGTTGGTTTTTTGTTTTTGTGCGGTTCTCCAACGGTCTGATGTGCGTGTGTGTGTTTGAGGGTTAATCTGAATTTTTAACGTAGCTTTCACAATTTTGTATTCATTCCGCTACGATGTCTGCGGTGTGGCAGTTTATAGTGATATTTAGCACTGGGGCATCATTAAGCAGACATGTATCATCATGTCCCACCCACCCACATTATCCTGACAACAAGCTGACCATTCCCAACACCAACCTCTTTATGCTGAACGCCAAGTGCGGCAGCTGTTAGTACCATTATATAAGTCTTTGGTATGCCTTCTCGACCTTCCGCATCCGAAGCGGACGCTCCACCCACCAGGCCACCGGAGCCGTCTGTTGATTCGTAATTGTTGGAATTATTTAAAATTGGATTATTGTTTTTATTCAAATAACTCATTATATCACGCCTAATTGATACAGTAAAAACACCAAAATCGATAACATTCAACCTTTGATATTTTGACAGGCTCGTCGGCATATAATTACATACAGCCATGTATGCTGTGGTTGATTTCTAATACGTGTCGAATTCCCTAACTGTAAGACGAATACTGGTTTCAATCATAATAACAATTTACATTTACATGCTTATTCTGATAACAATTTTGCAATCGCCTCTTTCCAGGAATTGTCTGCAGGTGGTCGCCGGTTCAATTTAATTTCCGCCACGGATTTTAATTCGTTTAGATAGTTAGTTCAGCAGGGCCTTTTGATGTCTGACACGTTTCCAAACCAAATATTTTCCATTTCCATAGTTACACAAACTGTACAATTCAAATTAAGATAAATTTGTTTCACCCAAACCAGTCCCAGATGCTTCTCAAACTCTAAGATATTTTGCAATTTATTCTAGGTAATGAAGATTTTGGACTTTTTCTAAAATGCGTCAATAATACCTCTTTTCTAATGTTATACAAATTTCATTTTCCAAGCCATCATTCACTAAATATAATTTTGTAGCTGACTTAAATATTGATACTACCCCCCCTCTCTCTCTCTCTCTCTCTCTCTCTCTCTCTCTCTCTCTCTCTCTCTCTCTCTCTCTCTCTCTCTCTCTCTCTCTCTCTCCAATTGATTATGTACTTAGTGTAGTGATTAGTTAAATGTTCATGTATTATCATGTATTATCATTGTGTATTATCTTTGTGTATTATCTTTGTGTATTATCATTGTGTATTATCTTTGTGTATTATCTTTGTGTATTATCTTTGTGTATTATCATTGTGTATTATCATTGTGTATTATCTTTGTGTATTATCTTTGTGTATTATCTTTGTGTATTATCATTGTGTATTATCATTGTGTATTATCTTTGTGTATTATCATTGTGTATTATCATTGTGTATTATCTTTGTGTATTATCTTTGTGTATTATCTTTGTGTATTATCATTGTGTATTATCTTTGTGTATTCATCCTAAAATTCCGGGCATTTTTATTGAGTATTTTGCATTCAAATCTATAAAGCAAAACTACATCACTTTTCTGAAAAAAAATTCATAATAAAATATCTGGAAAATGAAAGATAATCGAAGAATGTTTATAGGTTAGGATAAAAAAAATTAAACGACGCTTTTTCTTCATTACTATCGGGAACATGGTACGTGCTAAGCGATAAAAAATAGTGTGTTCCAGGCGAAATTTGCTGACAACTGTATGAAAAGTGTATGGTGCCCTTTGCTTGAAAACTGAAGGGAATGAAAATGATAATATAATATACAGACCAACCGACATTTCGTGACCTAAAGCATGACCGTGTCCGACAGCAGAGAAATGTTATCTTATATGTTTTTGAGCAATTTAATTGTTTTCTCGAACACAAAACGATTTTGTTATTTTACTATTTTTGTATCCTTGATTATTTAATTTTCAAATTATCCTACATATTCTAAGCTACCGATATGCCGATTACTCTGCTGGTTCAAGGACGTCAATTATCCAATAATTTTGTCATGATTTTGTGTTTACTTTTTTCTTGCTATTATTATTATTATTATTATTATTAGTAGTAGTAGTAGTAGTAGTAGTAGTAGTGGTAGTAGTAGTAGTAGTAGTAGTAGTGATTTAATGGATGGTAAAATCAATTCAGATTTCATTTTTATCGAAAAAACGATAATGTTTTATTAAATTGAAGCTAACGTTTTCACACAATATTTAAAATTCATATATATTCCTAGTTACTGAAATATATTCCTAGTTACTGTAACATATTCCTAGTTACTGTAATATATTCCTAGTTACTGAAACATATTCCTAGTTACTTTAATATATTCCTAGTTACTTTAATATATTCCTAGTTACCGTAATATATTCCTAGTTACTTTAATATATTCCTAGTTACCGTAATATATTCCTAGTTACTTTAATATATTCCTAGTTACTTTAATATATTCCTAGTTATTGTAATGTATTCCTAGTTACTGTAATATATTCCTAGTTACTGTAATATATTCCTTGTTAATGTAATATATTCCTAGTTACTTTAATATATTCCTAGTTACTTTAATATATTCCTAGTTATTTTAATATATTCCTAGTTACTTTAATATATTCCTAGTTACTGTAATATATTCCTAGTTACTGTAATATATTCCTTGTTAATGTAATATATTCCTAGTTACTTTAATATATTCCTAGTTACTTTAATATATTCCTAGTTACTTTAATATATTCCTAGTTACTGTAATATATTCCTAGTTACTGTAATATATTCCTAGTTACTGTAATATATTCCTAGTTACTGTAATATATTCCTTGTTAATGTAATATATTCCTAGTTACTTTAATATATTCCTAGTTACTGTAATATATTCCTTGTTAATGTAATATATTCCTAGTTACTTTAATATATTCCTAGTTACTGTAATATATTCCTTGTTAATGTAATATATTCCTAGTTACTGTAATATATTCCTAGTTAATGTAATATGATCCTAGTTACTTTAATATATTCCTTGTTAATGTAATATATTCCTAGTTACTGTAATATATTCCTTGTTAATGTAATATATTCCTAGTTACTTTAATATATTCCTAGTTACTGTAATATATTCCTTGTTAATGTAATATATTCCTAGTTACTGTAATATATTCCTAGTTAATGTAATATGATCCTAGTTACTGTAATATATTCCTAGTTACTGTAATATGATCCTAGTTACTGTAATATATTCCTAGTTACTGTAATATGATCCTAGTTACTGTAATATATTCCTAGTTACTGTAATATGATCCTAGTTACTGTAATATATTCCTAGTTACTGTAATATGATCCTAGTTACTGTAATATATTCCTAGTTACTGTAATATGGTCCTAGTTACTGTAATATATTCCTAGTTACTGTAGCCAAACAGTTATCATAATCGGACTGCCAATACACACACTATTTTATTGGTTATATTTAGTCAACACACTAAACAATCTTTTAGCATACGATAGTAATAATTCCTTTGTATGTACAGGTGGATAATGCATAGGCACACTTGTTACTGGCAACATTTTGTTGAATTAGGTTTCTTAAAATAACTGTTGCTATGGCATCTTCGTCTTGTTTCATGTTTCCATGACCTCGTACCTCACCAATTGTATTGATTGACTGCTGTAGACTGAATATAGTAAATACGTTTAAAAAGTATTGGGCCATTCTCCATGAACTACAAGTGAACTTTCGAATCAGAAAACAATTTTGACATGTTGCCCTTAAAAGAAGTATTTTTTTTAAAAAATGGTTGTCGTGTTCATGCCCGTGATTACTTATTGAGTCGTCACTTTGAAGAATACGTTGTTTATTTTTGAATGTGCGTCTTTTGTGTATAAAGAAAGAGAAAGAGAGGGAGGCACGAAATTTATGAATTAGCAACAAAAAAATCTCCCATTTTTCATCCGTTGTAATTACGTACAAAATACTAAATAACAATTTTATTGAATGTTATATATATATATATATATATATATATATATATATATATATATATATATATATATATATATATATATATATATATATATATATATATATATATATTAGGGTGCATCAAACGCCCCATATTTTTTTAAACTTCAATGGATCAGTTTGTCCCTTGTCTAGTTTTTTTTTATATAAAAAAAGAAAATTTATGGCAAAGTTTGGTGAAGTTTGAAGTACATTTAGGTGGTCCACCATTTAAATGAATTTTTTGTCAAAACATCAAAAACTTGCCATTTGGCGCATATTTCCAGTTTTTCCACTCATTTTAAACATGTCATTATGTTATATAATATTGCATGCAGAGTTGTATATAGATATTGCATTAGTACATGCTCAGTTTTTATCTGATTATATTCAATAGTATGATGCTATATTTATACAACGGGTGTTAGAAG
Source organism: Unio pictorum (assembly GCA_030141615.1). Lineage (NCBI taxonomy): Eukaryota > Metazoa > Mollusca > Bivalvia > Unionida > Unionidae > Unio > Unio pictorum. The sequence continues at coordinate 2,817,763 of JARLTB010000033.1, forward strand.
TATTTATTATATAACAAATTAACCATTCACTACATCTTTTAACATTTTTCAACTTATCGGAGACAATAGTTTCATCGCAATGAATTCAGACAGTATATGTTTCAACATTTTTCTAAATGATTTGTTCAATGTTTAAAATGTTAATTATAGTTAAATATATTCTACATTCAGCAATGTTTTATAGTCAATGGTAGTTATTTGGTAGATTCTTCAGTTAGTTGCTATGTCCTTTGCTTTTTCGCAAGTTGGGCTGTTCTTTACGGTCCTTTTCAACAACTTGCAGCACGTTCTGGTAATGTTCTTCACCCCTTGCTGATGCCAAGAAATCTGAGTTGAGCTTAACAACTCTCTCAGCACAGTCATTGACAATGTTCAGCGATTGAAGGTTGCCGAGAGAAGCTTGGTACGCAGCAGAATTTGGCCAGTTTGCAACTTCTTCAGTCATGAACTCAGCGTTCTGCTGAAGAAGAGTGAATGTGTACCAGGTATCAATACTAGCAAAATCAGCAAGAGTTGTGGTCAGAGTAACAGTTGCTGGAAACTTTGGCTTGCCAAAGCCTGTTCCAAACCGGTTCTGTGGTGCCAAGAGGGCCGTTTCTGGTTTAACAGCCAGCAGACTGTCTGCAAGAGCTCGCCATTCAGTGTCAGGCACCTTACTGCTCCACAGAGCAAGAGGAATCATCTCTGCAGTCATGTACCAGAGATGCAGTTTGAAGGCATGCAGTGCACTCTGAGAGACATCTGGATTCACGACCTTGTACTGCATTAAAGACTTGTACAACTGCAGGTCGTTCCATGGCGCATCTACCGCTGAATTGCATGTCATCCACCAGCTGCTGTAGACCAGTGTTGCGAAATTCACAAACACCCTCACCTTTGGAACTTGATGCAGTGTAGTAATAGTGTTACGTGGTAGTTGTTGAATTTGCAGCTCAAACAGGCATATCTTAATCGAATATATGAGTTTAGCCATCCATCTGGCTTTGTGTAAGGCTCCTGGTCGCTTGAAGGTGACAGGATGATCTTCAGTTTCTCCATCAAGGAACACTGTGCACAGCTCGGCAATTTCTTTATAATCATCTCGGCGTAGCTAAAGCTCTGATTTGGCAAGCTGGAGAACACTGGTTCGACATGTATCTACAATCTGAAGTGCCTCATGGTTGAATGATGTCAAGTTCAATCGAGATAGCTGTTCATCAGTGCTTTTAGATGGCACCGTCAACATTTGGAAGCTCTTAAGAAATCGTGTAAACAAGGTGACGTCTGGAGACTTGGATGCCTCAATCTTCAGATCATCGAAAACATGAGACAGGATAATCTCACCAAGATGGTGACAACAGGCTGACCAAAGGAGAGCTCGTCCAAGCTGCTTTTGGACTGTCACACAGGCTGCAGTTACGTGACCTGTATACGATGTTGTGGTATCGAATGTCATATTCACAACAGACTCTGTACATTGCCATGATGAGAGCAAACCCATTGTCAGATCAGCAATTATATCTCCGGACTTTCTGTCTGTTCCAGGTTGGTATGATGGGACTCCAATAAGCTTCAATTCTGTGGCATTTCCGACGACGACAGTGAGACGTTCTTCTGTGATATTCTGGTTTGACAGTGATGGCATCAACTTTGAGTCCCAATGCAGGGATACCAATTTTGGCGGGATCCATTGGTCCTTACAATTCTCTGCTATCAATCTTCCTATCTGACGCCTGGACTTGTCTGCTGTTGAGTATGATGTGGATATCTTTGAAGTATCACCACCTGCCTCTGCCACTAATGCCTCCATGTATGCAGCTTGTTGCACTGGAGTCATCTTCAGACGTGTGGCTAGTTGAACAAGTTTGGGTCGCTGAATGATTTCGTGAGGGATGAAAGCAGGTGTTCCTGTGCGAGCAGTTCGCTTGTGACTTCTCGAATTTCTTGGTGTGATGGATGGACCAGCAGCAAATGAGCCAATTTCTCCATCACTAACAACATACTCATCACTGCTGCTACTGTCGCTGTTATGGAGTATTTTAGGTGCAGTCATCGACTTCAGGTGACTCTGCATTCTCTCGCGCCGCCGTGCTTCCATGTTGTCCCTTTGTTCGCGACACTGGACTTTGGCTGTAATGACTTTGTCACGTGGTCCGAATGTTGCCAGACAGTCGGTCTTCATTGACTGCAGGAAAGCGACATCTTCCGGATTTTAGATGAGTTGTTCTGCATTTGCAGGCCACAATGGGAATGTCTGAGCTAGCATTTCTTCCATCTTTTTTAGCTAGTTCATGGAGTTCGGGGCTGATTGGCGGTTGATAGGAATTGCTCTCACTTTAGCATTGTCGTCAAGCAGTTTAATTAATCGTTCGCATGCCCTGCGTTCTGTAATCATCGGCATATGGGCTTTCTCATAAAACACATATACCTTTGACAGGACAATTTTAGCTGCTTCCCATCTGGTACAGTTTTCATGTGCACCATCAGCTAGATGATGCATCAAACACCGCAAGACTTGCAGACATGTAGTCAAGACGCGAACCAGTAATTGTTGAGTCTTCTGCCGTTATCTTGCTGCCAAGACCGAATATTGTAGATGACTGTCTTGTTGGAGGAGTTTTCTGGGAGGAGTTGATTGCAGACCTGGAACGGTACTCTCTTCACTGCCTTCCATTATTCAACTGGCGTCTGGCAACAACATGAATATAACAATAGTGATTAACACTTAACAGTCAACATGTGCTAAATCTAACAGCCCTGTAATGACTAATAACAGTTTGCATATAACATTTGTAAAACAGGCTATAGAATTGCGACAACATGAAAATATAATATAATAAGTTCAATAAAAATAAAAAAGTTTAATACAAAATTAGATAAAACTGAAATATTTTGTAAAAATTCACTTTCAAAGATTGCAGACTTCACAAACAACTTGAATAAACAAGCAAAGAATAATTATTTAATCAAATTCAATACCATTGTAAAATATTAAAAAAGTAAAGAGGTCAACAGCAAATAACATTCAGCTAAATGAATATCGCAATATAATGCTTCATAATGCAAATCTTGCTAATTGAGGTGGACCCCCTAAACAATGTTGGAATTAGACAAAAATTGGCAGAAATTCTTTTTTTGACCAAAGGAATATTCTAAACTAGGGACATCATAATTGATTGACATTGGGGCGTTTGATGCACCCTAATATATATATATATATATATATATATATATATATATATATATATATATATATATATATATATATATATATATAGTGACCTGTGAGTGTAGTTACATTGTAACATGTGAGTAGAGTAAGATTGTGACTTGTTATTAAAAGTACATTAGGACAGTTACACTGTGACCTGTTAATCCATTTACATTGTGACCTTTGAGCAGTGGCGTAGCGAGGGTGTTCGGCGCCCGGTGCAAGGTTCATATTTTTCGCCCCCCCCCCCCCCTTTTCCTCCTTGCAAAGTGTATTTGGCGCCCACCGAGGTGACTGGATGCGTACGCGTGACCCAGATTCAGTATGAATCAGAGTTAAGCTCAATCATCCAGACATCTTGGCACGGACTTCGATATTTACTTAGTTGTTTCCTCTGAAGCACACTTTGTAAAAGTATACACTGAATCCTCCAATCCTCTTCTTCCGGCCCTCCCCGCCCCCAAGACGCATCCCATGCACCCCGTAGCTACACCACTGCCTTTGAGTACAGTTACACGTGTTACACTGTTATATGTTAGTCCATATACATTGTGACATGTGAGTACAGTTACATTGTAACCTGTAAGTACATTTTGCTTACATATACACTAGTATTGTATTTACGGCACAGTGTTAAAATTATGAATGATTTGGATTTTTTAAAATAACAATTTAACATGGCTTTAACAATTTTCAGTTATATTGCTATGATGTCTGCAGTGGCAGTTTATAATGATGTCTAGCATGATGATCTCTCACCCAGTCGCATGACACCCAGACCGACTAGTCCTAACACTAACCTCTTAATGCTGAGCGCCATGCGAGGCAGCTGTTCGTATAAATTTTGTTTCTTTGATATTACTCTACCGGTGATCGAACACTTGACCTCCCGCATCCGAAGCAGATATAATAATCACTAGGCCACATTAGTGGTAATCACGGACAACAAGTTGTACTTGCAATATTAAATAATCAGGATGTCCTATAAAGACAGATGAAAGGAAGAATTAATTAGGGAATAAAAGAATGAATGAATTAGGAATGAAAGATAGAATGAGTTAGGAATGATAAGAAAGATGGAATTAGGAAAGAAAGAAAGAATGAGTTAGGAATGATAAGAAACGATGAATTAGGGAACTAAAATAAAGAACGAATTATGGAATGAAAAGAAAGAATGAATTAGGGATAGAAAAGAAAGAATGAATTATGGAATGAAAAGAAATGATGAATAAAGGATATAAAATAAAGAATGAATTAGCTGATGAAAATGAAAAATGAATTAGCGAATGAAAAGAACGAATGAATTAGGGATAGAAAAGAAATAATGAATTAGCAGATGAAAAGAAAGAATGAATTAGGGAATGAAAATAAAGAATGAATTAGCGAGTTAAAAGAAAGAATTAATTAGCGTGTGAAAAAAATGAATTGGTGAGTGAAAAGAACGACTGAGTTGGCGGATGAAAAGAATGATTGAATTAGTGAGTGAAAGGTAATAATGAATTAGTGAGTGAAATGAAAGACTGAATTAGCAAAAATGAATCAGTAAGCGAAATAAAGAACGAAAGAGTGAGGGAATGAGTTATTATTAACAAAAGTGAAATACTGAGTCCAAGGTTTTGAAGAGAATGAATTATTGATTAAAATGAATGAATGAATAAAGAATGAATTTTGAAGCAAACTACACTAATAAAGAAATATACAAAAATTAGGCATGATTAAATTTGTGGTGTGTCTTTGATTGATTATGACAGTAAGTGTTAACTATTTCATTGATAATCCCAGTCTCTGTCGATGACGATACATTTATTTCTTACCCTACGGCAGATGACTATTTCATCATAATCCCAATCTCTGTCGAAACATTCGATGACCATACATTTATTTCTTACCCTACGGCAGATGACTATTTCATCGATAATCCCAATCTCTGTCGAAACATTCGATGACGATACATTTATTTCTTACCCGACGGCAGATGATCCTTCTCCGGCTCGAAATAAATACTGACATACAAGGATTACCGATGTTCTCATGTTCTCTAAAATATTGTCATCTGTAAGCGGTATCTGGTGTGTGTGTGTGTGTGTATATATATATATATATATATATATATATATATATATATATATATATATATATATATATATATATATATATATATATATATATATGATTAAATATATATACATATATATCTGGAATTTTCACAGAGCTTTTACAAATTTCCAGCGTTATTGCTGCAAGGTGTCAGTTGATGAAATTTATGAAATAATGAATTAGCCAAAGTGTGTGTGTGTGTGTTTGTATGTGATTTGGATTTTAATGCATCTTAGCAAATTTTTAGTCACATCGCTACGATGTCTGCAGTGTCAGTTTATAGTGATATCAAGCACTGGGTCACCAGGCCGGAGTCAAGTGGGATCATGACCTACCCAGTCACATTATCCTGATACCAGGCCTACCACTTAGCTCATAATGATGAGCGCCAAGCGAGGCAGCCGTTAGTACCATATTATATAATTATTTGGTATGACTCGACTGTAGTTCGAACCCGTGACCACTTGCATCCAAAGCGGACGCTGTAACCACGTATTCCACAAAAGCGGTCGGAAATGTAATGAAATCTTTAATATTGTCATTTTCAAGCAAGATATAGATGACTTTTTAATATTGTCATTTCCAAGCGAGACGGAGATGACTGTTTAATATTGTCACCTGGAAACGGGGATGAAATAGTTATTATTGGCATTTCCATGCCAGATTGGTTCATATGGCTGTTAAGATTGTCCAAAATTCTTCCAGTAAGCCTAACTACATCATAGTATATATTGCTGCTAGTTGTGACGATGATGACGATAATGGTTTTGCACTGTGCTTGCCAAACACTTTGAATTTCCACAAATAGAAACCTCCTTGTACAGGGGCTGTAGGTAACGCCAGCTTATCATCGATTGACGGGTTTTCAGAACGGATTTTATGTTGCTTCGTTTTGTCTTCCACATTTTTTATATAGAGAGGCGAGCGTGCCGCTGTACAGTGACTTGGCGCTTGTGGCTTACTCGTCTGTGCTGTTTTTCCTTAGATCGTAGAGACTTTCAGAGTGTGGTTTAACACTCGTTAGTGCAGATTTCTTTAACAGCTTAACGTAATGTTTACTTTTAATGAGGATGTTTTACATCGTTTTTATTTCATGGATGCAAGATCAACAGTGCATATTCCCTGAAGTGCAAATATACAGATTTCGGATTTGAGGGACCTAAATGAACCGCGTGATGACCCATTTCGTATGTAATTTTCCACTAATACTATGAGCCAAACTGGGATAACATCTTTGAGTTTTCTTCAAATGTCATGATTTATCTTAGAAAGCACACCGTATATTATTACACGGAATGATCGAGTTTAATAACCTTTCATCAAGACCGTAACTTTAATATGAAAATACACTGCATTTAAACCAGATACAAGGCGTTACTATAGATACAATTTTGGGAATTGTTCATGTTTTTAATACAGTATAGATGTGCATATACAGGGACCTACTTCGTTATTTTGTAAGTTTTAAGCTGTTTCAGTACTGACTATATCGTATGACAAGTATTGTATATGTATATTTATATTGACGTGAGTTATCGCTGCAAGTTAGTAAAACTTTGGAATATATTATACCTATGTATTACCGCGTTGTTGTTGGGACCTTTACAATGCGTTTTTCAGAATCCACCATTCTTGCCTGCAACATAAATTTCGGGTCTTACTATTCATTGTTAACTCCAGCAAACAAGAATTAAGTTCCTGCAACTGGAGTTGTGGAAGGATTGTATATGAAACTTAATTACACGTGCTCGCAATTTGTTCAACGTATCGTTAACAATTACTTCTCATATGGACCAAACCCTAGTTTATTGATTACGGCTGGGAGCCCAAAAAGAAACCGTCTCCAAATTATTCCTAGTTAATGACATTTTTCGCAGAAAGCGATTTGGCAATAGAACCGCTGTATTTATGTAAAATGTGTTGTTTGTCCCTGGAGATTGTGGCCTTCAGACGTGTTAATTGGTATGATAATTTATTAATTGATTAATTGACTATTAATTGACTTAGATCACTTATGATCTGCTTTTTAAAGATTTCTTCATCCAGGATTTAAAATATGAAATAATTGGACTCGAACTGCCATTGCAATTACCGTTATTAAACGGTAAGAATTGTAGAACGTTCCTTTCGATTTACAAGGTATATCTATACATAGTTTTCATAGTGTGTTTTGTGACAGTTATATCTATACATAGTTTTCATAGTGTGTTTTGTGACAGTTATATGTATACATAGTTTTCATAGTGTGTTTTGTGACAGTTATATCTATACATAGTTTTCATAGTGTTTTGTGACAGTTATATCTATACATAGTTTTCATAGTGTGTTTTGTGACAGTTATATGTATACATAGTTTTCATAGTGTGTTTTGTGACAGTTATATCTATACATAGTTTTCGTAGTGTGTTTTATGACAGTTATATGTATACATAGTTTTCATAGTGTGTTTTGTGACAGTTATATGTATACATAGTTTTCATAGTGTGTTTTGTGACAGTTATATCTATACATAGTTTTCATAGTGTGTTTTGTGACAGTTATATCTATACATAGTTTTCATAGTGTGTTTTGTGACAGTTCGTCTGAAAAACAGAATGCAGTTTTGTGGATTAATGTAATGGCAGTTGATTGACTCTAAAAAGAATTCTTCACTGACTTGTTTGACCTCGACCTTTTCCCAGTACTCATCAGAACGATCATCTTCGTTAAATCTGAGGCCACAGAAAAATGGAGAAAAAATTCGGAAAGGATGAGGTAAAGCATTCTCCAAATGTGTATGTGTGTGTGTGTGTATTTGTAAATGTGTGTGTGTGTATATATGTATGTATTTGTAAATGTGTGTGTATTTGTGTGTCTATGTGTGTGTATGTGTGCGTGAGTACGATGTTATCCTTTATTTGTAAAGTAGTTTTGAAAATTTTAGTCATATTGCAAATATGTGTGCGATTTTGAATTTGTAAAGTAGTTTTGACAATTTTAGCCATATTGCAAATGTGTGTGTGTGGGTGTGTGTGTGTGCGAGTTGCATATTTAATGTAGGTTTATCAGTATTAGTCATATTGCAAATGCGTGTTTGTGTGATTTAGATTTTTAATGTAGCTTTAACAATTTTAGTCATATCACTAAGATATATGCAGTGTGGCAGTTTATAGAGACGTCAAGCACTGGGACATCATGCCGCAGACATGGGGTATCGTGTCTCAACTAGTCACATTATCTAACACCAGGCTTGTCAGTTCTAACCTTTTAAGGCTGATTGTGAAGTGAGGCAGCTGTTAGTGCCGTTTTTATAGGTCATATGTATGCTTTAGCCGCGGTTCAAACTCACACATCCGAGAGAGAGAGAGAGAGAGAGAGAGAGAGAGAGAGAGAGAGAGAGAGAGAGAGAGAGAGAGAGAGAGAGAGAGAGAATGCTCTCTTGAAAGCGTGCCGCCACGATGACAAAACAGCTACACTACATCTGAAATGAGAAGACAAAAGTCTATTTCCTCGTCGATACAGAACTGACTTTATTTAATTAATCAACACACATATATTGACTACATTCTAGAAACACATCTAAAAACTTTATAATAAAAATTCATGCAATACATATTATATTTTCCTTTTTCAAGCTTTCCAACTTCATTTATTCGTATAACTTCTGCATTTTAGAATATTATACAAATAGTTAATTATCGATCAATTTCAAGATAGCCAAAAGTATAAAATATAATAAGTGTAATTAATGCAATAATTAATTTAAGGAAATGCATTTTACTAATTTTAAAATAGAATATTGATTTAGAATATATTGCTAGATAATATTCTTTCTTACTTAAAGAATACTGTATTTCAATCATTAAATCAAAACATGAAGTTGGTAGCGAATTCAACCTTTACAATACAAATTACATAAATATAATTAAATATGAATTATTTAGAACATTTAAACATTCCGTTACAATATATTATAAATAAAAGTATTAAGTGAACAATGTTGCTAACATAACAATGTTACTATTAAAATCTCAACAATAAAGGTACTTATTCCTAAAGAAATTACGACATATACAATTATTTTACCTGAAATGAGAAGACAAAAGTCTATTTCCTCGTCGATACAGAACTGACTTGACCCTTTCATGCGCGGTCTATTTATACGCATCTTGTGTCAGGTTTAAGGTATAGGAAAGGAAATATGTCCGCTCTTTTCAGGTAAGAATCAGTTTCTCCTGGTCAAAACCGGCTTAATTTACGTCATTTGACATAAGGTAGAACTCAAATTTGTAGTTTATCTATATTCGTTTGGCATTAGTTAGGTCCAAATATGATAATTCCTTAATATTCTAAACCAGCAACATGTTTTAACATACTAAGCCAGCAGCGATGTCTGTCCATCATTAGATAAGAACCATTTTGTAGCGACGACTGTCCATCATTAGATAAGAACCATTCTGTTTCTACGTCAGCACGGAAGTTTGTTCTAATTTTTTATTAACCGAATTAGACTTTTGCCAATGCCTGGTTTTACAGAATATATGTTTCACTGATAAGACTTAGGAGCTGACTGACCCAGTAAGATTTTTTGCTTTATAACCTAATTCCACACAATAATGTACATTCGTATAGCTAGTGATTTACGTTGCCAACTTTTTGCTATAAATGAATAAAACATTACTTTAAAAATACAATTTAAAGAAAATTGCAATCTTATTAATTTTAATAAAAAATCAATTCCTAATAAAGTGATCATGTCAAATCACTCGCTTGAATTGTATAACTAATCGTAGCTTTCGTTTCAACGCGTTTGTAGTTATTCCGTTGTGGTTATTACAACGCTTTCGTTCTTATTACGCTGTGGGTATTACAACCCTGTCCTGTGGTTGATATTGTGCAGTAATTAATAACCGTATTAAGTTACATTACTGAAATAAATATTCGTTATATGCGGAAATGGTTTGATACTGCGCTACAATATAGCGATAAATACTACAGAAACGTTGTGATGTAATATATGAAACTATGAAACTAGATACTTCAAAAGTACTTGCTATTTATTGATGGCATAATTACTGGTCTAGGAAGCGAAATTCTTGGTGAACTGGGAGAGCACTAACTGTTACATTTGCTTTTGCTTGTAACCAAACCTTGAATATCGATTTTTGCATCTTCACGTGACTGAGTGATGACATCCAGCCCATTATCGTCCTGTGTTTGATTGCAAATGTAACTGTGAATGAACTGTATAAAACTTGACTTATGACGACTACTAAGTGAAGCAAAAGTCATAATAACAGTAATCAGTAATGGTAAATCATAACTCATTTTATATATCTGTTTAATCGCTTGTATGCACTCCCCAAAAGTGGTAAAGACCCTTTTTAGATGACTTTATCAGTGAATATTTTGGGAGCATGTTGTAGTTTGTACTTGATTATATAGGGTGATATAGGTGACGATACATTTATTCAGATTCTAAAATATATTACAGGATGGTACATAAATATACCGGGAATACCAGATTTCTCTCTTAGTCTTTATAATTATTTCTAGTGTGTAGTTTGTTCATAATTCTACATTTTGATGTAATTTACATGAATATAGAAACAGTTGAGAAATGTGCATCAATCATTGTATATTAAGTTTTCAAATGTAGCTTGTCATTGATCAATAATCCTTGCTTAGATAAGTAATCATCGTCATTAATGGATAATCCTTTGTCAGTGATAAATACTAATTTTCATTGATCAGTTATCCTTGTCAGTGATCAATATTCCTTGTCAGTGATCAGTTATCCTTGTCAGTGATCAATACTCTTTGTCAGTGATCAATACTCCTTGTCAGTGATTAATAATCATTGTCAGTGATTTATAATTATTGCCTAGGTAAGTAATCATCGTCATTAATGGATAATACTTTGTCAGTGATTAATACTCCTTGTCATAGATTAATAATCATTGTCATTGATCACAAATACTCGCCACGGATACAGTATCCTATTAATTGGTCAATAATCATTGTTATTGATCTGTTTTCGTGTCATTGATATGTAATCATTGTCATTGATCAATAATCGTTGCCATAGACCAGTATTCCTTGTCGGTGATTAATAATCTTTGTCATTGATCTGTATTCGTGTCATTGATAGGTAATCATTGATCAATAATCGTTGCCATAGACCAGTATTCCTTGTCGGTGATTAATAATCTTTGTCACTGATATATTCATTGATATGTAATTATTGTCATTGATCAGTAATCATTGCCATAGACCAGTATTCCTTGTCGGTGATTAATAATCTTTGTCATTGATCTGTTTTCGTGTCATTGATATGTAATTATAGTCATTGATCAATAATCGTTGCCATAGACCAGTATTCCTTGTCGGTGATTAATAATCTTTGTCATTGATCTTTATTCATGTCATTGATATGTATTCATTGTCATTGATCTGTAATCGTTGCCATAGACCAGTATTCCTTGTCGGTGATTAGTAATTTTTGTCCAGGACCATTTGTAGTTTCATTTTCTTCGTTATATACATGCATAAATGAGATCTTCCTACTTTAAACTTTTAGGGTAAAATTGCAAGATCCTTTTTTGAATACCGAATGCATTCTACTCCTTATCGTGTATACTAATAGTTAGTACTTCTAATTAATCTTACCGGTTAATGTGTTATAATGATATTGTATATTGGTGATTCGTTAATGTGTTATAATGATATTGTATATTGGTGATTCGTTAATGTGTTATAATGATATTGCATATTGGTGATTCGTTAATGTGTTATAATGATATTGCATATTGGTGATTCGGTAATGTGTTATAATGATATTGTATATTGGTGATTCGTTAATGTGTTATAATGATATTGCATATTGGTGATTCGTTAATGTGTTATAATAATATTGCATATTGGTGATTTGTTAATGTGTTATAATGATATTGTATATTGGTGATTTGTTAATGTGTTATAATGATACTGTATATTGGTGATTCGTTAATGTGTTATAATGATATTGCATATTAGTGATTCGTAAGCATTAATTTCCAATTATGGCAATTCAGAAATATTTGCTTTCATTATCTGTTTATCTTTTCATTCTGATTTCATACTGGCCGTTGCATAATATGAATATACATTAGGAATTATATTTTCTTTTTTTTGTCCTCTCTGAGTTTGCTTTCTATGCTATTTAAATAGTGAAGTATTACTGTACACCTATTATTATTAATTATTACTGTATACTTAATATTATTATTATTAATTATTACTGTATACTTGATGCAGCAGAAATTATCCAACCGTACCAATTCTGGTGAATAGATGTGAACGTTATTGTAAGGTATGCTTCCATTTCGTTTAGCACTTTACTTACGCTATAACATACTCAATTTTTATTTTACTTACGCTATAACATACTCAATTTTTATTTTACTTAGGCTATAACGTACTCAATTTGTATTTTACTTACGCTATAACGTACTCAATTTGTATTTTACTTACGCTATAACGTACTCAATTTGTATTTTACTTACGCTATAACGTACTCAATTTGTATTTTACTTACGCTATAACGTACTCAATTTGTATTTTACTTACGCTATAACGTACTCAATTTTTATTTTACTTACGCTATAACGTACTCAATTTGAATTTTACATACGCTATAACGTACACAATTTGTATTTTACTTACGCTATAACGTACTCTATTTGTATTTTACTAACGCTATAACGTACTCAATTTGGATTTTACTTACGCTATAACGTACACAATTTGTATTTTGGATTTTACTTACGCTATAACGTACACAATTTGTATTTTACTTACGCTATCATATCATAGTAGTGTGATACGTGGTTAGGTGTGAATATCATAGTGATATTGACCATATCAAAGCAGTGTGATGCGTGGTTAGGTGTGGATATCATAGTGATATTGACCATATCAAAGCGGTATGATACGTGGTTAGGTGTGGACATCATAGTGATATTGACCATATCAAAGTAGTATGATACGTGGTTAGGTGTGGATATCATAGTGATATTGACTATATCAAAGTAGTATGATAAGTGGTTAGGTGTGGATATCATAGTGATATTGACCATATCACAGGAGTGTGATACATGGTTAGGTGTGAATATCATAGTGATATTGACCATATCAAAGTAGTATGATACGTGGTTAGGTGTGGATATCATAGTGATATTGACCATATCAAAGTATAAAGATACGTGGTTAGGTGTGAATATCATAGTGATATTGACCATATCAGAGTAGTATGATACGTGGTTAGGTTTGGATATCATAGTGATATTGACCTTATCAAAGTACTGTGATACATGGTCAGATGTGGATATCATAGTGATATTGACCACATATCAGAGTAGTATGATACGTGGTTAGGTGTGGATATCATAGTGATATTGACCTTATCAAAGTAGTCTGATACGTGGTTAGGTGTGGATATCATAGTGATATTGACCATATCAAAGTAGTATGATACGTGGTTAGGTGAAGATATCATAGTGATATTGACCATACCAAAGTATAATAATACGTGGTTAGGTGTGACTATCATAGTGATATTGACCATATCAAAGTATTGTGATACATGGTTAGGTGTGAATATCATAGTGATATAGACCATATCAAAGTATTGTGATACATGGTTAGGTAAGAATATCATAGTGATATTGACCATATCAAAGTATTGTGATACATGGTTAGGTGTGAATATTATAGTGATATTGATCATATCAAAGTAGTATGATACGTGATTAGGTGTGGATATCATAGTGATATTGACCTTATCAAAGTAGTGTGATACATGGTTAGGTGTGAATATTATAGTGATATTGACCATATCAAAGAAGTCTGATACGTGGTTAGGTGAGGATATCATAGTGATATTGACCTTATCAAAGTAGTGTGATGCGTGATTATGTGTGGATATCATAGTGATATTGACCATATCAAAGTAGTGTGATGCGTGGTTAGGTGTGGATATCATAGTGATATTGACCATATCAAAGTAGTATGATACGTGGTTAGGTGAGGATATCATAGTGATATTGACCATATCAAAGTAGTGTGATACATGGTTAGGTGTGAATATCATAGTGATATTGACCATATCAAAGCAGTCTGATACGTGGTTAGGTGTGGATATCATAGTGATATTGACCATATCAAAGTGTAATGATACGTGGTTAGGTGAGGATATCATAATACATGGTTAGGTGTGAATATCATAGTGATATTGACCATATCAGGGTAGTATGATGCGTGGTTAGGTGTGGATATCATAGTGATATTGACCATATCAAAGCAGTCTGATACGTGGTTAGCCGTGGATATCATAGTGATATTGACCATATCAAAGTATAATGATACGTGGTTAGGTGTGAATATCATAGCGATATTGACCATATCAAAGCGGTATGATGCGTGGTTAGGTGTGGATATCATAGTGATATTGACCATATCAAAGCAGTCTGATACGTGGTTAGGTGTGGATATCATAGTGATATTGACCATATCAAAGTATAATGATACGTGGTTAGGTGAGGATATCATAATACATGGTTAGGTGTGAATATCATAGTGATATTGACCATATCAGAGTAGTATGATGCGTGGTTAGGTGTGGATATCATAGTGATATTGACCATATCAAAGTATAATGATACGTGGTTAGGTGAGGATATCTTAATACATGGTTAGGTGTGAATATCATAGTGATATTGACCATATCAGGGTAGTATGATGCGTGGTTAGGTGTGGATATCATAGTGATATTGACCATATCAAAGCAGTCTGATACGTGGTTAGTCGTGGATATTATAGGGATATTGAACATATCAAAGCGGTATGATGCGTGGTTAGGTGTGGATATCATAGTGATATTGACCATATCAAAGCAGTCTGATACGTGGTTAGGTGTGGATATCATAGTGATATTCACCATATCAAAGCGGTATGATACGTGGTTAGGTGTGGATATCATAGTGATATTGACCATATCAAAGCAGTCTGATACGTGGTTGGTCGTGGATATCATAGTGATATTGACCATATCAAAGTATAATGATACGTGGTTAGGTGTGAATATCATAGCGATATTGACCATATCGAAGTAGTATGATACGTGGTTAGGTGTGGATATCATAGTGATATTGACCATATCAAAGCAGTCTGATACGTGGTTAGGTGTGGATATCATAGTGATATTGACCTAATCAAAGTAGTATGATACGTGGTTAGGTGTGGATATATAGTGATATTGACCATATCAAAGTAGTATGATACGTGGTTAGCTGTGGATATCATAGTGATATTGACCTTATCAAAGTATAATGATACGTGGTTAGGTGTGGATATATAGTGATATTGACCTTATCAAAGTATAATGATACGTGGTTAGGTGTGGATATCATAGTGATATTGACCTAATCAAAGTAGTATGATACGTGGTTAGGTGTGGATATATAGTGATATTGACCATATCAAAGTAGTATGATACGTGGTTAGCTATGGATATATAGTGATATTGACCTTATCAAAGCAGTCTGATACGTGGTTAGGTGTGGATATCATAGTGATATAGACCATATCAAAGTAGTGTGATACATGGTTAGTAGGCGTGATTATATGATCCTTATCAATTACATGCTAATGAGTAAGCGTGGTTATCATATATTTATTGAATAGACGCTAATGAGTACGCGTGATTATCATATCGTTATAAATTAGATGCCAATGAGTTGATGAAAAGGCGTGATTGTCTTAAAATAAATTACATGCGAATGAGTAGGTGTGATTATCTTATCCTTATAAATTACACGCTAATGAGTAGGTGTGATTACCTTATCCTTATAAATTACAAGCTAATGAGTAGGTGTGATTGTCTTATTCGTACAAATTACACGCTAATGAGTAGGTGTGATAATCTTATCCTTATAAATTACACGCTAATGAGTAGGTGTGATTATCGTATCCTTATAAATTACACGCTAATGAGTAGGTGTGATTATCGTATCCTTCTGAATTACACGCTAATGAGTAGGTGCGATTATCGTATCCTTATGAATTACACGCTGATGAGTAGGTGTGATTATCTTAACCTTATAAATTACACGCTAATGAGTAGATGTGATTATCGTATCCTTATAAATTACACGCTAATGAGTAGGTGTGATTATCTTATCCTTATAAATTACACGCTAATGAGTAGGTGTGATTATCTTATCCTTATAAATTACACGCTAATGAGTAGGTGTGATTATCGTATCCTTATAAATTACACGCTAATGAGTAGGTGCGATTATCGTATCCTTATGAATTACACGCTGATGAGTAGGTGTGATTATCTTATCCTTATAAATTACACGCTAATGAGTAGGTGTGATTATCTTATCCTTATAAATTACACGCTAATGAGTAGGTGTGATTATCTTATTCTTATGAATTACACGCTAATGAGTAGGTGTGATTATCGTATCCTTATAAATTACACGCTAATGAGTAGGTGTGATTGTCTTATCCGTACAAATTACACGCTAATGAGTAGGTGTGATTATCGTATCCTTATAAATTACACGCTAATGAGTAGGTGTGATTATCTTATTCTTATGAATTACACGCTAATGAGTAGGTGTAATTGTCTTATCCTTATAAATTACACGCTAATGAGTAGGTGTGATTATCTTATCCTTATAAATTACACGCTGATGGGTAGGTGTGATTATCTTATCCTTATAAATTACACGCTAATGAGTAGGTGTGATTATCTTATCCTTATAAATTACACGCTAATGAGTAGGTGTGATTATCTTATCCGTACAAATTACACGCTAATGAGTAGGTGTAATTATCGTATCCTTATAAATTACACGCGTATCAGTAGGTGTAATTATCTTATCCGTACAAATTACACGCTAATGAGTAGGTGTGATTATCGTATCCTTATAAAGTACACGCTAATGAGTAGGTGTGATTATTGTATCCTTATAAATTACACGCTAATGAGTAGGTGTGAATATCATATCCTTATAAATTACACGCTAATGAGTAGGTGTGATTATCTTATCCTTATAAATTACACGCTAATGAGTAGGTGTGATTATCTTATCCTTATAAATTACACGCTAATGAGTAGGTGCGATTATCGTATCCTTATGAATTACACGCTGATGAGTAGGTGCGATTATCTTATCCTTATAAATTACACGCTAATGAGTAGGTGTGATTATCTTATTCTTATGAATTACACGCTAATGAGTAGGTGTAATTGTCTTATCCTTATTAATTACACGCTAATGAGTAGGTGTGATTATCTTATCCTTATAAATTACACGCTGATGGGTAGGTGTGATTATCTTATCCTTATAAATTACACGCTAATGAGTAGGTGTGATTATCTTATCCTTGTAAATTACACGCTAATGAATAGGTGTGATTATCATATCCTTATAAATTACACGCTAATGAGTAGGTGTGATTATCTTATCCTTATAAATTACACGCTGATGGGTAGGTGTGATTATCTTATCCTTATAAATTACACGCTAATGAGTAGGTGTGATTGTCTTATCCGTACAAATTACACGCTAATGAGTAGGTGTGATTATCTTATCCTTATAAATTACACGCTAATGAGTAGGTGTGATTATCTTATTCTTATGAATTACACGCTAATGAGTAGGTGTAATTGTCTTATCCTTATAAATTACACGCTAATGAGTAGGTGTGATTATCTTATCCTTATAAATTACACCCTGATGGGTAGGTGTGATTATCTTATCCTTATAAATTACACGCTAATGAGTAGGTGTGATTATCTTATCCTTATAAATTACACGCTAATGAGTAGGTGTGATTATCTTATCCGTACAAATTACATGCTAATGAGTAGGTGTAATTATCGTATCCTTATAAATTACACGCGTATCAGTAGGTGTAATTATCTTATCCGTACAAATTACACGCTAATGAGTAGGTGTGATTATCGTATCCTTATAAAGTACACGCTAATGAGTAGGTGTGATTATCGTATCCTTATAAATTACACGCTAATGAGTAGGTGTTAATATCATATCCTTATAAATTACACGCTAATGAGTAGGTGTGATTATCTTATCCTAATAAATTACACGCTAATGAGTAGGTGTGATTATCTTATCCTTATAAATTACACGCTAATGAGTAGGTGTGATTATCTTATCCTTATAAATTACACGCTAATGAGTAGGTGCGATTATCGTATCCTTATGAATTACACGCTGATGAGTAGGTGCGATTATCTTATCCTTATAAATTACACGCTAATGAGTAGGTGTGATTATCTTATTCTTATGAATTACACGCTAATGAGTAGGTGTAATTGTCTTATCCTTATAAATTACACGCTAATGAGTATGTGTGATTATCTTATCCTTATAAATTACACGCTGATGGGTAGGTGTGATTATCTTATCCTTATAAATTACACGCTAATGAGTAGGTGTGATTATCTTATCCTTATAAATTACACGCTAATGAATAGGTGTGATTATCATATCCTTATAAATTACATGCTAATAAGTAGGTGTGATTATCTTATCCTTATAAATTACACGCTGATGGGTAGGTGTGATTATCTTATCCTTATAAATTACACGCTAATGAGTAGGTGTGATTGTCTTATCCGTACAAATTACACGCTAATGAGTAGGTGTGATTATCTTATCCTTATAAATTACACGCTAATGAGTAGGTGTGATTATCTTATTCTTATGAATTACACGCTAATGAGTAGGTGTAATTGTCTTATCCTTATAAATTACACGCTAATGAGTAGGTGTGATTATCTTATCCTTATAAATTACACCCTGATGGGTAGGTGTGATTATCTTATCCTTATAAATTACACGCTAATGAGTAGGTGTGATTATCTTATCCTTATAAATTACACGCTAATGAGTAGGTGTGATTATCTTATCCGTACAAATTACATGCTAATGAGTAGGTGTAATTATCGTATCCTTATAAATTACACGCGTATCAGTAGGTGTAATTATCTTATCCGTACAAATTACACGCTAATGAGTAGGTGTGATTATCGTATCCTTATAAAGTACACGCTAATGAGTAGGTGTGATTATCGTATCCTTATAAATTACACGCTAATGAGTAGGTGTTAATATCATATCCTTATAAATTACACGCTAATGAGTAGGTGTGATTATCTTATCCTAATAAATTACACGCTAATGAGTAGGTGTGATTATCTTATCCTTATAAATTACACGCTAATGAGTAGGTGTGATTATCTTATCCTTATAAATTACACGCTAATGAGTAGGTGCGATTATCGTATCCTTATGAATTACACGCTGATGAGTAGGTGCGATTATCTTATCCTTATAAATTACACGCTAATGAGTAGGTGTGATTATCTTATTCTTATGAATTACACGCTAATGAGTAGGTGTAATTGTCTTATCCTTATAAATTACACGCTAATGAGTAGGTGTGATTATCTTATCCTTATAAATTACACGCTGATGGGTAGGTGTGATTATCTTATCCTTATAAATTACACGCTAATGAGTAGGTGTGATTATCTTATCCTTATAAATTACACGCTAATGAATAGGTGTGATTATCATATCCTTATAAATTACACGCTAATAAGTAGGTGTGATTATCTTATCCTTATAAATTACACGCTGATGGGTAGGTGTGATTATCTTATCCTTATAAATTACACGCTAATGAGTAGGTGTGATTATCTTATCCTTATAAATTACACGCTAATGAGTAGGTGTGATTATCTTGTCCGTACAAATTACACGCTAATGAGTAGGTGTAATTATCTTATCCTTATAAATTACACGCTAATGAGTAGGTGTTATTATCTTATCCTTATAAATTACACGCTAATGAGTAGGTGTGATTATCTTATCCGTACAAATTACACGCTAATGAGTAGGTGTGATTATCTTATCCTTATAAATTACACGCTAATGAGTAGGTGTGATTATCTTATCCTTATAAATTACACGCTGATGGGTAGGTGTGATTATCTTATCCTTATAAATTACACGCTAATGAGTAGGTGTGATTATCTTATCCGTACAAATTACACGCTAATGAGTAGGTGTGATTATCTTATCCTTATAAATTACACGCTAATGAGTAGGTGTGATTATCTTATCCTTATAAATTACACGCTAATGAGTAGGTGTGATTATCTTATCCGTACAAATTACACGCTAATGAGTAGGTGTGATTATCTTATCCTTATAAATTACACGCTAATGAGTAGGTGTGATTATCTTATCCTTATAAATTACACGCTAATGAGTAGGTGTGATTATCTTATCCGTACAAATTACACGCTAATGAGTAGGTGTGATTATCTTATCCTTATAAATTACACGCTAATGAGTAGGTGTGATTATCTTATCCTTATAAATTACACGCTAATGAGTAGGTGTGATTATCTTATCCGTACAAATTACACGCTAATGAGTAGGTGTGATTATCTTATCCTTATAAATTACATGCTAATGAATAGGAGTGATAGTATATAATGTAGACTGGTTAGTTGAAGCTGGTCCTACAGACTAGACCTGAATCTAGAAATAAAATCGAAATTTTGAACTCAAAAACTCGGAAAATACAGGTTTCATTTTGCTCCAATTTAATTAATTATTGGCTTCACTTATGTAGTAATCTGTAAGATTCCATAATGAGAATACAATTAATAATATGTATACAATTAATAATGTGTATACAATTCATAATATGAATACAATTAATAATGTGTATACATTTCATGATGTGTATACAATTAATAATGTGTATATAATTCAATAGGTGTATACAATTAATAATGTGTATACAATTTATAATTTGTGTACGGTTTATAATGTGTATACAATTCGTAATGTGTATACAATTCATATTGTTAGTACAATAATAATGTGTTACAATTAATAATGTGTTATAATTCATAATTTGTATACAATTCATAATGTGTATACAATTCGTAATGTCTATACAATTCATAGTGTTAGTACAATTAATAATGTGTTACAATTAATAATGTGTATACAATTCATAATGTGTATACAATTTATAATTTGTATACAATTCATGATGTGTATACAGTTCATAATGTGTATACAATTTATAATGTGTATACAATTCATGATGTGTATACAATTCATAATGTGTATGCAATTCATAATGTGTATACAATTTATAATGTGTATACAATTCATTATGTGTTACAGTTCATAATATGTATACAATTCAGAATTACTATACAATTCAAAATTACTATACAATTCGTAATGTGGATACAATTCGTAATGTGGATACAATTTATAATGTGGATACAAGTCGTAATTACTATACAATTCATACTGTGTTACAATCCATAATTATACATTGCATAATGTGTATATCGTGCGAAATAATTATTTTTGCATTTTAAATGTGGGCGATGTTTAAAATATAAAGAGGTTAGTTGTAACTTCTCACAAATTGCTCAAGCAGTGCTTACATTGAATTCCATCATTTTAAAGGACATGACTCAAATACGGACAAATTACGTGCGTTTAGTTTGCTGTAAATGCATCCATATGTGTGTTGAATCTAGGGACACATTACATAAAAAGCATATAACCTCTTAGATAACACGCTGGCAGACTTCTATTAGATAACACGCTGACAGACTTCTCTTAGATAACACGCTGACAGATAACACGCTGACAGACTTCTCTTAGATAACACGCTGACAGATAACACGCTGACAGACTTCTCTTAGATAACACGCTGACAGATAACACGCTGACAGACTTCTCTTAAATAACACGCTGACAGATAACACGCTGACAGACTTCTCTTAGATAACACGCTGACAGATAACACGCTGACAGACTTCTCTTAAATAACACGCTGACAGACTTTTCTTAAATAACACGCTGACAGATAACACGCTGACAGACTTCTCTTAAATAACACGCTGACAGATAACACGCTGACAGACTTCTCTTAGATAACACGCTGACAGATAACACGCTGACAGACTTCTCTTAGATAACACGCTGACAGACTTCTCAAAAATAAACAAAAAAATCTTGTCTTTATTGACGCAGTATTGTAATAATTGGTATATTATCTAATATATGCTAAACCACGCCTACTATTGGCATATCACCTAATTTATTCTAAATCACGCCTATTCGTTAGCGTTTTTGTCATAATTAGCCTATCACTTAGTTTATGCTAAACCACGCCTACTTATTAGCACAACGCACCATATTAAAAACATTATTTTTATATTAACACTTATCTCATATGCTCTATTTATATTTTTTTGTGCATTAATGTAATTTAAAAAAAACAAACTATTTATTACTTTGTTTATTTGTACACGATTTGTAATGTGACCAGGCTTAACGACAGATGGTAGACCTGAAAATCAAACTGACGTCCAATGTAGCACTTGTAAATCACATGATCCGTTTTGTCACACACACACACACACACACACACACACACACACAGACACACACACACACACAAGCAGAATAGCATTTGACATTTCTCTGTATGTTTGTAACACAAACGTTCAGCAATAAAATAACAGCATTCCTTAGGATGGAGAGAATAATGCCTTCGGCATGCAGTATCAGTTTAGGTTATTCGACTATTTTATTGCAATCACTCTATCAACAGAAGATTCGAACATTTATCAATATATTGTAAATTAGGTTTTCTGTTTTCTCCAGATTAGATTTTCTCCTCGGAGAGCTTTTGGCCATGGGAAAATCAATTCGTTCCCAATTTGGTATCTTTATTAGACTGGACTCCAGGTTTTATAGTTTTGACTTCAAGCTTGTTTAGGAATCAATTATTACAGATACCAGACTGGTAGAATTGCTTCCCATGCCTGGTGTAACAAAATTGTCAGTACTGTTGTTTCTCTATTGGACATGTGAATCCGTCTTTGGTATCGATCGCCCGAAAACAAGCTTGCCTGTGGGAATACGAAGCAGTCTCATGAAATGTAAGGCAATTGCCGAATCTCCAAGCGCCAACCCACCTATCACCAGCTGTGTCAGTCACATGATCTGTATTCTGTATCCCAGTATTAAGTCGGGTTCAGTTTAACTTATTAGGTAATAAAGATCTGGTAGGCTAAATTTATCTCACAATAAAACAGTCTAGCTAACTACTAATAGTTAACGTGGATCTGAACTTAAATCAGTTTAGTTAATTGACGATCTGTATGTCTGGTCTGAGGATAAAACAACAGACTGGTTAACTGACGGGTCTGTCAACCTCAGTCTGACAAAAAAGACTGGTTAACTAAACGTTTGTCACATTGGTCTGATAATAAAATAGTCTGGTTCACTGATGGTCCGTAACCTTGGTCTGACAATAAAACAGACTCGTTAACTGATGCTTTATCACCTTGGTCATTATTAGATCCAGTGTGTACATATTCAGACTATTATTGCTTCACCATTTTGAGAAATGTTTGCACTATAAAAATGTTTATTAAAAAAAGAGAAATGCTCCAAAAATTGAATTGCAAAGAAAATAATATGTAAATTAGTAAGCATGGGTATATTAGATTTGACATTTAGTAAACTTCGATAGATTGTATTATTTTATTTTTTATCCAGGCCAAATTTGAACCAGAGACATGTCTTGAATTTTGGGCAATTCAAATTGTATTACATAGCTTGAATTTTGGGCAATTCAAATTGTATTACATAGCTCATTCCGAATTATGGAGGAGAGTATAAACACTGCTCATACAACACTCTTTATAATTTTTTTCTCTTCGATCACGTTTCACTAGTCTGATTTCATTTGAAGTTATAATTCCTAAATTAACTATGTAAATAATATAGGGTACACGCACTAGGTAATCCAGTGAATGAACTAGCCAATCCGGTAATATAAAGTAAATGAACTAGTCAATCCGGTAATATAAAGTAAATGAACTAGCCAATCCGGTAATATAAAGTAAATGAACTAGCCAATCCGGTAATATAAAGTAAATGAACTAGCCAATCCGGTAATATAAAGTAAATGAACTAGCCAATCCGGTAATATAAAGTAAATGAACTAGCCAATCCGGTAATATAAAGTAAATGAACTAGCCAATCCGGTAATATAAAGTAAATGAACTAGCCAATCCGGTAATATAAAGTAAATGAACTAGCCAATCCGGTAATATAAAGTAAATGAACTAGCCAATCCGGTAATATAAAGTAAATGAACTAGCCAATCCGGTAATATAAGGTACATGATCTAGCTAATCCGGTAATATAAGGTACATGACCTAGGTAATCCAGTAATATAAATGAAATGAACTAGGTAATCCGGTAATATAGGGTACATGATCTAGCTAATCCGGTAATATAAGGTACATGAATATGGTAATCCAATGATATGAGAAACATGAAATTGGTAATCCAGTAAAATAAGGTACATGTAAAGGTAATCCAGTAATATAAAGTGAATGAACTATGTTATCCGGTAATATAAGGTACATGTACATGTAATTCAGTAATATAAGATACACGAACTAGGTAATCTAGTAATATACAGTGAGTGAACTAGGTAATCTAGTAATATAATGTACATGAACTTGGAAATCCAGTAATATAAAGTAATAACTGTAGAGCGACACAGTACATAATTGATTAAATTATTTATGTCGGTACGTACCGTTTTCTCACAGAAACGAAATATAGATGCCTTTCATATGGACACACAAGGTATTTGACCCGGCCAGGTCTGAGTGGTATCGAATTTGTAAACAATGGTTTCCGAGTTCATTGCATGACCAACTGAGGTACTGCTGCTGCTGACCTTATAATATATATATATATATATATATATATATATATATATATATATATATATATATATATATATATATATATATATATATATATATATATATATAGTTGTACATCTGTGACGCACACCAAATGTAAATACAGTTGTACGTATATGACGCACACCAAATATAAATACTGTTTTATATCTATGACGAGCGCCTGATATAAAAATAGTTGCACGTCTATGACGCGCGCCAAATGTAAATACAGTTGTACGTATATGACGCACACCAAATATAAAAATTGTTTTATATCTATGACGAGCGCCTGATATAAAAATAGTTGCACGTCTATGACGCGCGCCAAATGTAAATACAGTTGTAGGTATATGACGCACACCAAATATATATACAGTTTTACATCTATGACGAACGCGACATATAAAAAAGTTGTACGTTTATGAGGCACGCCAGATATAAACACGGGTGTACGTCTATGACTCACGCCAAATATAAACCGATGTTAATCTACGGCGCACACCAAATATAAATATAAATACAGTTGTACGTCTGTGACGCACGCCAGATATAAACACAGTTGTATGTCAGTGATGCACGCCAGATATAAACACAGTTGTACGTCAGTGATGCACGCCAGATATAAACACAGTTGTACGTCAGTGACGCACGCCAGATATAAACACAGTTGTACGTCAGTGAGGCACGCCAGATATAAACACAGTTGTACGTCAGTGACGCACGCCAGATATAAACACAGTTGTACGTCAGTGATGCACGCCAGATATAAACACAGTTGTACGTCAGTGAAGCACGCCAGATATAAACACAGTTGTACGCCAGATCTATGTACTCTTGTATGTCTATGACGTACACCAGATATAAACACAGTTGTACGCCAGATCTATGTACTCTTGTATGTCTATGACGTACACCATATATAAGTACTATTTCAGGTCTATATTGCAGAACATTTTTTTCGAGAGAGAGTTTATGTTTTATCTGTTGTACTATGTATGATGTACTGATATGGAGTTTATTTTACTTTATCCATACCATTTAGTATATGTATGATGTACTGATATCGAGTTTATTTTACTTTATCCATACCATTTAGTATATGTATGATGTACTGATATGGAGTTTATTTTACTTTATCCATGCCATTTAGTATTTGTATGATGTACTGATATCGAGTTTATTTTACTTTATCCATACCATTTAGTATATGTATGATGTACTGATATGGAGTTTATTTTACTTTATCCATGCCATTTAGTATTTGTATGATGTACTGATATGGAGTTTATTTTACTTTATCCATACCATTTAGTATATGTATGATATACTGATATGGAGTTTATTTTACTTTATCCATGCCATTTAGTATATGTATGATATACTGATATGGGGTTTATTTTACTTTATCCATTTACTGATATGGAGTTTATTTTACTTTATCCATGCCATTTACTGATATGGAGTTTATTTTACTTTATCCATGCCATTTACTGATATGGAGTTTATTTTACTTTATCCATGCCATTTAGTATTTGAATGACGTACTGATATGGAGTTTATTTTACTTTATCCATGCCATTTAGTATTGGAATGAAATCTTATCCACAAAAGAATATTGCTGTAAGTGAGATTGTTCGATTTATATTGGTCGTGCCGGGTCCTCCATTTCCCTAATCTATTAACCTCTTTCTCGACTGAGGCTGAATAAATCCCCAAAACATTCCAGCATTATTGGATAGGGAGATATTGTACACCGTGCCTAGCATTTACACCTTTTTCCTATGATAGTTAATACTTCTTGTGTGACATTTAGAAAGACAGTCCAATAACGAAATACTTTTTTATTTAAATAAAATTAATGACTTCCCCAAAATGTATGAAGCCAAATATAAAGAGAGGACGCACAGAGTGAGTCTTCTGCCAAGTAATGAGAAAAAAATGTTTTCTCGTATTCCCAATCGGTATTGACAGAGATCGTCGAGTCGGAAAGCCAATGCGGAAAATCCATATGCTACGTTTCATGTGGCCTTCATCCCAACTCCAGCAAGCATAGTGCGTAGAAAGTAATACCGTCTTTGTTCTCCATCGTAACTTAAATATTCTTTCAAAATAATCATCATCAACATTACTGGCATCAAATTTACCTATTCAAACGTGCAGTGCTTAAAATTGAGTATCGCGCAGATATTACAAAACGTTTTCGCATTAATCGATCTAGTTACATGTCATTCTTTGGTTGTCCGGTTTCAGATGATTGAGCCGTTATTTCTAATTTATCGTGGTGCTGTAGAGAAGAATTTCCACTTACATTAATTATCGCAGTTTGTACATTCTCATCGCTATTTGTACATTCCCATCGCTATTTGTACATTCTCATCGCTATTTGTACATTCACGTCGCTATTTACGATCGTTGTCTCGAGAAATTACAAAATATCAATTTGCAAATTGAAAACTTGAGAAAATTTTACACGCTAAATTTTGTCTAATCTATGATTTATGAAAAATGTAGGTTCCGAAACTTCACATTCTGATTTTTTTTTGGTATCATGTTGACAAAAACCGACAGCGTATTTTATTTACTTTCAAACTTCTTAGATATGAAGTGTTGTAGATATTCAAGTTGTTGAAGGATGCAGTTTGTGTGTTGACAATTTCGAAATAGTCATATAATCTCGTAAAAAATGTAGCTAGTGCGATTAACTTTCTCAACGCATTAGATTAGCACAGAGAGCAGAAAATCGTTTCCTAAAGACCAATTTCTTTTAGTTTACTTGTGGCTTCTCAGTTTGATGCCAGATCAAGTAATCAGATACATCGGAGGTTTCAAACTCAAACCACCCTGATGGTGGCATCAGGGGATTTTCGATAGCCCGCAAACCGCACCAACTTTGCTATCTCTCCTGATACGTTGTGACACCAGTCATTTTGCGGGTCACATCATACTAATTGGCGGGCCGCATTTGAACAGGAGAGCTTGTATGTTGTTTCACAGGATCGCTTAATACTTGTATAACAGGGCAGCTTGATGGTTGTATTACATGATTGCTTAATGGTTGTATAACAGGGCAAGCTTAATGGTTGTATAACAGGGCAGCTTAATGGTTGTATAACAGGGCAGCTTAATGGTTGTGTTACATGATTGCTTAATGGTTGTATAACAGGGCAGCTTAATGGCTGTATTACATGATTGCTTAATGGTTGTATTACATGATTGCTTAATGGTTGTATTACATGATTGCTTAATGGTTGAATAACAGGGCAAGCTTAATGGTTGTATAACAGGGCAGCTTAATGGTTGTATTACATTATTGCTTAATGGTTGTATTACATGATTGCTTAATGGTTGTATTACATGATTGCTTAATGGTTGTATTACATGATTGCTTAATGGTTGAATAACAGGGCAAGCTTAATGGTTGTATAACAGGGCAGCTTAATGGCTGTATTACATGATTGCTTAATGGTTGTATTACATGATTGCTTAATGGTTGAATAACAGGGCAAGCTTAATGGTTGAATAACAGGGCAGCTTAATGGTTGTATTACATGATTGCTTAATGGTTGTATTACATGATTGCTTAATGGTTGTATTACATGATTGCTTAATGGTTGAATAACAGGGCAAGCTTAATGGTTGTATAACAGGGCAGCTTAATGGCTGTATTTCATGATTGCTTAATGGTTGTATTACATGATTGCTTAATGGTTGTATTACATGATTGCTTAATGGTTGTATTACATGATTGCTTAATGGTTGTATTACATGATTGCTTAATGGTTGAATAACAGGGCAAGCTTAATGGTTGAATAACAGGGCAGCTTAATGGTTGTATTACATGATTGCTTAATGGTTGTATTACATGATTGCTTATTGGTTGTATTACATGATTGCTTAATGGTTGAATAACAGGGCAAGCTTAATGGTTGTATAACAGGGCAGCTTAATGGCTGTATTACATGATTGCTTAATGGTTGTATTACATGATTGCTTAATGGTTGTATAACAGGGCAAGCTTAATGGTTGTATTACATGATTGCTTAATGGTTGTAGTACATGATTGGTTAATGGTTGTATAACAGGGCAGCTTAATGGTTGTATTACATGATTGCTTAATGGTTGAATAATGCTTATATTACGAAATTTAATTTATAAGAGAGGTGATATTATAAATGTTAAGCACTTATAATTAGTACGTCTATATTTCGGACTTTAATTGTTTTAATTGATTAGGGGCTTTAATTATTGTCCATTATATTGTCGGTTTGATATCTGTAAATAAAAGTAAGTATTACGTTTGACACATCATTGTATTTCTATGCTTCATTGATTATACTGACGTCAGACCAATTAGAAATTAATCAACAATTATACAGTCCTCATACTAATTAAGAATTAATCAATAATTATACAGTCCTCATACTAATTAAGAATTAATCAACAATTATACAGTCCTCATACTAATTAAGAATTAATCAACAATTATACAGTCCTCATACTAATTAAGAATTAATCAACAATTATACAGTCCTCATACTAATTAAGAATTAATCAACAATTATACAGTCCTCATACTAATTAAGAATTAATCAACAATTATACAGTCCTCATACTAATTAAGAGTTGTTTAGATTAATTGGAATTGACTTATGATTACAATACACATAGTATTCGATAAGTTTCGGCATCTATAGTACAACATCATGTATATTGTGATAAAGCACTAAGTTTAATAGACCTAGTGGTCTAAGGCCCAGGTGGCCTAGTGCTCTAAGGTCTCGGGTGGCCTAGTGGTGTAAGGTCTCGGGTGTTCGAATGGTCCAAACAGCTCGCCTTTACCGATCAATGTCATCTCAGCTCTGTCCGCGTGGGTTTCAATGTTAATGTATTTGATAGAAAACAAAATTTATGTTCTCTATTATTATTTTAAATATTATAGCTGTTATTCTGAATTATTGTTCATGCGATGACGTCAGCACTGGATACGACTTTGCTAGTGAAAACGTCAGCAAACACTTCAAACAGATATGACCTTTGTGATGAAGTCAGCACTTAGATACGACATTGCCAGCGATGACGTCAGCAAACACTTTAAAAGATAGTGTCTTTGCATTCAATGAAGACAGCAAACACTTTAAAAGATATTGTCTTTACAGCAAACACTTATAAAGAAGCTTTTCAATTTGGCTTTAGATCTATATTCAACTGAGACGTGCCATTTTCAATACTTATTTTGGCTTTGCTTGAAATGATTGCGACTCAGACAACCCCCGAAGTTCTCAGTTAATTAAATAACCAAACTTCTCGCGTCTTTTTGTACGTACAGCTTCGTCGTATACGACTGGCAGTGGTTCCCGCAGAGAAAGTAATATAACATGGAATACTTCACGGCAGGTTTCTTATCGATATCGCCTGCATTCTTCTACTTATTAGTATTGTCATGTAAAGATATATTATTTCAAAGCTGTTGACAGCATGCCTCTGAAGAATTTGTTCCAGAATAGTTTAAGTTTTCTTATCTCGAGACAGCGAATCCTTGAAAGTAATTAATCTCGTTTAACAGACGACTATATATTATATATACGTGGTAAGCATCACCACATTTTTCCATTCTCTGATAATTTTGTCACAAACTCCTTGTCTTAGAGGACTGCAGCAACACGTTTTCAGTGGCAGTGTAGAACTGCATATTTCTCTGGACGTTTTCTTGACGCCATTATTCAAGATATGAGCTATATTAGTTTTGATGGCAGACACCTTAAAGTTTCTAGACGATTATTGTGGGTAGTTAAAGGATTGGTGTTATAGAGGTACAGAATTTGGGATACGTAAGGTCTGTGGCGCTTTTAAAACAGTTTTATGGTTGATGTTGCTTGTCCGTTTTCGAAAAGGATTTTCTGCCATTGTTTGTTAGGTTTTCACATGGCTTGAGGTTTGTACTTCTCTTCACTTCGAACAAGTGGGTGAATTGCTAGAAGAAAATTTGTCTGATGAATTTGTATGACTAAAATAAGATGTATTTTATTTGCAGAGTAATTAAGCCTCACTACAAAGCTGAATGTTGATATGACCTATACGATTAGTACAACCTCATTATAACGCGGTCCATGAGAGCCATGGATTATACGCTCTTAAAGTGAGACCGCTTTATAATGAAGTACAGTATGCATATTATTTTGCTACTACATGTATATAAATACCATGGGATGCATGCCAACACTCGTGTTATACATGAAATGTGTAATAATGAAGGAGTCTATAGTTAGGAAGCAATGTATTAGGAGACGTTCAAGCGGTATCAATACAATTATGTGCTATGAAACTAATTACGTGTTATTAAACTAATTATGTGTGCGTTATTAAACTAATTATGTGTGCGTTATTAAACTAATTATGTGTGCGTTATTAAACTAATTATGTGTGCGTTATTAATCTAATTATGTGTGCGTTATTAAACTAGTTATGTGTGCGTTATTAAACTAATTATGTGTGCGTTATTAAACTAGTTATGTGTGCGTTATTAAACTAATTATGTGTGCGTTATTAAACTAATTATGTGTGCGTTATTAAACTAATTATGCGTTATTAAACTAATTATGCGTTACTAAACTAATTATGCGTTACTAAACTAATTATGCGTTATTAAACTAATTATGCGTTATTAAACTAATTATGTGTGCGTTATTAAACTAATTATGCGTTACTAAACTAATTATGCGTTATTAAACTAATTATGCGTTATTAAACTAATTATGCGTTATTAAACTAATTTTGCGTTATTAAACTAATTATGCGTTATTAAACTAATCATGCGTTATTAAACTAATTATGCGTTATTAAACCAATTATGTGTTATTAAACTAATTATGCGTTATTAAACTAATCATGCGTCATTAAACTAATTATGCGTCATTAAACTCATCATGCGTTATTAAACTAATTATGCGTTATTAAACTAATTATGCGTCATTAAACTAATCATGCGTTATTAAACTAATTATGCGTTATTAAACTAATTATGCGTTATTAAACTAATTATGTGTTACTAAACTAATTATGCGTTATTAAACTAATCATGCGTTATTAAACTAATTATGTGTTATTAAACTAATTATGTGTTATGAAACTAATTATGTTATTAAACTAATTATGCGTTATTAAGCTAATTATGCGTTATTAAACTAATTATGTTATTAAACTAATCATGCGTTATTAAACTAATTATGTGTTATTAAACTAATGTGTTATTAAACTAATTATGCGTTACTAAACTAATTATGTTATTAAACTAATCATGCGTTATTAAACTAATTATGTGTGCGTTATTAAACTAATTATGCGTCATTAAACTAATCATGCGTTACTAAAGTAATTATGCGTTATTAAACTAATCATGCGTTATTAATCTAAATTATGTGTGCGTTATTAAACTAATTATGCGTTCTTAAACTAATTATGTGTGCGTTATTAAACTAATTATGCGTCATTAAGCTAATCATGCGTTACTAAAGTAATTATGCGTTATTAAACTAATCATGCGTTATTAAACTAATTATGTATTAAACTAATCATGCGTTATTAAACTAATTATGTATTAAACTAATCATGTGTTATTAAACTAATTATGTGTTACTATACTAATTATGCGTTACTATACTAATTATGCGTTACTAAACTAATTATGCGTTACTAAACTAATTATGCGTTATTAAACTAATTATGCGTTATTAAAATAATTATGTGTTATTAAACTAATGTGCTATTAAACTAAGTATGTGTTATTAAACTAATTATGTGTGCGTTATTAAACTAATTATGTGTTATTAAACTAATTTTGTGTTATTAAACTAATTATGTGTTATTATACTAATTATGTTATTAAACTAATCATGCGTTATTAAACTAATTATGTTATTGAACTAATTATGTGTTATTAAACTAATTATGTGTTATTAAACTAATTATGCATTATTAAACTAATTATGCGTTATTAAACTAATCATGCGTTATGAATCTGTGTTATTATACTAATTATGTGTTATTAAACTAATTAAGTTATTAAACTAATTATGTTATTAAACTAATTATGTTATTAAACTAATCATGCGTTATGAATCTAATTATGTGTTATTATACTAATTATGTGTTATTAAACTAATTAAGTGTTACTAAACTAATTTTGTGTTATTAACTAATTATGTGTTTTTAAACTAATTATGTTATTAAACTAATTATGCGTTATTAAACTAATTATGTGTTATTAAACTAATTATGTGTTATTAAACTAATTATGTGTTATTATACTAATTATGTTATTAAACTAATCATGCGTTATTAAACTAATTATGTTATTGAACTAATTATGTGTTATTAAACTAATTATGTGTTATTAAACTAATTATGCATTATTAAACTAATTATG
The DNA here is from genome assembly GCA_030141615.1 of Unio pictorum. Lineage (NCBI taxonomy): Eukaryota > Metazoa > Mollusca > Bivalvia > Unionida > Unionidae > Unio > Unio pictorum. The sequence continues at coordinate 2,851,354 of JARLTB010000033.1, forward strand.
CGTTATTAAACTAATCATGCGTTATGAATCTGTGTTATTATACTAATTATGTGTTATTAAACTAATTAAGTTATTAAACTAATTATGTTATTAAACTAATTATGTTATTAAACTAATCATGCGTTATGAATCTAATTATGTTTATTATACTAATTATGTGTTATTAAACTAATTAAGTGTTACTAAACTAATTTTGTGTTATTAACTAATTATGTGTTTTTAAACTAATTATGTTATTAAACTAATTATGCGTTATTAAACTAATTATGTGTTATTAAACTAATTATGTGTTATGAAACTAATTATGTTATTAAACTAATTTTGTGTTATTAACTAATTATGTGTTATTAAACTAATTATGCGTTATTATACTAATTATGTGTTATTATACTAATTATGTGTTATTAAACTAATTATGCGTTATTATACTAATTATGTGTTATTATACTAATTATGTGTTATTAAACTAATTATGCGTTATTATACTAATTATGTGTTATTATACTAATTATGTGTTATTAAACTAATTATGCGTTATTATACTAATTATGTGTTATTATACTAATTATTCGTTATGAATCTAACTACGCGTTATTATACTAATTATGTGTTATTAAACTAATTATGCGTTATGAATCTAACTACGCGTTATTATACTAATTATGTGTTATTATACTAATTATGTGTTTTTTAACTAATTATGTGTTATTAAACTAATTATTTGTTACTATGTACTTATCTCCTTTTGCCTTTTTCATAATAGGGTGGTCTCTATTCACCTGATGCAAGCATTCGGCTATACCTTTTGACAAGACCGTATTTACATTTTATATTAAAGAAACAAAGTTTAATCGATTTCATGGGATGAAATGCTATGCATTATAACAGGGTAATCGGTTTCATGGGATGAAATCCTATGCGTTACAACAGGGTAATCGATTTCATGGGATGAAATGCTATGCGTTATAATAGGGTAAGCGGTTTCATGGGATGAAATGCTATGCGTTATAACAAGGTAATCGATTTCATGGGATGAAATGCTATGCGTTATAACAGGGTAATCGATTTCATGGGATGCGTTGTAACAGGGTAATCAATTTCATGGGATGCGTTATAACAGGGTAATCGATTTCATGGAATGCGTTATAACAGGGTAATCGATTTCATGGGATGAAATGCTACGCGTTATAACAGGGTAAGCGGTATTTCGGAAGGACATCTGTTAAAAAACAATGTAATAGTTGGATGACAGTGTGTGACTAACGAAAAATTAATGTTTATAAACTGCAAGGCGACATAGATGATACTTCCTTTAGAATTTCATTAATTTCATGGATAATTTACTCTGTACTTGTAGAAAAATATACAGCAAGCTATGATATTGTAGTAGAACGCTCTCTGTTCATTCTAAAAGTTATTCGGCACCAGTTTAAGTTTCCAGTAGCTTCCCGTGGGTCGATGATTCTTCCTGGACTTTTTCCGGGTTTGGCCTTCACAAGTGGGAGGTCGTGGGTTCGATTCCAAGCCGAGTGATACCACAGACTTACAACAATAGTACTGACAGCTGCCTCGCTTGGCGCTCAGCATTAAGAGCTTAGTGTTAGGACTGATCGGCCTGGTGTCAGGATAATGTGATTGGGCGTGACATCATGCTACATGTCTGCGGGATGATGACCCTGTGCTTGACATTTCTATAAACTGTCTCACTGTAGACATCGTAACGAAATGACTGAAATGTTTTTAAAGCTACGTTAAAATTCCTAATCACACACACACACACACACACACACACACACACACACACACACACACACACCACAATTGATACCGGCCATCACGTATAGCCTGTAATGTGCTGAAAATGGGGCTAAACCCATAACATGCAACAAACATTAAGGGAATAACTTCTGAGCTGTTACGATAGGATCACAGACCGTTCATCATGATCTGGAGTTGTTTTGGAAGCACATGAATCGTATTGTTAGGCATAATGCTTATATTAAGTCACATGAATCGTATTGTTAGACATAATTCTTATATTAAGTCACATGAATCATATTGTTAGACATAATTCTTATATTAAGTCACATTAATCGTATTGTTAGACATAATTCCTATATTAAGTCACATGAATCGTATTGTTAGGCATAATGCTTATATTAAGTCACATGAATCATATTGTTAGACATAATTCTTATATTAAGTCACATGAATCATATTGTTAGACATAATTCTTATATTAAGTCACATTAGTCGTATTGTTACACATAATTCTTATATTAAGTCACATGAATCATATTGATACACATATTTCTTATATTAAGTCACATTAGTCGTATTGTTAGACATAATTCTTTTATTAAGTCACATAAATCTTAATGTTAGACATAATTCTTATATTAAGTCACATGAATCATATTGTTAGACATAATTCTTATATTAAGTCACATTAGTCGTATTGTTACACATAATTCTTATATTAAGTCACAGAAATAATATTGTTAGACATAATTCTTATATTAAGTCACATGAATCGTATTGTTAGACATAATTCTTATATTAGGTCACATTAATCGTATTGTTAGACATAATTCTTATATTAAGTGACATTAATCGTAAAGTTAGACATAAATAATTCTTATATTAAATGACATTAATCGTAATGTTAGACATAATTCTTATATCAAGTCACATTAATCGTGTTGTTAGACATAATTCTTATATTATGTCACATTAATCGTGTTGTTAGACGTTATTCTTATATTAAGTCACATTAGTCGTGTTGTTAGACATAACTCTTATATTAAGTCACATAAATAATATTGTTAGACATAATTCTTATATTAAGTCACATGAATCGTATTGTTAGACATATTTCTTATATTAGGTCACATTAATCGTATTGTTAGACATAATTCTTATATTAAGTGACATTAATCGTAATGTTAGACATAATTCTTATACTAAATGACATTAATGGTAATGTTAGACATAATTCTTATATTAAGTCACATTAATCGTGTTGTTAGACATAATTCTTATATTATGTCACATTAATCGTGTTGTTAGACGTTATTCTTATATTAAGTCACATTAGTCGTGTTGTTAGACATAATTCTTATATTAAGTCACATTAATCGTGTTGTTAGACGTTATTCTTATATTAAGTCACATTAGTCGTGTTGTTAGACATAATTCTTATATTAAGTCACATTAGTCGTATTGTTAGACATAATTCTTATATTAAGTCACATAAATCGTATTGTTAGACATAATTCTTATATTAAGTGACATGAATCGTAATGTTAGACATAATTCTTATATTAAGTGACATTAATCGTGTTGTTAGACATAATTCTTATATTAAGTGACATTAATCGTGTTGTTAGACATAATTCTTATATTATGTCACATTAATCGTGTTGTTAGACATAATTCTTATATTAAGTCACATTAGTCGTGTTGTTAGACATAATTCTTATATTAAGTCACATTCATTAGTCGTGTTGTTAGACATAATTCTTATATTAAGTCACATTAGTCGTATTGTTAGACATAATTCTTATATTAAGTCACATCAGTCGTATTGTTAGACATAATTCTTTTATTAAGTCACATGAGTCGTATTGTTAGACATAATTCTTATATTAAGTCACATTAGTCGTATTGTTAGACATAATTCTTATATTAAGTCACATTAATCGTATTGTTAGACATAATTAAGTCACATTAATCGTATTGTTAGACATAATTCTTTTATTAAGTCACATTTGTTTTTTCTTAAAATTTGAATGATGAGAAAAGTAAGAAACTTACACAACGCCAAATTCATGTTTCTCGCTAAACTCTGAAACCGTAGGTGTAGGTCTGACTCAAAGAATATTGTCTTGGTGATGAATGCGGATAAATATGAAGCCAAATTTGTAGGGATTTATCATTTGGAAATAGGTTGGGGACTGCTGATAGCCTAGAAACTAGTTTCTTCCAAATGATATGCTGTTATGATAGATACACCACAGTCTAATCTCGTTGACTTTAAATGCATGAGAAATAACGAGGTTGGAATTGGTGGAAAATTTCTAAGACGGAACTGGGACAATATTGGATGATGTAATTGGCGGAATACTATATGATGTAATTGGTGGAATATTCGATGATGTAATTGGTGGAATATTAGATGGTGGAATTGGTGGAATATTCGATGGCGAAATTGGTGGATTATTCGATGAGACTTTGATATATCTAGGTCCATTTAAAGATATTGTGTATTTCTAAATCGAGTTTGACTATTGTAGACGTATTCCTACGGTGTCATTGATTTTTAAAGAAAATACTTTTTATATAAAAAAATGCTGAGTTAGCAATACGATTATATGTTTCGTAATGACTGACATTCATTTCGTATGTTGTAACTTGTATATGCACGGAGCTAATTTTATACCATGCTGGGTCTATTTGGCATTATTGACAGTTCAGATTTCATACCATGCTGGGTCTATCTGGCATTATTGACAGTTCAGATTTCATACCATCCTGGGTCTATTTGGCATTATTGACAGTTCAGATTTCATACTACGCTGGGTCTATTTGGCATTATTGACAGTTCAGATGTCATGAAAATCAACTATCCATTTGAATTTAAGTTTTTCTCATGTACGTCCTTCTACTCAGAAATTCAGTTAAGATTTTTGTACACAATGTGCGTAATACACTATTTATGTTTTGGCATATGAAAAATGGTACGTTGTAATTAGTTCATTTTTCATTGGAATTTCAATTGTAATTGGTTATAATTGTTGCGAGTATCTACTGTGATTGGTTCTAATTGATGGGATTAGCTATTGTAATTAATTCTAATTGATCGGAGTATAGCTTATAATTAGTTCTAATTGCTGGGAGTACCTATTATGATCGTATTGGTCATAAATTCACTCCATAGTTGTCATGCATTTACACCGTATTGTTCATAAATTCACTCAATAGTTGTCATGCATTTACACTGTAGTAGTCATGACTTCACTATATAGTTGTCATGCATTTACACCGTATTGGTCATAAATTCTCTCCATAGTTGTCATGCATTTACACCGTATTGGTCATAAATTCACTCAATAGTTGTCATGCATTTACACTGTAGTAGTCATGACTTCACTATATAGTTGTCATGCATTTACACCGTAGTGGTCATGCATTTACACCGTAGTGGTCATGCATTTACACCGTAGTGGTCATGCATTTACACCGTAGTGGTCATGCATTCACACAATTGTTGTCATGAATTCACACAGTTCCCATGCATCACAGTGGTCATGTATTCGCAACATATAAATCAGGTTATTCACACCGGTGTACCGACATATAATCCCGCGACAGTTAATCCCGTAACAACAGTTAATGCCTGACACTTAATCCCCCGACAGATAATCCCATTGACACTAAATCCCGCGACACTTAAACCCTCCCGCGAAAATGTAAACTAAGAAGATTTAAAACACAAATGTATTTAACGCAATTTAATAAAAGATAATCAGAAGTCTGCAAGTTGAATGTTAAGTGAAATAGAGAACTAAAAATTTAATTTAAAATATGTATTTAACGCAATTTAATAAAGGTAATAAGAACTCCGCAATTTAAATGTAAAATTTTTAAATTTAAAAAGTTAAATGTATGACAAGTAAACAATAACTCGCAGATAGACAAGAATTTCGCTCGAAGAGTAAAGTTCCACAACATTTTTGACACGCGTCTTCTGCGTCTGGTATCTCTTGGGGACAGACGGCTGCGAACCAGCGATTCCTTGCAGAAGAGACGTTCTTTGCATCTAAATGTCTCTCTCGATTCCCTTTAAGAAAGTCGATAAAGTGGGATGATGACACTGAAAAAGATCTTGTAGTGCGAAGTGCCAACCTTCCACAGCGTTTGTTGTTCTGGCAACACCTTCTGACGCCGTTTCAAAGTGATTCCATGTTTCGATTGGAAAGATTGCCGGCCTGTATTGTTCTCCACGTCCAGGTGTCCGTCTACCACGAATATATGTATGTTCAAAATATTATAAGAGTTCAGGCATCTTTTCATGATCTGGCATGCTATCGGCTAATATGAGAAAAGCGTCTACGACATCTGCAGCTGGAACCATCGCCAAAGCAGGTAAACAGCGAACGGCCGTGCGTAACCTGTCATTAGACTCGTAATCAACTTTCATGCCGATGTCGTTAACTTTGCGTATAACGCTTTGTGTCAGGTGGAAATAGCAACCCATAACGTTTGCATTTGGATAGGCGCTTCGAAAGGCACTTATTGCTGCACTCTCAAAATCAAGGAGTAATCGATCAGGTTCTGCTGCAGGGACCAATTCTTTTACTGCTTCAATCATTCGATCATATATGGCACGTGTTTTACTTTGCAAGAGGCAGTAAAGGGCGACCGAGGAGATTCCCGGCACTAGTTCGAAATGTATGCTGTACAACTGAAAAAAAAATCGTAGGTACTACCTTGAATGTTCCATCTGCTAACCATAATTTCGCTCTGGCTAATCCATCCAACAGTTCGTTATGACCGAGAATAAGCAACCTTTCGTTTCCAGATCCGGAAGCATGCAAAATCATATGTTGGAACTGTTGAGGAACGCAGAAAGTCATATCTTTCGGAGGCGGTGGTAGAGGTATCGAATCCGGAGCAGACATCAATTTCTGACGCTTTCGTTGCAACGTTCTTTTCAGGGATGTTTTCTTTGTGTTCAGCGTGGCAACCGCGATCGTCCTTGGTAGCAATACGTGCACGGCATCTGGTTTTCTGGTGAAGTTTGCAACGCCAATGAATTGTCCCATTCGTACACTCCCAATGTTTGACGAATTCATATTGCTTGTGTAGCAAAGACTGCTTGCCTTTCGAAGTTGTACCAAAAGCGATCTTATCAGCCATAATGTATTATTTTTTTGTAGACTCTACACTGATATTACTAATAATATTAATATTATTATTCAATTAATACTTGTCCATGTGAGTTAGCCAAGAAACTCTCTGACTTATAGAGTGGGAGTTATGGTGGTTTTCTTAATTTCAGCCAATTCAGCCAATCCGGTCCGTGCTAGTTCTCCAAAGATCAAAATTATTCATGCGATCATACTATTGTATAAGCTTATTATTTAGTTAATGGATTACTGTTGGTGTTAATTGTTAGCGACATTAGCCTATCTGTGAGCATATAATGTGTCAAATACATGTGTTTTATTTCTTCTTAGGTTACATGTCCGCGGGAGGGATTAAGGGTCGCGGGATTAAGTGTCAATGGGACAATCTGTCGGGGGATTAAGTGTCAGGCATTAACTGTCGCTGGATTAAATGTCGCAGGATTAAGTGTCACCAAACCATTCACACCATAGTTGTCAAGTAGTCTTATTCACACTATATAGGTCATGTATTCATACCATAGTCGTCATGTAATCTTATTCACACTATATAGTTCATGTATTTATGACGTCATGTCTAAGAAGTCTCCAAACATAAACCTGAATGATTTTGGATTGTTTGTTCAAGTGACAGTATATATTTTACTTTATTTTAATTACCATACTTTAATGACGAGTGGTCTAAAGCGCTTACCGTTACGGATCACTGCCATCTCACCTCTGTCTGCGGTGGTTCGAGTCTCAGAATCGGCATTTGTGCTTATGTGAAAAAGCTTGCCAGTAGCTTCTCTGGGTCGGTGGTTCTTTCCGTGAGTTTTTCCGGTTTGTCCTCCACCATTAATACTGGCCGCCATGTATGGCCTGTCGTGTGCTGAAAAATGGCGTTAAACCCTATAAACACAAACAAAATATTAGCAGTTAGAATTATTTACAGTGTATTTGGTCGTATGTAGTCTTGTGAATGCATCTGGCCAAAATACATAATTTAATGACCAAAATGGAGACATACGCCTCACCAATTTTAACTGCTGGAAACAGGGTAAATGCACTGATGTTGATGTCTATAGTTAGCTTGTGCTTGGCAGAGACGAACATTATTTTCTATGAGCCGCCGTAGCGGACAAAAGCTGGTCCAATGAGAAAGTTGTAGTTTCGATTTCGTATATCAAGAAATCCAATATATGACGTATTGGATTAAATAGGATGTCCTTAAAAGTTCCAATTTTGAGATCGAGATTTTATATTTTATATTTTAATTACATAACGGGGGTTGGAATTTCAATATAGTCTGTTACAGAGGCGTAGCTAGGGGGGGGGGGGGGGGAGCAGGGGGGTACATATGTCCCCGGGCGCCAAGGTACATGGGCGCCAAAATGAGACTTACAACGTTACATTATAATAAGTAATTGACCAGTTTGCGACAGTGAAATCAAGAAAAATAAATCTTTTGTAGACTATGTAAACCAGTCTACGACAGTGACTGAGTGGGTCATGTACTATAATTTCTATAAATTTGCTTCTTTAAATACAATGTTTTTTCCTTATTCAATGTAATAGAAAAATGTGATTAAACGGGGAGGGGGCTGGGGCGCCAATTTTATAGTTCGTCCCTGGGCGCAAAATATCATAGCTACGCCTCTGGTCTGTTAAGAATCCATAATGCATACGTTGAATGTAACTTTTTGTGATGATAGTTTTATTTGATACGGCGAGTTTTGCGATTTCTTCTGATAAATTTAGCTGTAACGAGAAGCAGCATCCTTGTTTAAAAATAGCGGAGTCCGTTCACGAGAACGACCTCTAGCGAATAAACTCATAGTAATTATCGATCTGTGAATAGTAACTTTCAAATTGTAAATGCGTGTAATGTAATGGCGCCTCATAATTGAATACACGAATGCTGTATCATAATACTCGATATTATTTTGAATTGTTAAAGTGAACATTATGTAATGTTCCAGTTAACACCAAACACATCATTTCAACATAGAACAATAATGATAAGCACAATTAAAAGTGCAACCACCGCTGTGTAATTGAACAGATGCAATCTAAAACCTAATACAATATAACCACTCGACATTGAACATCGAATTTTCAACCACCGCTGTGTAATTCAACATACACAATCTAAAACCTCAACATACGAAATGGAACTTTTAGCACAATCAATGTTATTCAAAATGTTAAATTGAAAATCGACACATGACATTACAATTTCATCAACTGCCGTGTAATTCAGAAGATACAGTATAAACACTTGACATTGTACATCTAATTTTCATCCAATGCTGTGTAATTCAATAGATGAAATCTAAACACTCAACACATGAAATGGAACTTTCAACATCAACTTGTTGAACCAATACGTACATTTAGAATCCTCGACGTATGACATTTAAATTTCTACCACCGCCATGTAATACACACGACACAATCGAAAACATTGACATAGAAAATATAACTTTCAAGCACTACTGTTTAATTCAATGTATTCAATCAAAATTTTCGACCTAGAAAACGGAACTTTAAAGACCAACTTTTTTGATGCAACACGTAAAAGTGTAGTTCTGGACATTTGACATTAAAATTTCAACGGCAACGTTCTGATTGGACACGCTTTTGTCCGTTACGGTGCCTCATAGTATTCAATGAGTGCCAAGTACCAGTGTTTAGGAAACTAGCAGGAAGTTGTGAGTGTAGACTGCATGCAGTTTAGTGTCTGTTTACGTTGGTACCGATATCGAGCAATGTGGGACATATTGTGGTTGCATTTATTTGTAATTAACGGTGTAATGTAGAGCAGATTGTGGGTTACATTTGTTTGTACTTAACGGTGTAATGTATCACCGTTCAAATGATGTATTGTTGTTTTGCATTCTCATTGACCCGGGTCGATATGATGAATTTTGCATTTGGCACTCTAAAGAGACAGACCTGCAGAACTAATTCATAACCCGAAAAGTTCATGTCATGGAATGGCGTGTTTTTGGATCTCCCAGTCATTCATAGTTCATCTGAGTAATACATAAAATTTTGAGAAACATTTAATTCACCAATGGAAATGGACAAGGACAATGAAAGCAAGGTAATTTAACTTTTCAACAAGTATTGACTGCATTGGCAGACCAGGTTTTAATTTATAATTATTTTAACTATAACAATTGCACTGTGAGAGAATGTTTAGGATGTATGTAATACATGAGGAAATACTTCATCTTTCACAAACTTGAAGACTGTTGTTCTCTAATCAGTATCAGTTCTTGTAACGAGATGAAGATATATTTAGCATTGAAAAAAAATCGAATTAAGAAACAAACAAATATGTATATTGACTTGCTAGTATTTATTTTCATCACGTGACAGTTACTAATATATATTTTAGTAACTCAACGTAATAGCCGTTGCCGTTACAACTTTTTAAAATGTTATCTTCAGTATCTTCGTCATCATGACATCTTAATCACCATTATCGTTTTAATTTTCATCCTCATTAACACCATTGTCATTATACTTATCGTCGCTGTGAAGATGTTTGGAATTCCCAATTATATGGTGTCGACGCACCTAGTCTTATTCTTGTTTTAGATTCAACATAGTTATCAATAACAAAGACAGCATAGTTATCAATAACAAAGACAACATAGTTATCAATAACGAAGACAGCATAGTTATCAGTAACGAAGACAACATAGTTACCAATAACGAAGACAGCATCAATTGGAATTGTTAATCTGAATAATATTATTTCTGACGTATTTCTCTGACCTATATAATGTTACTGACTATAAACAGAGATCTAGTCACAGGTAACAACTCTTCTGGATTGTTTGCCACTTAAAAATTTTGAATAGTGGTAACGGTTATAATTATTATTATTATTATTATTATTATTATTATTATTATTATTATTATTATTATTATTATTAAAGTAATAACCATGTTTACTTTTCTTACAGGAGTTGGTGGGTAACACATCACAGCAGAGGAACTGGCGGGGAATAGCAATAGCTCTTTTGGTCATTGTGGTAGTGTGTTCCCTTATCGTAGTGGCAATAATTCTTGTCACGCCACGTGAGTATATTTTCAACAATTTTAAAAATCCTTAACTGTGTTGCACTGATTCTTGTCTAATTTTAAATGCATACATGTCACAGAGATAACATGTTGGGTATTAGCAATTTGTCAGAGATAAAATGATGGGTATTATAGATTTGCCAGAGATAACATGATGGGTATTAGAGATTAGTCACAGAGATAATACAATGGGTATTTAGAGATTTGTAAGAGATAACATGATGTGTATTAGAGATTAGTCACAGAGATAATACAATGGGTATTTAGAGATTTGTAAGAGATAACATGATGGGTATTAGAGATTTGTCAGAGATAACATTATGGGTATTAAATATTTGTCACAGAGATAACATGATCGGTATTAGAGATTTATTACAGAGATAACATGATGGGTATTAGAAATTTGTCACAGAGATAATATGATGGGTATTAGAGATTTATCAGAGATAACATGGTTGGTGTTACAATAGCCTATCAATACGATGTTATACGATGCCAAACAATGTTACAATAGCCTTTCCATATGATGTTACACCATACCATTGATACAATGTTACAATAGCCTATAAATACGATGTTATACGATGCCAAACAATGTTACAATAGCCTGACCATACGATGTTACACCATACCATTGATACAATGTTGCAATAGCCTGTCCATACGATGTTTCATGTTACTTATGATACAAAAGTTGCAAAAGCCCGTCAGCTGAACACAGATTACTTGGCGTACACATAGTGCATTTCTCTCTCTCTCTCTCTCTCTCTCTCTCTCTCTCTCTCTCTCTCTCTCTCTCTGTTGCTGAGTCAGTGAGTCATGTTTACCATATTTGATCCAGATGTTGCAGTATACGTTTGATATACTATACAGGATTTTCCGCTGGGAAATTAGACACGGTGAGGTTTTCCTGCTGAATGTTTGCACTGTTGTTGACCTTAGCTTAAACTGAAACATCACTGAGAGCATTCACTGGGAATTTTAATTGGCGTTCTGCTGAACTAAACCTTTCTTCAATTAAAGCAACTTTCGTGTTTCGCCTGCATCTTTTTTACTTATTATTTTATTTTTAGTTAGTTTATTTAATGCGAATGAAAATATAAATGTAACAAGAGTCAATGTGCAATTTCCAAGTGAATTGTGAATAGCCACAACAGCTGCAGTTACAATTTGCAGCAGGATGTGAAACGTTCACTTATTTGATCAATACACACTTTTCAGCTGGATGAGAAAGGTTCACTTCATCCGTCAATACACATTTAGCTGTAGTTAATCTTAAATTCCGTCAGAACATAATTAGTTGTGCATACATGTGGTACATGTGGTTTATGTAAGGCTCTGCATCATGAATTTACCACTTTTGTATAAATCTTTCTTTAAAAGTAAATCCAGCAAGCCTAGTTTCCTTTTAATATTACTCTTTATACGACTTTTGATAAATCCAAGATGCAGTTTACAAGATATACTGATGAAATTTGGTACACGTACATGCAAGTGACGCAGGCATTAACTACCTAGTATTTCAGTAATGCTGTAATTTGTTTATAGTCTGATTATACATAATGGCAGCTATTCACTTTATCTGGATCCTCATCCAGCATTCCTTTGGAAGCTCATTATTTGTACAGCTTAAAAATGACCTACAGCAACATCGTTGTTAAAGTGCTAAGACATATTTGGACCAAATAAACTTAAAATTTTGATGTATAACAAAACAACATAAACATCGCGCTATAATGTCAGAAATTAGAAAGCTGCTCCTGTTTAAAAGATATATGTGTCTGTTATTTGTTACCATAACCTACATGTTCGGGGCCCCGAGTGTCCGAGTGGTCTAAAGCGCTCTCCGTTACGTAGCACTGCCGTCTCACCTCTGTCTGCGTGGGTTCGAACCTCGTATTCTGCAAATGTGCGTATGTGAGAAAGCTTGTCAGTAGCTTCTCGTGGGTCGGTGATTCTTTTCGGGGATTTTCCGGGTTCTTCCTCCACCAAAAAATACTGGCCGCCATGTATCGTGTGCTGAAAAATGGCGTTTAACACTGCAGCAACAACAACAATCTCCATGTTCTCTTTCTTTGACCCAGTTTTGTACCTGGCCACATTCGTAAGACTCCATATAAAATCAATAATTTTGGTCTGAATATTTTGTCATGACATTTAAGGTTAATACGTCAAGACTAAATAGACTCAGGTTAAACTATGTTAGTATTATATTATATTATATTATATTATATTGTATTGTATTGTATTGTATTGTATTGTATTGTATTGTATTGTATTGTATTGTATTGTATTGTATTGTATTGTATTGTATTGTATTGTATCGTATTGTATCGTATCGTATCGTATTGTATTATATTATATGTTAGCATTATATTGTAGAGGAACAGTTAATATTTAATTTAGTTTTCATGACGACGTTAACATGCTCTTTAGTTATTCCCCTTGGCTATTCACACTTTTTAATATTTGTAATTTATAAATTATCCATCCGCCCTTATACATGTCGTTTCTAAATCAAATCTCATGGTATATATATATATATATATATATATATATATATATATATATATATATATATATATATATATATATATATATATATATATATATATATATATATCACTTAGAACTAGAAAAATGTAATTAATATGGCACAACTCATAATATCGTTGAATTAGACATATACACATTTCGTTTATATGGCAAAATCCGTGATATCTATCATTTAGATTTTGATACATTTCGTTTCTATGACAAACCTCCTGATATCTCTCTCGTAAACCTATATCCCTTTCGTTTCTTTAGCGAAATACGTGATATATGTCAAATAAATCTAGGTATGTTTCATTTAGAAAGCAAAACTTATAATTCCTATAACTTCGACATGGAGTATAATTCCTATAACTTAGGCATACAGTATAATTCATATAACTTAGACATATCGTATAATTCCTATAATTTAGACAATGAGTATAATTTCCATACCTTAGAAATAGAGTACAACTACTCTAATTTAGCATAGAGTATAATTCCTATAACTTAGACATACAGTATAATTCTATAACTTAGACATAGAGTATAATTCTATAACTTAGACATAGAGTATAATTCCTTTAACTTAGACATAGAGTATAATTCCTATAACTTAGACATAGAGTATTATTCCAATAACTTAGACATCTATTATAATTCCTATAACTTAGCATAGAGGATAATTCTATAACTTAGACATAGAGTATAATTCCTATAACTTAGACATAGAGTATAATTCAATAACTTAGACATAGAGTATGATTTCTGTAACTTAGACATATAGTATAATTCCTATAACTTAGACATAGAGTATAATTCCTATAACTTAGACATAGGATATGATTCTATAACTTAGACATAGGATATGATTCTATAACTTAGACATAGAGTATAATTCCTATAACTTAGACATTCCAATAACTAAGACATCTATTATAATTCCTATCACTTAGCATATAGGATAATTCTATAACTTAGACATAGAGTATAATTCCTATAACTTAGAGATAGAGTATAATTCCTATAACTTAGACATTCCAATAACTAAGACATCTATTATAATTCCTATCACTTAGCATATAGGATAATTCTATAACTTAGACATAGAGTATAATTCCTATAACTTAGACATAGAGTATAATTCCTATAACTTAGACATTCCAATAACTAAGACATCTATTATAATTCCTATCACTTAGCATATAGGATAATTCTATAACTTAGACATAGAGTATAATTCCTATAACTTAGACATAGAGTATAATTCCTATAACTTAGACATAGAGTATAATTCCTATAACTTAGACATAGGATATGATTCTATAACTTAGACATAGGATATGATTCTATAACTTAGACATAGATTATAATTCCTATAACTTAGACATAGGATATGATTCTATAACTTAGACATAGAGTATAATTACTATAACTTAGACATAGGATATGATTCTATAACTTAGACATAGAGTATAATTCCTATAACTTAGACATATGATATGATTCTATAACTTAGACATAGAGTATAATTCCTATAACTTAGACATAGGGTATGATTCTATAACTTAGACATAGAGTATAATTCCTATAACTTAGAAATAGGATATAATTCTATAACTTAGACATATAGTATAATTCCTATAAGTTAGACATAGAATATAATTCCTATAACTCAGACGTAGAGTATAATTCCTATAACTTAGACGTAGAATATAATTCCTATAACTCAGACATAGAATATAATTCCTATAACTTAGACATGGAGCATAATTCCTATAACTTAGAAATATATACATTTTTAATTACAAGAAACGACACATTTTAGAGGATCTTTTTTAATAGATTTCATATTGGTGTGAGACCCCAAATTTATTTATAATGCTGATGTTCTTTATCCATTTTATTCTAGCGCAGTTAACTATCAATGACCAGTATATGCTACATTTAAAATCCCCAAACTCTTTTATTATAAGGGAATTTGCCTGTTTGATAAAGGAGTATTATTAGAGAATATGCCAATATGATAAAGGAGACTACTTCGCAGAATGTTCTATGGAACGAAATATTTAAAAAAAAATAACGGTATTTATAATATCGTTACTAAATGTACAAGCTTACAATAAAGATTTAGCAAATAAAACTCTTATACGAAAGACTGGTACTTACTATACGTGCTTAAGACCGACCCCGGATACATAATGAGACAACGAAAGCGCCTTTACGATCGAGTAATACGCACACCAAACGCACAACACAGGATATTATATCGTCAAAAAGGAACGTTATTAGTGAAATACGTGAATCTAAATGTTTATATAATGAGCGGATGGCTCACAAAATTAACAGTTGTTCAAGTAATTCTAAGGAGTGGAGGAAACTTGTTAAAGACATTCAGGGAAAGTCTACTAATACAGTGTTTGATTCTAAACGCGGCTAACGTGACAGATGATGGAGAGAAAGCTAGAATATATTTTTAAAACAAATTCTTTTGGCGAACAGTCTAGAATTCAAATTGATAATATGACACAATGTCAACTTGCTGTGAATCAATTGCCGTAGTCCGATATATAGCTCTTGCATCAGCATTGGCATAGACGATGTAAAGACGCTATTATTGATCCATCAATCCAAGGCTTGCGGTCCAGACTGGTTGCATCCCATGTTAATTAGAAGAACTGAATGTTCAATAAAGTATAGACTGTGTCGGATATTTAATACTTTGGTTAAGATTTTCAGATACTTGGAAATCATCAAATGTGGTTACAGTATTTAACCCGTTTCAAAGTATTGCCAAATATCACTCCTTTGCATTTTATCTAAATTGTTTTAAAAATGTGTTTATTAATATTTGCATAAATTACTTTTTACAAAATTACTTTTTACTGTTATTTTTTTACTAAATTACTTTTTACTAAATTACGTTTAACAAATTAAATTACTTTTTACTGTTACTTTTTACAAAATTACTTTTTACTAAGTTACATTTTACTACATTACTTTTTACTAAATTACTTTTTACGTAGTTTTTACAAAATTACTTTTTACTAAGTTACTTTTTACAAAATTGCTTTCTACTGTTACTGTTACTAAATTGCTTTTTACTAAGCTACTTTTACTAAATTACGTTTTACACAATTACTTTACTAAATTAAATTACTTTTGTTACTTTTTACTAAGTATCATTTTACTAAATTACTTTTTACAAAATTACTGTTTACATAGTTACTTTTTACAAAATTACTATTAACTAAGTTACTTTTTACATAATTACTTTTTACTGTTACTTTTTACTGTTACTTTTTACAAAATTGCTTTTTACTAATTTTTTTAAACTAAATTACTGTTTACTAAGTTACTTTTTACCAAATTACCTGTTACTAATTTATTTTTTACTAAGTAACATTTTACAAAATTACTTTTTACTAAGTTACTTTTTACTGTTACTTTTTACTTAATTACTTTTACTAAATTACTTTGACTAAATTACTTTGACTAAATTAAATTATTTTTTACTAAGTTACATTTTACTAAAGTACTTTTTACTAAGTTACTTTTTACTGTTACTTTTTACTAATCACGTTTTACTAAATTAATTTTTACTGTTACTTTTCATAAAATTACTTTTTAATAAGTTACATTTTACTACTTTACTTTTTACTAAATTACTTTTTACGTAGTTACTTTTTACAAAATTACTTTTTACTTAGTTACTTTTTACTGTTACTTTTTACTGTTACTTTTTAATAAATTAATTTTACTAAATTTAATTACTTTTTACTTAGTTACTTTTTACTAAGCTACTTTTACTAAATTACTTTCTACTCAATTATTTTTACTAAATTAAATTACTTTTTACTAAGTTACTTTTTACAAAATTACTTTTTACTAAGTTACATTTTACTAAATTACTTTTTACAAAATTAGTTTATATAGTTGCTTTTAGCAAAATTGCTTTTTACTAAGTTACTTTCTTCAAAATTACTTTTTACTGTTACTTTTTACTGTTACTTTTTACAAAATTGCTTTTTACTCTTTTTTTAAAACTAAATTACTGTTTACTAAGTTAATTTTTACCAAATTACCTTTTACTAATTTACTTTTTACTAAGCTACATTTTACAAAATTACTTTTTACTGTTACTTTTTACAGTTACTTTTTACTTAATTACTTTTACTAAATTACTTTGACTAAATTACTTTGACTCAATTAAATTACTTATTTACTAAGTTACATTTTACAAAAGTACTTTATACTAAGTTACTTTTTACTGTTACTTTTTACTAATCACTTTTTACTAAATTAATTTTATTGAGTTACTTTTTACTAAGTTACTTTTTACTGTTACATTTTACTACTTTACTTTTTACTAAATTACTTTTTACGTAGTTACTTTTTACAAAATTACTTTTTACTAGGTTACTTTTTACTGTTACTTTTTACAAAATTGCTTTTTACTAAGTTTCTTTTTACTAAATTTTTGCTAAGCTACATTTTACTAAGATAATTTTTCCAAAATTACTTTTTACTATGTTACTTTTTACTAAGTTACTTTTTACCAGATTACCTTTTACTAAGTTACATTTTCCTACGTTACTTTTTACTAAATTACTTTTACTAAATTACTTTTTCTAAATCTAATTACATTTTACAAAATTACATTTTACAAAATTACATTTTACTAAGTTACTTTTTACTAAATTACTTTTTACTAAGTTACTTTTTACTAAGATAATTTTTACAAAATTACCTTTTACTAATTTACTTTTTACTAAGTTACTTTTTACTAAATTACTTTTACTAAATTACTTTGATTAAATTAAATTACTTTTTACTAAGTTACATTTTACAAAATTACTTTAAATAAGTTACATTTTACTAAGTTACTTTTTACTTAATTACTTTTACTAAATTACTTTGACTAAATTAAATTACTTTTTACTGTTACTTTTTACTAATTACTTTTTACTAAATTAATTTTTACAAAATTACTTTTTACAAAATTACTTTTTACTAAGTGACATTTTACTAAATTACTTTTTACTAAATTTCTTTTCATGTGGTTACTTTTTATAAAATTACTTTTTACTAAGCTACTTTTTACTAAATTACTTTTTACGTAGTTACTTTTTACAAAATTAATTTTTACAAAATTACTTTTTACTAAGTGACATTTTATTAAATTACTTTTTACTAAATTTCTTTTCATGTAGTTACTTTTTAAAAAATTACTTTTTACTAAGTTATTTTTTTACTAAGCTACTTTACTAAATTACTTTATACTCAATTACTTTACTAAATTAAATTACATTTTACTAAGTTACTTTTTACAAAATTACTTTTACAAAATTACTGTTTACATAGTTGCTTTTTACAAAAATACTTTTTACTGTTACTTTTTACAAAATTACTTTTTACTGTTACTTTTTACTAAATTACTTTTTACTCAGTTACTTTTACTAAGATAATTTTTACTAAATTACTTTTACTAAATTACTTTTACTAAATTAAATTATTTTTACTGTTACTTTTTACTAAACTACTTTTACTAAATTACTTTTTACTCAATTACTTTTACTAAATTAAATTACTTTTTAATGTTACTTTTTACAAAATTACTTTTTACTGTTACATTTTACTAAATTACTTTTTACAGAATTACTGTTTACATAGTTGCTTTTAACAAAATAAATTTTTACTAAGTTACTTTTTACAAAATTAGTTTTTACTGTTACTTTTTATTAAATTACTTTTTACTGTTACTTTTTACTAAGATAATTTTTACTAAATTACTTTACTAAATTAAATTACTTTTTACTAAGTTACATTTTACTAAATTACTTTTTACAAAATTACTGTTTACATAGTTACTTTTTACAAAATTACTTTTTACAAAATTACTTTTTATGAAGCTACTTTTTACTGTTACATTTTACAAAAATGCTTTTACTGTTACTTTTTACTAAATTACTTTTTACTAAGTTACTTGTTACTAAGATAATTTTTACAAAATTACTTTTTACTAAGTTACTTTTTACCAAATTACCTTTTACTAATTTACTTTTCACTGTTACATTTTACAAAATTACTTTTTACTAAGTTACTTTTTACTGTTACTTTTTAATTAATTACTTTTACTAAATTACTTTGACTAAATTACTTTGACTAAATTAAATTACTTTTTACTAAGTTACATTTTACAAAAGTACTTTTTACTAAGTTACTTTTTACTGTTACTTTTTATAAAATTACTTTTTACTGTTACTTTTTACTAAGTTACATTTTACTACTTTACTTTTTACGTAGTTACTTGTTACTGTTACTTTTTGCTGTTACTTTTTACTAAATTTAATTACTTTTTACTTAGTTACTTTTTACTAAGCTTCTTTTACTAAATTACTTTTTACTCAATTATTTTTACTAAATTAAATTACTTTTTACTAAGTTACTTTTTACAAAATTACTTTTTAATAAGTTACATTTTACGAATTTACTTTTTACAAAATTACTGTTTATATAGTTGCTTTTAGCAAAATTACCTTTTACTAAGTTACTTTTACAAAATTACTTTTTACTGTTATTTTTTACTAAATTACTTTTTACTGTTACTTTTTACTAAGATAATTTTTACTAAATTACTTTACTAAATTAAATTACTTTTTACTAAGTTATTTTTTTACTAAGCTACTTTACTAAATTACTTTATACTCAATTACTTTACTAAATTAAATTACATTTTACTAAGTTACTTTTTACAAAATTACTTTTACAAAATTACTGTTTACATAGTTGCTTTTTACAAAAATACTTTTTACTGTTACTTTTTACAAAATTACTTTTTACTGTTACTTTTTACTAAATTACTTTTCACTCAGTTACTTTTTACTAAGATAATTTTTACTAAATTACTTTTACTAAATTACTTTTACTAAATTAAATTATTTTTACTGTTACTTTTTACTAAACTACTTTTACTAAATTACTTTTTACTCAATTACTTTTACTAAATTAAATTACTTTTTAATGTTACTTTTTACAAAATTACTTTTTACTGTTACATTTTACTAAATTACTTTTTACAGAATTACTGTTTACATAGTTGCTTTTAACAAAATAAATTTTTACTAAGTTACTTTTTACAAAATTAGTTTTTACTGTTACTTTTTATTAAATTACTTTTTACTGTTACTTTTTACTAAGATAATTTTTACTAAATTACTTTACTAAATTAAATTACTTTTTACTAAGTTACATTTTACTAAATTACTTTTTACAAAATTACTGTTTACATAGTTACTTTTTACAAAATTACTTTTTACAAAATTACTTTTTATGAAGCTACTTTTTACTGTTACATTTTACAAAAATGCTTTTACTGTTACTTTTTACTAAATTACTTTTTACTAAGTTACTTGTTACTAAGATAATTTTTACAAAATTACTTTTTACTAAGTTACTTTTTACCAAATTACCTTTTACTAATTTACTTTTCACTGTTACATTTTACAAAATTACTTTTTACTAAGTTACTTTTTACTGTTACTTTTTAATTAATTACTTTTACTAAATTACTTTGACTAAATTACTTTGACTAAATTAAATTACTTTTTACTAAGTTACATTTTACAAAGTACTTTTTACTAAGTTACTTTTTACTGTTACTTTTTACTAATCACTTTTTACTAAATTAATTTTTAGTTACTTTTTATAAAATTACTTTTTACTGTTACTTTTTACTAAGTTACATTTTACTACTTTACTTTTTACTAAATTACTTTTTACGTAGTTACTTGTTACTGTTACTTTTTGCTGTTACTTTTTACTAAATTTAATTACTTTTTACTTAGTTACTTTTTACTAAGCTTCTTTTACTAAATTACTTTTTACTCAATTATTTTTACTAAATTAAATTACTTTTTACTAAGTTACTTTTTACAAAATTACTTTTTAATAAGTTACATTTTACGAATTTACTTTTTACAAAATTACTGTTTATATAGTTGCTTTTAGCAAAATTACCTTTTACTAAGTTACTTTTACAAAATTACTTTTTACTGTTATTTTTTACTAAATTACTTTTTACTGTTACTTTTTACTAAGATAATTTTTACTAAATTACTTTTACTAAATTAAATTACTTTTTACTGTTACATTTTACTAAATTACTTTTTACAAAATTACTTTTTACTAGGTTACTTTTTACTGTTACTTTTTACAAAATTGCTTTTTTCTAAGTTAGTTTTTACCACATTTTTACTAAGTTACATTTTACTAAGATAATTTTTCCAAAATTACTTTTTACTAAGTTACTTTTTACCAAATTACCTTTTACTAAGTTACTTTTTCCTAAGTTACTTTTTACTAAATTACTTTAACTAAATTAATTTTTCTAAATCTAATTACATTTTACAAAATTACATTTTACTGTTACTTTTTACTAAATTACTTTTTATTAAGTTACTTTTTACTAAATTACTTTTACTAAATTACTTTGACTAAATTAAATTATTTTTTACTGTTACATTTTACAAAATTACTTTAACTAAGTTACATTTTACTGTTACTTTTTACTTAATTACTTTTACTAAATTGCTTTGACTAAATTAAATTACTTTTTACTAAGTTACTTTTTACTAATTACTTTTTACTAAATTTATTTTTACTATGTTACTTTTTATAAAATTACTTTTTACTAAGCTACTTTTACTAAATTACTTTTTACGTAGTTACTTTTTACAAAATTACTTTTTACAAAATTACTTTTTACAAGATTACTTTTTACTATGTTACATTTTACTAAATTACTTTTTATTAAATTTCTTTTCATGTAGTTACTTTTTACAAAATTACTTTTTACTAAGTTACTTTTTACTTAGATACTTTTTACTAAGCTACTTTTACTAAATTACTTTATACTCAATTACTTTTACTAAATTAAATTAAATTTTACTAAGTTACTTTTTACAAAATTACTTTTACAAAATTACTGTTTACATAGTTGCTTTTTACAAAAATACTTTTTACTGTTACTTTTTACAAAATTACTTTGTACTGTTACTTTTTACTAAATTACTTTTTACTCAGTTACTTTTTACTAAGATAATTTTTACTAAATTACTTTTACTAAATTACGTTTACTAAATTAAATTACTTTTTTCTAAGTTACTTTTTACTAAGCTACTTTTACTAAATTACTTTTTACTCTACTAAATTAAATTACTTTTTAATAAGTTACTTTTTACAAAATTACTTTTTACTAAGTTACATTTTACTAAATTACTTTTTACAAAATTACTGTTTACATAGTTGCTTTTAACAAAATTACTTTTTACTAAGTTACTTTTTACAAAATTAGTTTTTACTGTTACTTTTTAATAAATTACTTTTACTGTTACTTTTTACTAAGATAATTTTTACTAAATTACTTTACTAAATTAAATTACTTTTTACTAAGTTACATTTTACTAAATTACTTTTTACAAAATTACTGTTTACATAGTTACTTTTTACAAAATTACTTTTTACAAAATTACTTTTTACAAAATTACTTTTTACTAAGTTACTTTTTACTGTTACATTTTACAAAATTGCTTTTTACTAAGTTACTTTTTACTAAATTACTTTTTACTAAGTTACTTGTTACTAAGATAATTTTTAGAAAATTACTTTTTATTAAGTTACTTTTTACAAAATTACCTTTTACTAAGTTACTTTTTACTGTCATTTTTTTACCAAATTACTTTTACTAAATTACTTTTTCTAAATGAAATTACTTTTTGCTCAGTTACATTTTACAAAATTACTTGTTTCTAAGTTACTTTTTTACTAAATTACTTTTACTAAATTACTTTGACTAAATTAAATTACTTTTTACTAACTTACATTTTACTAATTACTTTTTACTAAATTAATTTTTACTAAGTTACTTTTTATAAAATTACTTTTTACTAAGTTACTTTTTACTAAATTTCTTTTTACTAAATTACTTTTACTAAATTAAATTACCTTAGTAAAAAAACTAAGTTACTTTTTACATAATTACTTTTTACTAAGTTTCTTTTCACTAAATTACTTTTACTAACTAACTAAATTACTTTTTAAAGTTAAGAAGATCAGTGTTCAAGTTAGTCTAATATCGTGGCTGGAACATTACATGTCATTAGACAACAAAAAGTTGTCCTGAATCCCCAAATATCTGATTTCAAATTATAATAGTGAGAGTCCTCCATGAATCGATCCTTGGACCATTGTTATTTTTAGTATATATAAATTATATTCTGCATTATGTACAATCATCACTTGGCCTGTTTGCATACTACATTATGATCATTGAAATGAGGCCAAATCCTAAATTTGGAAATGTTAAAGAATTTTGGGACTGGTTCCGTTGAAGGGTAATGAGCTTTAACCAGAACAAAAGAAAGGCAGTGCTCATACAGATAAAATAAAATTCAAATTACCATTCTAAACTGTTGATGTCCTGTAAAAATATTAAAGAAGTATCCAACAATAGCACTTAGGCATTATATTGTCTTGTGATGCCACATGGTTAACTCATCCCAAGCGTTTGTCTGAAAATAAATATTTTAAAAATTATGAAAGACCTATTTATACTTACCGTATTTGACAATGTTGATTGCAGTGCTCTATTAACCCATGGCAGGGTACCTAGGCTTTGAGCTTCTTTGTGCCCCTCGACATCCACCCGCGAATTTCGCGCTCTTTTACTTAATACAAACTTACCAAAAATGATTTAATAAGGTGGAATTTAGCATTAGTCTGATTGTTGAGGCATGAATACGGCCCTGGTTTATTGGATTTGGTATAAATACTGTGCAAGAAAAGGAATCACGAGGAAAATATGCATGCATGCAGTCAAATCTGGTATGCGTGTCAAGGAATTTCAGTTAAATCTGGTACGCTATTAAAAACAGCACCAACATGTCAAGTGTGATATGCAAAAGCATGAACACATCAAATTTAATATTAAAATCAGTACACATGTCAGATATGAGACTCAAAATGCATACACATATCAAATTTAGTACATGTATTTAACTCAAATGGGTCTTAAACCTGTTCATAATGTGTTCACAAAAGTGTAGAAGATGCTTATAGCGTTGTATGTTTGTATTTAAATAATGACAGATTGTGTTACATATACTCCCGTGACTATTTTAATAACAACAGATCGTATTTCAAACATACCCATGGCTATTTCAATAACGATGGATCATGTTACAGATAATCCCTTATCTATTTTGGTAATAACAGATCATGTTACAAATAATCCCTTATCTATTTTGGTAATAACAGATCGTGTTACAGATAATCCCTTACCTATTTTGGTAATAATAGATCGTGTTATAGATAATCCCTTATCTATTTTGGTAATAACAGATGGTGTTACAAATATATCCATTGTTATTTTAAAAAATATTGGATTATGTACCAGATATCCCCTTTGGTGTTTTTTAATAATGACAGATCGTGTTAGAAATATACCCATGGTTATTTTAATAATTGGCAGATCACTTTACAACTATACCATTGGCTATATCAATAATAATGCATCATGTTGCAAATATAACTGTATCTATTTCAATAATGACAGATCGTGTTATAAATGTATTCATTGATATTTCAGTAGTGACAGATCATGTTAGGAATATACCTGTGGCTTTTTCAGTAATGACTAGTAATATTATAAATATCTTGTGGCTAGCTATTTCAAGAATGACAGATCGTATTACACACAATCCGTGACTATTTAAGTAATGACGGATTGTATTACAAATATACCCGTGGCTATTTAAGTAATGACAGATTGTGTTACAAATATACCCGTGACTATTTCAATAATGACTAATCGTGTTGCAGCTTTCTGTGATTATATCAGTTGTGACGGTACGTGTTACAAATATACCATTGTCTTTCTTTATTCAAGTAGCTAATATCTGTGATAAATTATTAACTACATTCATATTATTTCTCAAATGGAAATCATACTATACAAAAAAACCACAAAGAATGCTACACTCGTGATCAGAACTATAAAAAAACACAAAGAATGTTACACTCGTGATCACAGCTGTGACTGAACACAAAGAATGTTACACTCGTGATTACAGCTGTGACTGAACACAAAGAATGTTATACTCGTGATCATCATCATCATCATCATCATTGGCGTCTTAGTCTCTGGAGACCATGCAGATAGCGCCCTTGGGGTGTCGTCTGTCTCTGGGTTGTTGGCATCATCTGTTGTGGCTGTGGAGACCTATGCGCGAGTGGCAGTCCCTCTTGCAGTTTGTGCAGACAAGCTGGGAAGCCCGAGTTGCTGTGGTTACTGTCACGTGGCCCTTTCTGACATGTTTCTCTGCTGCCAACTGACCTCTCCTCGTATCAGCGATTGAGATACCTTTACTTACTGTCAGTCTCCAGGTGCCTCGGTCCTTGGCCAGCACTTCCCAGCCATTAGGTTCGATGTCACATGCCTTCAGGTCCCTCTTGCATGCATCCTTGAAACGGAGTGAGGGGCAGCCGACTCTTCTTGTGCCAGTGGCCAGCTGTTCATATAGGATGTCCTTTGGCAGCCTCCCATCCTCCATGCGTCGGACGTGTCCCAGCCATCGAAGGCGACGTTTGCTCAGAAGGGAGAACATGCTGTGGGTGTTTGCACGCTGCAGGATTTCGCTGTTTGGGACATGGTCTTGCCAGCTGATTTTCAAGATGTGTTTAAGGCACCGTATATGGAAGGAGTTGAGCCGGCGCTCTTGCCTCATGTAGGTATTCCAGGTCTCACTTCCATATAGAAGGGTGCTGAGAATGCAGGCTTGGTAAACTTTGACTTTGATTTGCACTGTCAGCGCGTTGTTTTCCCACACCCTCTTGGTCAGTCATGACATGATGGTGTTTGCCTTTCCAAGCCTTCTGTCCAGCTCATTATCGAGCGAGAGAGTGTTGCTGATGGTTGACCCCAGGTAGGTAAAGTTGTTGACTGCTTCCAAGGTGACACCGTTGATTTTGATTGTAGGGGCAATGGTGGTATCTTGCACGCTGACCTTTGTCTTTTCCAGGCTGATGTCGAGTCCAAAATGCATGCAGGCATCAGCAAAACGGTCTCCCAGTCTCTGAAGAGCTTCCTCAGTGTGTGCCACAAGAGCCGCGTCATCTGCGAAAAGCATCTCCCTGATAAGCACAGCCCTCACTTTCATCTTTGAGCGCAGTCGTGCCAGGTTGAACAGCCTCCCATCGGTCCTGGTGTGTATATATATGCCATCAGTGGACGAGTTGAAGGCGTAGGACAGAAGCAAGCAGAAGAAGATCCTGAATAGGGTTGGTGCCAGAACGCAACCCTGCTTCACACCGCTGTTAACTGGGAAGGAGGTTGAGGAAGATCCATCATACAGGACTGTTCCCTTCATATCTGCATGGAAAGAGATTATCATGCTGCAGAGTTTTGTAGGGCAACCGATCTTACTGAGAACTTCAAAAAGGCCCTTTCTGCTGACTAAGTCAAAGACCTTGGTGAGGTCGATGAACATCATGTAGAGTGGTTGACCTTGCTCTCTGCTCTTCTTTTGGAGTTGTCGTAAAGAGAAGATCATGTCTGTTGTCGACCTACCTGCTCTGAAGCCGTACTGGGATTCTGGGTACACACAAAGAATGTTACACTCGTAATCACAACTATAAAAAACACAAAGAATGTTACACTCGTGATCAAAACTATAAAAAACAGTATGAATGTTACACTCGTGATCACAACTATAAAAACACAAAGAATGTTACACTCGTAATCACAACTATAACAAAAACACAAAGAATGTTACACTCGTAATCAGAACTATAAAAAAAACACAAAGAATGTTACACTCATAATCACAGCTGTGACTGAACACATACAGACTTACGCTTATAATCACAACTATAATGGAACACGTAAAGATGGTTGGACTCCTAATCACAGCTATAAATGACCACTAATAGCTACTACTAGACACTTGTAATTACAGATATAAAATGGTACACATAAAGACTGTTTCACTTGTAATCACAGCTATAAATAAACGCATATACTGTTACACTCATAATCACAATAATAAATAAACACATAAAGACTGTTACACTCATGATCACATAAAGGTGGTCACAGCTATAAAGAACAGATAAAGATGATTACGCTCGTAATCAAAACTATAAATGAAAAAACATAAAAGATGGTTGTCGGTAGTCTCTCAGGCCGACACAGACAAGCTGTGTTATCTTGTTGATGGTGCGGCTCTACAGTCCTGAATGTGATGCACTCGGGCAGTTGTGGATGGGACATAAGACACAGGTGATTGGGGTGGCTGTGACACAGCTTTCTGATGCCTCTTATGAACTGCAGCAAGACGCTGGTGGTGGTCAGCCTTGAAGATGGAACTGGCTTTCCTGGTCAGGGCTCGCAAGTGACTTCTGTTTGAAGCAACGAGCTTGAGTGGGTGGGGTTGATGGTCTGCCCATTTGAAGTACGTCTTGAGATTGTCTTTGTACCACTTGCTAGGGCGGTCTTGCTTTCGGTTGCCTTGGCCTAGCTTGCCAAAGAAAAGCTGCTTTGGAAATCTGGTTTGATCCATTTGGATGACAAAGCCAGTCCAACGAAGCTGGGCCTGGATTTGTTTGGCTTTGTTGCTTGTTATGTTTGTTCTATTAAGGACATCCTGGTTGCAGATTTGGTACTGCCACTTGATACGCATGATTGATCGCATTGTACACCTTAATCTTTGTTGACAGGCATATTTCTTTGTAATACAAGACCTTTTTTTAGAGTCGCCGTAGTGCTTGCTTAACTGGCTTTTTGGATCCATGCAGGGAGTCATCACTGGATATTGTGGTGCCTAGGTATTTGAAACTGTCCACATTATTCAGGTGCATGTCACAAATGATGATGCGGTGTTGTGAAGGGGCAGTTTTTTGGGGCGGGCTGGAAGAGGGCTTCTGTTTTATTCCTAGGCTAATTGTTGGTACAAATAGATTGGAGGCTTAAGAGAACCTGTCCATGATTGCCTGTAGGTGAGTCTATTCATGGACACAAGGGCACAGTCATCTTCAAATAGTGCTTCAGTGATGAGTCTTTCTGACATCTTGTTTTTGTCAGCAAGGCAATGTAGATCAAACTAATCCATCCAGGTAATATATAATGTATATACCAAGGTCAAGGTCACAGAGTCATAGAGAAGTATCTGTGTGAAGATGAGGTTGAAGAGTAGCGGAGTGAGTACACAGCCCTGTTTTCACCATTAGCTAAGGGGAATGTCTCAAAGGGTTCATGATCTGAGGGAATCTCTCCAGTCATGCCATCTTGAAAGAGCCAGATGAGGATGGTAAACTTATGAGGGCAACCAAGCATCTTGAGTACTACCCACAGTGCGTCTATTGATTGTATCGAAAGCCTTTATCAGGTCAACAAAGACGGCATTCAGATTCATGTTCTGCTCAATGCACTTTTATTAGCCTTATCTCACTGTGAAGACCATGTCATTGGTGCTGTGGTCTGGGCGAAAATGTCATTGAGACTAAGGGAGATTATCTTCTGACACTGCAAGTGTTTTGCCAGCTATGGAGAACAAGGAGATTCCTTTGTAGTTACTGTAGTCAGCATGTGTGCCTTTATTTCTTTAGAAGGTCACAATAGATGCATTACAGAGGTCATCTGGCATGTCCATCCAGAAGCTGATTAACAGAGTCTGTTCACTGAGAGCCTTGTACACCTCCACTGGGATACCATCCTTTCCAAGTGCCATGCCACAGTTCATTTCTTTAATGGCCATCCTCAATACTTCTATCATTGTTGTTGGAACATCCAGTTGGTTGTGCATTGGCTGTTGATGTATTTTGGTCATGAACCAAGTGACTGACAAGTGATGGCTGGCTTAAGTGTTCTTTCCATCTGTCCTTAGTCAAAATTTAATTAGCCTCTCATACCAACATGCAGGTCAAGAAGCTGTTTCAGAAGGCTTGATTTAATAGCCAGCCCAACTCCATGGATTCTGTTTTTGCATTGGGCTTTTCTTTTCCAGACCAAGGTGTTGCCACTTGCTGACCCAGTTAGACAACCCTCCTCAGCGGACCTGGTTTCACTCAAGGCTGCAATGTCGATATTGTAGCATGAAAGCTCCTTAGCAACTTGGGTTAATCTCCTGTAAGGTCTTGCTATGTTCTCTTTTTTCAATGAGAGTACAGATGTTATATGCTCCAAAAAAAGTTATTTCTTTGCTAGTTTCGTCCACAGATATGGATGATCTTGCCAGCCATGGCAAGCTGGCCAGATATTAAAGTGCAGGCTGTAAAAGAACACACATGAAGATGGTTACACTCATAGTAACAGTTATAAAGGAACACATAAAGATGGTTACACTCATAGTAACAGTTATAAAGGAACACATAAAGATGGTTACACTCATAGTAACAGTTATAAAGGAACACATAAAGATGGTTACACTCATAGTAACAGTTATAAAGGAACACATAAAGATGGTTACACTCATAGTAACAGTTATAAAGGAACACATAAAGATGGTTACACTCATAGTAACAGTTATAAAGGAACACATGAAGATGGTTACACTCATAGTAACAGTTATAAAGGAACACATAAAGATGGTTACACTCATAGTAACAGTTATAAAGGAACACATGAAGATGGTTACACTCATAGTAACAGTTATAAAGGAACACATAAAGATGGTTACACTCATAGTAACAGTTATAAAGGAACACATGAAGATGGTTACACTCATAGTAACAGTTATAAAGGAACACATAAAGTTGGTTACACTCGTAATGACAGCTATAAATGAACTCTTGTAAAAACAGGTATAAATGAACACGCACAACAATTTACATTTCAGTACAAGCAGCTTTGTCTGTATATATGTTTTTATCATCTTTTTTCGTTTTTGTATTGTCAGGCGATAAAGGTCAGTTTCATCCATATATATGCATGTTATATATGAAATTTTAGTGTTTATTTTTGTGTACTTCTAGACGATACAGATCATTGTCATCCATATATATATGTATGTATCAAATTTTGCAGTGTTCAATTTTGTGTATTCCCAGGTGATAAAGATCAGAAAATTGGAGAAAAATTTACATTAGAGGACTTCATGGATCAGGATTTTAAAATGAAGAATTTCCATCCAATATGGCTCTCGGGTATGATATGTCCTTGTTACATTACCCTGTAAACACACACGCACGCACGCACACACACACATGCGCGCGCGCACGCACGCATGCACACACACACACACACACACACACACACACACACACACACACACTGGTGCCTTCATCTTAAATTCAAATAAATGTTTTGTAATGCTGTGATCAGAATTATTTATCTAAATTCACTACAGTGAAGCAGTTTGCCATTGTTTTGTTTTAAATTCAAATTATTTATATCATTATTTATTATGTACTGGTTTTTTAATTGTTTTAATAGTCAAAATGACCATAAATTTCTGGATGTATACATCATAATCTGAATCAATGACCTTTCTTCTTTTTTATCTGACAAAGTTTTCATTTATTTCACCTATGTCAAGTTTAAAACCTTAATTATTTTATTTAGAATTCCAGTGCTTTGCAACACATGGTCACTATGTTATTCAGAACGTCATTGCTTTATGCCAATAACCAAACAGGCCATATGCTGTACAAAATTTTTTTTACCTGTAAAGTCTTAGCAAAGAATACACAGTACAATCCTACTTGACTAGAGCTTTTTATCTTTAAGTTTTAATTGTATCCCAAACAATGTATGTATGTATGTATGTATGTATGTATGTATGTATGTATGTATGTATGTATGTATGTATGTATGTATGTATGTATGTATGTATGTATGTATGTATGTATGTATGTATGTATGTATGCATGCATGTATGTAGGTATGTAGTATCTATTTGTATGACTAGCTGATTTTATTTTCTCTTCAGTTTAATTATTTTCATTATTACAAATAACAGCAAATTGAAATGAATCCATAAGACACTAAACATGTAAATACTGTCACAAGATCTATTTATTAAGATTATCTTTCCCTTCACTAGATCTATTTATTAAGATGATCTTTTCCTTCACTAGATCTATTTATTAAGATTGTCTTTCCCTTCACTAGATTTATTTATTAAGATTATCTTTCCCTTCACTAGATCTATTTATTAAGATTATCTTTCCCTTCACTAGATCTATTTATTAAGATTATCTTTCCCTTCACCATATCTGTTTATTAAGATTTTCTTCCCTTTCAATAGATATATTTATGAAGATTATCTTTCTTTTCACAAGATCTATTTATTTAGATTATCTTTCCCTTCACTAGATCTATTTATTAAGATTATCTTTCCCTTTATTAGATCTTTTTATTAAGATTATCTTTCCTTTCACTAGATCTATTTATTAAGATTATCTTTTCCTTCACTAGATCTATTTATTAAGATTATCTTTCTTTTCAATAGATCTATTTATTAAGATTATCTTTCCCTTCATTAGATCTGCAGTGAGCACTGCGTGCACATCTACCATTCGCTTAGAGGGAACGTTGCCCATAATATACAAGTATATATCACACCATACAATTAATCTATCTCCTATAAGATACAAGTATATGACACACCATACAATTAATCTATCTCCTATACGATACAAGTATATGACACATCATACAATTAATCTATCTCCTGTAAGATACAATTATATGACACATCATACAATTAATCTATCTCCTATATGATACAAGTATATGACACACCATACAATTAATCTATCTCCTATATGATACAAGTATATGACACACCATACAATTAATCTATCTCCTATATGATACAAGTATATGACACACCATACAATTAATCTATCTCCTGTAAGATACAAGTATATGACACACCATACAATTAATCTATCTCCTATAAGATACAAGTATATGACACACCATACAATTAATCTATCTCCTGTAAGATACAAGTATATGACACACCATACAATTAATCTATCTCCTATATGATACAAGTATATGACACACCATACAATTAATCTATCTCCTATATGATACAAGTATATGACACACCATACAATTAATCTATCTCCTATATGATACAAGTATATGACACACCATACAATTAATCTATCTCCTATAAGATACAAGTATATGACACACCATACAATTAATCTATCTCCTGTAAGATACAAGTATATGACACACCATACAATTAATCTATCTCCTGTAAGATACAAGTATATGACACACCATACAATTAATCTATCTCCTACACGATAGAATTATATGACACACCATACAATCAATATATCTCCTATAAGATACAAGTATATGACACACCCCATACAATTAATCTATCTCCTATACGATACAAGTATATGACACACCATACAATTAATCTATCTCCTATAAGATACAAGTATATGACACACCATACAATTAATCTATTTCCTATATGATACAAGTATATGACACACCATACAATTAATCTATCTCCTGTAAGATACAAGTATATGACACACCATACAATTAATTTATCTCCTGTAAGATACAAGTATATGACACACCATACAATTAATCTATTTCCTATACGATACAAGTATATGACACACCATACAATTAATCTATCTCCTGTAAGATACAAGTATATGACACACCATTCAATTAATCTATCTCCTATAAGATACAAGTATATGACGTACCATACAATTAATCTATTTCCTATAAGATACAAGTATATGACACACCATACAATTAATCTATCTCCTATACGATACAAGTATATGACACACCATACAATTAATCTATCTCCTATAAGATACAAGTATATGACACATCATACAATTAATCTATTTCCTATACGATACAAGTATATGACACACCATACAATTAATCTATTTCCTATATGATACAAGTATATGACACACCATACAATTAATCTATCTCCTATAAGATACAAGTATATGACACACCATACAATTAATCTATCTCCTATAAGATACAAGTATATGACACACCATACAATTAATCTATCTCCTGTAAGATACAAGTATATGACACACCATACAATTAATCTATCTCCTATATGATACAAGTATATGACACACCATACAATTAATCTATCTCCTATACGATACAAGTATATGACACATCATACAATTAATCTATCCCCTATATGATACAAGTATATGACACACCATACAATTAATCTATCTCCTATACGATACAAGTATATGACACACCATACAATTAATCTATCTCCTGTAAGATACAAGTATATGACACACCATACAATTAATCTATTTCCTATACGATACAAGTATATGACACACCATACAATTAATCTATTTCCTATACGATACAAGTATATGACACACCATACAATTAATCTATCTCCTATAAGATACAAGTATATGACGTACCATACAATTAATCTATTTCCTATAAGATACAAGTATATGACACACCATACAATTAATCTATCTCCTATACGATACAAGTATATGACACACCATACAATTAATCTATCCCCTATATGATACAAGTATATGACACACCATACAATTAATCTATCTCCTATAAGATACAAGTATATGACACACCATACAATTAATCTATCTCCTACACGATAGAATTATATGACATGATGCAATTAATCTATCTCATATATGATACAATTTTTTGACACCATACAATTAATACATCTCTTGTAAGACATAAATGATGCATCATATATTTAATATCTCCTATAAGATACAGTTATCTGACATGGTACAATTAACATATCTATTATAAGATACACATATAAGACACACCATACAATTAATACATTTCTTAAATGATACAAGTATGTGAACACAAGACAATTAGCATAAATCTTTCAAGATACAGTTATATCAAACACTATACAATTAATGGATTTCATATAAGATACAAGTATATAACACACCATCTAAATAATGTATCCAGCATAAGATACAAGTATATAACATACCATCCAAATAATATATCCAGCATAAGATACAAGTATATATCACACCATCCTAAAAATGTATCCAGCATAAGATACAAGTATATATCACACCATCCAAATAATGTCTCCAGCATAAGATACAAGTATATATCACACCATCCAAATAACATCCAGCATAAGATACAAATATATAACATACCATCCAAATAACATATCCAGCATAAGATACAAGTATATATCACACCATCCAAATAACGCATCCAGCATAAGATACATGTGTATATCACACCATCCTAATAATATATCAAGCATAAGATACAAGTATATATCACACCATCCAAATAATATATCCAGCATAAGATACAAGTATATGACAAAGTGTGTAGCATGGAACCTTTGATTTTTATTTCAGGGGAAGATAACTTTGTCTACAGGAATTATGAAGGAGCTGTAATTGGGTATAATTGCTCAACTAATACCACAGCCTTTATAATGGATAATTCCACATTTGTAAGTAATCAGTATACCTATATATAATAATGGATTATTCCACATTTGTAAGTAATCACTATACCTATATATAATAATGGATTGCTCCACATTTGTAAGTAACCACTATACTTATATATAATAATGGATTTACACCACATTTGTAAGTAATCACTATACGGATATATAATAATGGATTTACTCCACATTTGTAAGTAATCACTATACCCTAGTTTTGTTAAAACTAAATGGACATAAACATTAATAATGGATTGCTCCACATTTGTAAGTCATTTGACATACCTCATATTTTAGATGCAGATGTGACACCATATACATCTTTACCAAATATGAACTTATTCAAGGGCGACTTTTTAATTTAAGAAGAGTGTTTCTTGGAAATGTTTTGAAAGAAGAAAATGTCTTGCCAATTAACAGTTTGAAAAAATAATCAGTCTTGTACTGATTCGAAGAGAAAAAATGTATCGCCAATTAACAATTTCAAAAATAAAATAGATGGATGGATGAATGGATGGATGGATGGATGGATGGACGAATGGATGGATGGATGGATGGATGGATGGATGGATGGATAGATAGATAGATAGATAGATAGATAGATAGATAGATAGATAGATAGATAGATAGATAGATAGATAGATAGATAGGTAGGTAGGTAGGTACATAGATAGGTTGGTAGGCAGGTAGCAAGATAGGTAGGTCTGTATGTATATTCATGGTAACATTTAGGTATATCCTATTGATCTTTAGGTATATCATGTGTATCGTTAGGTATATCAAGTGTATCTCTAGGTATATCATGTGTATCTTTAGATATATCATGTGTATCTTTAGGTATATCATGTGTATCTTTAGGTATATCATGTGTATATTTAGGTATATCATGTGTATCTTAGGTATATCATGTGTATCTTAGGTATATCATGTGTATCTTTAGGTAGATCATGTGTATCTCTATGTATATCATGTGTATCTTTTGGTATATCATGTGTATCTTTAGATATATCATGTGTATTTTTAGGTATATCATGTGTATCTTTAGGTATATCATGTGCATCTTTAGGTATATCATGTGTATCATTAGGTATATAATGTGTATCTCTATGTATATCATGTGTATCTTTAGGTATATTATGTGTATATTTAGATATATCAGCTGTATCTTTAGGTGTATCATGTTTATATTTAGATATATCATGTGTATCTTTAGGCATATCAGCTGTATCATTTGGTATATCATGTGTATCTTTAGATATATCATGTGCATCTTTGGGTATATCAGCTGTATCTTTAGGTATATCATGTGTATCTTTAGATATATCATGTGTATCTTTGGGTATATCAGCTGTATCTTTAGGTATATCATGTGTATCTTTAGGTATATCATGTGTATCTTTAGGTATATCATGTGTATATTTAGGTATATTGTGTGTGTTACATGGTGCGAGTCTGGTGGTGATGATGTTGGATTATTTATTAGTTATTTATAGTATTGCACCACTTGTCACAGGATTGTATAAATATAATAATGATAAATACTATAACCCAACCCTTTTTTTGTATTCCTTATCTAAGAGATGACTGCCTTCTATATAATTACCCTGGTTTGAGTATGGGAATAGATATAGTAAACTGAGCAGATATATTGAACAAACAAATACAAGTCCCCGTAATGATAAACAAACAATTTAATCAAGTACTTACACAATTGTGAAAACTTCTTTTCATTAGGAATACACTCTACTTTAGAAATGAAACTTTCACCGAATTACAAGAAAACTTAAATTAGATTTAAATAAATAAGTCGATCTGTTACTGATAGCTTTAGATCATCATAGGATTGAGTGACACAATCAATGTCAATGCCTTGTACGATTTCATAATCCAATAGTCCACAGTCTCTGTTTCCTCTGTGCTGTTCAGAAGTTTGACTCTAGGACACTTTCTATCTTCTGTCTCAGGATACACTCTGAACACGTAGAATTTCAGCATGATGCTGGATTTCACCACTGGATTAATCGTCTCACTGCCCTTCCCTCTAGTTTCTTATCCATAGTATACGTCTCAGTGTATGTAACATCAATATATCCAAAAATAATTTTCTCCCTTTTAAAAGAAATTAAACAACACCATAAATCTCGTTATAAGTGATACAGTTGAGAACATTCATTATTCGAAAATCAGATATTTCTATCAGTGGTAAACAGCTCATAAGGCTATTAATCAACTACACATGTCCTCAAATGACCAGAGTTAGTCAAATTGCTAATTTGCAACACCTTGACCTTACACATTAACACACCATATGTGTATCTTTTGGTATATCCTGTGTATTTTAGGTATATAATGTGTATCTTTAGGTATATCAGGTGTTTCTTTAGGTATATATTGTGTATATTTAGGTATATCATGTTTGTATTTTTAGGTATATAATGTTTGTATATCTAAATATATTGTGTATGTATCTTTATCATGTGCATATTTAGGTATATCATGTGTATCATTAAGTAGATCTTGTTTGTATCTTTAGGTATATAGTGTGTATCTTTAGGTATTTCATGTTTGTATCTTTAGGTATATAGTGTGTATCTTTAGGTATTTCATGTTTGTATCTTTAGGTATATAGTGTGTATCTTTAGGTATTTCATGTTTGTATCTTTAGGTATATAGTGTGCATCTTTAGGTATTTCATGTTTGTATCTTTAGGTATATAGTGTGCATCTTTAGGTATTTCATGTTTGTATCTTTAGGTATATAGTGTGCATCTTTAGGTATATCATGTTTGTATCTTTAGGTATATAGTGTGCATCTTTAGGTATTTCATGTTTGTATCTTTAGGTATATAGTGTGCATCTTTAGGTATTTCATGTTTGTATCTTTAGGTATATAGTGTGCATCTTTAGGTATTTCATGTTTGTATCTTTAGGTATATAGTGTGCATCTTTAGGTATTTCATGTTTGTATCTTTAGGTATATAGTGTGCATCTTTAGGTATTTCATGTTTGTATCTTTAGGTATATAGTGTGTATCTTTAGGTATTTCATGTTTGTATCTTTAGGTATATAGTGTGCATCTTTAGGTATTTCATGTTTGTATCTTTAGGTATATAGTGTGCATCTTTAGGTATTTTATGTTTGTAGCTTTAGGTATATAGTGTGTATCTTTAGGTATTTCATGTTTGTATCTTTAGGTATATAGTGTGTATCTTTAGGTATTTCATGTTTGTATCTTTAGGTATATAGTGTGTATCTTTAGGTATTTCATGTTTGTATCTTTAGGTATATAGTGTGCATCTTTAGGTATTTCATGTTTGTATCTTTAGGTATATAGTGTGTATCTTTAGGTATTTCATGTTTGTATCTTTAGGTATATAGTGTGCATCTTTAGGTATTTCATGTTTGTATCTTTAGGTATATAGTGTGCATCTTTAGGTATTTCATGTTTGTATCTTTAGGTATATAGTGTGCATCTTTAGGTATTTCATGTTTGTATCTTTAGGTATATAGTGTGCATCTTTAGGTATTTCATGTTTGTATCTTTAGGTATATAGTGTGCATCTTTAGGTATTTCGTGTTTGTATCTTTAGGTATATAGTGTGCATCTTTAGGTATTTCATGTTTGTATCTTTAGGTATATAGTGTGCATCTTTAGGTATTTCATGTTTGTATCTTTAGGTATATAGTGTGTATCTTTAGGTATATAGTGTGTATCTTTAGGTATATAGTGTGTATCTTTAGGTATTTCATGTTTGTATCTTTAGGTATTTCATGTTTGTATCTTTAGGTATATAGTGTGCATCTACCTAAGAAAAAGATTCTCTGTCAATGGCTTTTTCAAATCTTTTTCAACTCTTTACCCAGTTTCTTCTAATTCGGATTTCAGCTGTTTCAGTAATTAGTGATTTATCATGATGAAAAGTGCACCAAAGTCTTGTGAATTTGATTCAATTCTGACATCTCTGCTGCTTGAGTGCTTAGACCCAATATTGCCTTCACTAACTGATGTTATTAATATCTCTCTCATAGGAGAAATTCCCATCATTTTACAAAACTGCAATCAAACCAACACTTGACCATAGTTTTTAAAGAACTACCACCCATTTTCTAATCTCCAATTCATATAAAAAATCTTAGAAAAGGTTGTTCTTACCCAAATTGTATCTCATTTGAATTCAAACAGTCTTTGTAGCAATGTACAGTCTGCATATCGCCCTTGACACAGTACGGAAACTACACTTCTGAAAGTATTTAATGACTTTCTCTCTGCTTTGGATAGTAAAGTTTACAGTCCTCACTTTCCTGGATTTATCTGCTGCATTTGACACAATAGACCATGATATATTGCTTCACCATCTCCAGCATGTAGTTGGCATTCAGAATATAGCCTTACAGTGGTTCAAGTCCTACTTAGTGAACAGGACACAAATTATACCTGCAAGTGGAATACTTTCCAGCTCAGTTGACATATGTTGTGGTGTTCCACAGAGATCTGTTCTTGGACCTGTTCTCTTCATTCTATACACTCAGCTGCTCTCAAATGTATGCTTTATGCTGATGACACCCAAATATACAAATCTAGCCACTCAACTGAAGTTGATGCTACCATCCATGGAGTAGACAAGTGCATTTCTGATGTGAAATCATGGATGACATGTAACAAGCTGCAGATGAATGATGATAAAAACTGAGGCTATTCTGATCACAACACAAAAACTTTCTCATTCACATCTTTTACCTCAGACAATAATATCAGCAACACCAACATTAAATTCTCAGTCAGTATGCAACCTAGGTGTTACTCTAGACAGTACTCTCACATTGCACCAACATGTCATGAACATATGCAAGGCTGCATATCTTGAACTGAGACACATCAGTTCCATTTGCAAATATCTTTCAGTTGATGCCACTAAAACACTTGTGTGTTCATTAGTATTTTCAAGACTGGACTATTCTAACTCAATTCTGTCTTGTTCATCACAATATTTACTCCAGAAAAAGTTCAAAACACAGTTGCACGGATCAGTTTTAGAGTACCTAGATCAGAGCACACCTCACCACTGCTCTGTACCCTACACTGGCTATCGATTTGATACAGAATCAAACACAAAATTTGTTCTCTGTGCTATGTTTCAATGACAGACTCCAGTCCAACATACCTATCTGGCCTCACCCATGTGTATACACCAGCTAGATACTTATGCTCTTCTTCTGACAATCATATACTCATTGTTACCATGGTGAAAACAAAGTAATATGGACAACATTCTTGCATACCAGGGCCCGGTGACGTGGAACAAATTGCCCATTGAAATTAGACACAAAGACACAGTGGTCCCTTTTAAGAGTGCTCTTAAAACTCACCTGTTTCGCCTGCAGAGACAAACTTAGAGACCTAATCATGTTTTGTATCTTATATGTTTTCAGCATGTTTTTATGTTTTCCAGTTTCATTGTTTTTGTCATTTTATTTTCTGTAGTGTAGTCATATCATTATTGATGGTGTAAAGTGCTTAGAGCTTCAAAAGATTATGCGCTATACAAAGTTCTCATTATTATTATTATTATTATTATTATTATTATTATTATTATTATTATTATTATTATTATTATTATTATTATTTTTTTTTTTTTTTCAGAGAGAATTAGATGCACATAATTTCAAAATCTCAGCAGATAAACAGTATGTACTCCTTGCTTATGATGTTCATCAAGTAAGTATACAATGAAAAAAATGATACATGTATTTAATCAAGTAAGTGTACAGTGACTAATGATACTTGAATTTATGCCATTGACTAATGATACATGTAATTCTACCAGTGACTAATGATACATGTAATTCTACCAGTGACAAATGATACATGTAATTCTACCAGTGACTAATGATACATGTATTTCTACCAGTGACTAATGATACATGTATTTCTACCAGAACACAACCATTGTTTTGTAGACTGTTACACTGAGTCAATTGATGACTTCTTTTAAAGACTGTTACATTGAGTCAAATGACAACTTCTTTTATATACTGTTACATTGAGTCAATTGACAACTTCTTTATAGACTTTTACACTGAGTCTAAAGACAACTTCTGTTTTATAGACCTGTACAACAAGTCAAATGGCAACATTTTTTATAGACTTTTACGTTGCGTCAAGTGACAACTTTTATTGTAGACTGTTACATTGAGTCAAATGACTACTTCTTTTTTAGACTATTACATCGAGTCAAATGGCTACTTCTTTTAGACTATAAACATTGAGTCAAGTGATAACTTCTTTTATAGACTGTTTCATTGAGTCAAATGACAACTTCTTTCTGTAGAGTGTTACATTGAGTCAAATGACAACTTCTTTTATAGACTGTTTCATTGAGTCAAATGACAACTTCTTTTTGTAGATTGTTACATTGAGTCAAATGACAACTTATTTTATAGACTGTTTCATTGAGTCAAATGACAACTTCTTTTTGTAGATTTGTTACATTGAGTCAAAATGACAACTTCTTTTATAGACAGTTACATTGAGTCAAATGACAAATATTTGTTTAAACTTTTTCACTTAGTCAAATGACAACTTTTTTATAGACGTTTACAGTGAGTGAAATGATAACTTCTTTTATAGACCCACTGAGTAAAACAGTGACTTCTGGTATAGACTTACACTGAGTCAAATGATAACTTCATTACTAGACCCATTTAGTCAGATTACTACTTCTTTTATAGATTATTACATTGAGTCAATTGACAACTTCTTTTTACAGACTGTGTTACACTGAGTCAAATGATAACTTTATTTATAGACCCAATGAGCTAAATGGCAAGTTTTTTTTATAGACTATTTACACTGAGGCAAATTGCAACATTTTTATTTACCAATAGACAGTAGACAGAGTCAAATGACAACTCAATTTATAGACCCAATGAGTAAAAAGGCAACTTCCTTTATAGACTTACAAATGACAAGCTCCTTTTATAGACCAATCTGGACATTAGTCAAGTTTAGGCTGTCCATTATAAGGCTTTTCACTCCTTAGACAACTGATGATGATGACAAACTGTCAAATTATATTTACAATTCAGACCCGTAAAGTGAACTGTTATTGACTTTTTGTCATCGTTATGTTATTCATGTCATTATTTATTTCATTCAGGTCAACATTTATGTCATTAATGTCAACATTTATGTCATTAATGTTTTCATTTATGTCATTCGTGTCAACATTTATGTCATTAATGTTTTCATTTATGTCATTCGTGTCAACATTTATGTCATTCAGGTCATCATTTTTGTCATTCAGGTCATCATTTATGTATATCAATTTTATGACTTTATAGAGCCAAGGTGTGTGTGAAATATTTTTGAAAGCAGATATTGTATTCAAGGCATGTATATTAAATCAGACTGAAAGGGCAATAACTCTTCAACTGCTGTACAGGTCAGACTGAAAGGGCAATAACTCTTCAACTGCTGTACAGGTCAGACTGAAAGGGCTATAACTCTTCAACTGCTGTACAGGTAGACCAACTGATCTTAAAATGTGTTCAATAGTATACACTAAATGTACTGATGCACATGTTTCTTCATTGACTATATTTACAATGTACTGCCAAATAGATTTAATTTAAATTTTTCATTCTGTTTTACCTTTAATTACCTCTTTTTTACTTTTAGATCTACAGACATTCCACAATAGCCAAATATAAAATATATAATGTAAATACAAGGTAAGTACTAAAACAGGCAAGGTCTTTTAAAGCGAACCTTACTACTATGCAAATCAAAGAATACCTGCATGATGCCACCTTGAAGCTGATATTTCCCATGTTTCCAAAGATATCAAGACAACAGTTGAAGTCAACTAAAGTGTTCTTAAAGTCTCAAACACCATATATCAGTTTCCACTAACAGCTGAAGTCAACTAAAGTGTTTTTAACCTCTCAAGCACCATAACTCAGTTTCCACTAACAGTTGAAGTCAACTAAAGTGTTCTTAAACTCTCAAACACCATAACTCAGTTTCCACTAACAGATGAAGTCAACTAAAGTGTTCTTAAACTCTCAAATACCATAACTCAGTTTCCACTAACAGTTGAAGTCAACTAAAGTGTTCTTAAACTCTCAAAAACCATAAATCAGTTTCCACTAATCAATTAATGACCACACATTGACAATACTCTAATTACCTAATTTGTATGCTTCACAGTTTTGACTTATCAGTTTTCTTTTCCAAATCATAAAATGGTATTCTATGTCACAAGCTTCAAGACATGGCCTAATGCACAGAAATCTTCCTATGTCAAAAGACTAACCCTTTGTCTACATTACAAAATCTCGAGAATTGCTTATTGTTTAGAAAATAGAAAAGGTACATTTTATGAAATTAATACTGGTAACTTTGAACTCTGATAAATGCTGTGAATTACGATATCATTTCTGCTAATTATCAATTGATTGTAAATATAAACAGCTGGATGTTGATTTTACATATACAATCTAACATAATGATTTCAACATGTGATACAGATGTCTATTTCAACATGTGATACAGATGTC
Source organism: Unio pictorum (assembly GCA_030141615.1). Lineage (NCBI taxonomy): Eukaryota > Metazoa > Mollusca > Bivalvia > Unionida > Unionidae > Unio > Unio pictorum. The sequence continues at coordinate 2,894,953 of JARLTB010000033.1, forward strand.
TATTTCAACATGTGATACAGATGTCTATTTCAACATGTGATACAGATGTCTATTTCAACATGTGATACAGATGTCTATTTCAACATGTGATACAGATATCTTTTTCATCATATGATACAGATATCTATTTCAACATGTGATATATGTCTATTTCAACATGTGATACAGATGTCTATTTCAACATGTGATACAGATGTCTATTTCAACATGTGATACAGATGTCTATTTCACTGGAAATGTCAATACACATCACATTCAGGTTTATCCATTCTAACTATATTAAAATGGCATAACAATGTGATTGATCCTTTTCTATAGGCTACATTGTATAAATATGTTCATTCAAATTTATTGAATATTTGGATACTGTTAAAATGTTTCTGGCATGATGGGCTAGTATTGGAATGTTACTGGCATAATATGCTAGTGTAGGAATGTTACTGGCATAATTGTTAGTGTTTGAATGTTCCTGGCATAATGGGCAAGTGTTGGAATGTTATTGGCATAATGGGCTTGTGTTGGAAAGTTATTGGCATAATGGGCAAGTGTAGGAATGTTAGTGGTATAATGGGCTAGTGTTGGAAAGTTATTGACATAATGGGCTAGTGTTGGTATGTTGCTGATGTTATTGGTTTAATGTTCATTGCATAGTCAGCTAGTGTCAGAATCCTGCTGTCATAATGGTCTAGAGTGGCATGTTATTGGCATACTCGGCTAATATTGGAATTGTAATGACATAATGGGCTAGTGTTGGAATGTTATTGGCATAATGGGCAAGTGTAGGAATGTTAGTGGCATAATGGGCTAGTGTTGGAAAGTTATTGACATAGTATGCTAGTGTTGGTATGTTGCTGGTGTTATTGGTTTAATGTTCATTGCATAGTCAGCTAGTGTCAGAATCCTGCTGTCATAATGGTCTAGAGTGGAATGTTATTGGCATACTCGGCTAATATTGGAATTGTAATGACATAATGGGCTAGTGTTAGAAAGTTATTGGCATAATGGGCAAGTGTAGGAATGTTAGTGGCATAATGGGCTAGTGTTGGAATGTTATTGGCATAATGGGCTAGTGTTGGAATGTTATTGGCATAATGGGCTACTACGTGTTTGGATGTTATTGACATAATGGGCTAGTGTTGGAATGTTTTTGGCATAATGGGCTAGTACGTGTTTGGATGTTATTGACATAATGGGCTAGTGTTGGAATGTTATTGGCATAATAGGTTATTGTTGGGATGTTATTGGCATAATGGGTTAGTCTTGAGATGTTATTGGCATAATGGGCTAGTACGTGTTTAGGTGTTATTGGCATAATGGGCTAGTGTTGGAATGTTATTGGCATAATAGGTTGGTGTTGTGATGTTATTGGCATAATGGGCTAGTCTTGGGATGTTATTGGCATAATGGGCTAGTGTTGCAATGTTATTGGCATAATGGGTTATGGTTAGAATGTTATTGGTATAATGGGCTAGTGTCAGAATGTTATTGGCATAATGGGCTAGTGTTGGAATGTTAGTGGCATAATGGGCTAGTGTCAGAATGTTATTGGCATAATGGGCTAGTGTTGGAATGTTAGTGGCATAATGGGCTATGGTTGGGATGTTATTGGCATAATGGGCTAGTGTTTGAATGTTATTGGCATAATGGTCTAGTGTTGGAATGTTATTGGCATAATGGGCTAGTGTTGGAATGTTAGTGGTATAATGGGCTAGTGCTGGAATGTTATTGACATAATGGGCTAGTGGCTTATTAATGGAATGTAACTGGCATCATAGGGTATGGAATGTTATTGGCATAATGGGCTAGTGTTGGAATGTTACTGGTATAATGGGCTAGTGCTGGGATATTATTGGCATAATGGGCTAGTGTTGGAATGTTACTGGTATGATGGGCTAGTGGTGGAATGTTATTGGTTTAATGGGTTAGTACTGGGATGTTATTGGAATTTTGTTCTAATGGAATGTACTTAGCATAATATGGTATATTGGAATGTTGTTCTAAAGGCTTATTATTGGAATATTGTTCTAAAGGCTTATTATTTGAATATTGTTTTAAAGGCATATTATTGGAATGGGATTGACAGAAAAATCTGTATGAGTTAAAAGCTACTGACTATTTTAATTTATTTATTTAATAAACAGTCCACATAGGCACTTGATTTTTATATAATTAAATATCTTTAATAAAGAGTCAATGTAGGCATTTGATCTTTTATATAATTATATTTATCTATCTTTTATATTTCCATGAATAATACATTTTCTATTTCCTTTTTCTAAGAATGCATGATGATCTAAAAGGTCCAGAGGGATTTCAGTTCCAGTATGTGGGTTGGGGCCCGAAGGGTCATTCTCTTGTAAGTATATTTATAAAGATTTGAGTTTACATCAACAATACAGTTTTGTTGGTGATTCACGTTTCTTTTTACTCTGTATAGTCGTTATCATTCTAAACCGCAAACAACGTAGATATTGACCTCCTATCACATCATCACAGTAGAGTCTGTGTTGTTTGTCCTGATGGTTAGTCATATCAAACTATATAGACACAGGTCTGCAGCCTAGTCATATCAAACTATATAGACACATGTCTGCTGGCTATTCCTAGCAAACTGTATAGACACTGGTCTGCTGGCTATTCCTAGCAAACTGTATAGACACTGGCCTGCTGGCTATTCCTAGCAGGCTGTATAGAAACTGGTCTGCTGGCTAGTCATATCAAACTATATAGACACATGTCTGCTGGCTATTCCTAGCAAACTGTATAGATACTGGTCTGCTGGCTATTCCTAGCAAACTGTATAGACACTGGCCTGCTGGCTATTCCTAGCAGGCTGTATAGAAACTGGTCTGCTGGCTAGTCATATCAAACTGTATAGACACAGGTCTGCTGGCTATTCCTAGCAAACTGTATAGATACTGGTCTACTGGCTATTACTATCAAACTGTTAAGACACTGGTCTGCTGGCTATTCCAAGCAAACTGTATAGACACAGGTTTGCAGCCTAGTCATATCAAACTGTATAGACAATGGTCTGCTGGCTAGTCATAGCAAACTGTATAGACATCGGTCTGCTAGCAAGTACTAACAAACTGTATAGACACATGTCTGCTGGCACATTCTGCTATGACAGATTTGGGTCTGTGTAGAATACAGTTTGGACTTGAGTCAAAGTTAGCTTCTATTAACTATTTAATTAATAGATTAAAAGAAATCTTAATTAATAGATTAAAAGAAATCTTAATTGATAGATTAAAAGAAATCTTAATTAATAGATTAAAAGAAATCTTAATTAATAGATTAAAAGAAATCTTAATTAATAGATTAAAAGAAATCTTAATTAATAGATTAAAAGAAATCTTAATAGATTAAAAGAAATCTTAATTAATAGATTAAAAGAAATCTTAATTAATAGATTAAAAGAAATCTTAACTAATAGATTAAAAGAAATCTTAATTAATAGATTAAAAGAAATCTTAATTAATAGATTAAAAGAAATCTTAATTAATAGATTAAAAGAAATCTTAATTAAGAAATATATTAATTGCTTCCATTTTAAAGATCTTTTGAGACAAAAGTCCATTCATCAAAATGAAATTTTCTGAGACAAAATCAAAAATCAAGTAATTAAAGTGATGGATGAAGAAATTTTTTTTCCTGGTAATCCAGCTTGTAAAATTTAGAAGGAACTAAAAGCTATGAATTAAAGTTAGAGTTTGTCTTAAGCTGCTACTTACACGTAATTGAGAAAATTGCTTTTTAAAACTATTATTGCTTGTTGTTGTATTTTTATAGTAATTGAATCATTATGGATACTGAATTAATTGGTGGCTGTTATAGAGAGGTGATCTCATAACACAAGGTACCTGTAAAGCAGGTTTGGCTATCTTCATTGCGAAACCATGACTCAATGCTTTGTTTTGCAGATCTTCATTCAGCTGAATAATCTGTTTTATCAAAGGGACATTCTGGACCCACCTGTTCAACTTACTCGTGACGGAGTGCCGGAGGAAATTTACAACGGAATACCAGATTGGGTTTACGAAGGTATTTGAAAGTTACCACGATGATGTCATCAAGTTAGAGATACTGCAAGGAATTTTCATAATATTAGGAGGTCCCCCACAGTGTATTGCTGTATTTCTTATAGTGGATTGTTTACAAATCTGAACATAAGTAAAATGTATTTTGACCTATAACAATAAAAAATAATGTTACAGTACCAGCTATGTTGCAATTATTATTTTATTTCTTGAGACAGATTTTATTTTTATTTCTTGAGAGAGATTTTATTTTTATTTCTTGAGACAGATTTTATTTATATTTCTTTGAAACAGATTTTATTTTTATTTCTTGAGACAGATTTTATTTGTATTTTGTGAGACAGATTTTATTTTATTTCTTAAGACAGATTTTATTTTTATTTCTTAAGACAGATTTTATTTTTATTTCTTGAGACAGATTTTGTACTGATACAGTAAAGAAATAAATTAAAATGTGGATAATATGAGTTAAGACAAAAATATCTATATGGAAAAAAATCAGATAAAGATGACTTTAATATAAAATATGTATTTATTTATTTATGTACTTTTTATTTATTTATTTATTTATTTATTTATTTATTTATTTCTTTATCTATATTTTTATTTATAATTTCAGAGGAAGTTCTTAGTTCAGATAATGCTGTCTGGTGGTCTCCTGATGGAACTTCAATAGTTTATACTATGTTTAATGACACCAGTGTGACGAAATTTGAATATATAATATATGGTGACATGCGTGATCCATATGTGCAGTCCAGAAGGATAGCATATCCCAAGGTACATTATTATAATGAAATCCATTAGAATGGAAAATCCAAATGTAAAGTATTATACAGCAATCCTGAAGGATAGCATATCCCAAGGTACATTATTATAATACAATGTCAATATTATAATACCAATCCAGAAGGATAGCATATCCCAAGGTACATTATTATAATACAATGTCAATATTATAATACCAATCCAGAAGGATAGCATATCCCAAGGTACATTATTATAATACAATGTCAATATTATAATACCAATCCAGAAGGATAGCATATCCCAAGATACATTATTATAATCCAATACCAACAATATAATACCAATAATATAGTTCCAATCCAGAAGGATAGCATATCCCAAGGTACATTGTTATAATCCAATACCAACAATATAATACCAATAATATAGTTCCAATCCAGAAGGATAGCATATCCCAAGGTACATTGTTATAATCCAATACCAACAATATAATACCAATAATATAGTTCCAATCCAGAAGGATAGCATATCCCAAGGTACATTGTTATAATCCAATACCAACAGTATAATACCAATACAGAACGATAGCATATTCAAAGGTACATTATTATAATCCAATACCAATAATATAATACCAATACAGAATGATAGCATATCCCAAGGTACAGAATGGAAATGATACATTGTCCAAAATGTACCCTAAAGCAGTTGTTAACAGAATGGAAATGATACATTGTCCAAAATGTACCCTAAAGCAGTTATTAACAGAATGGAAATGATACATTGTCCAAAATGAGCCCTAAATCAGTTATTAACAGAATGGAAATGATAAATTGTCCAAAATGTGCCCTAAATCAGTTGTTAACAGAATGGAAATGATACATTGTCCAAAATGTGCCCTAAAGCAGTTGTTAACAGAATGGAAATGATACATTGTCCAAAATGTACACTAAATCAGTTATTAACAGAATGGAAATGATACATTGTCCAAAATGTGCCCTAAAGCAGTTATTAACAGAATGGAAATGATACATTGTCCAAAATGTACACTAAATCAGATATTAATAGAATGGAAATGATACATTGTCCAAAATGTGCCCTAAAGCAGTTATTAACAGAATGGAAATGATACATTGTCCAAAATGTGCCCTAAAGCAGTTATTAACAGAATGGAAATGATACATTGTCCAAAATGTGCCCTAAAGCAGTTATTAATATTGGAAAAGATACATTGTACAAGATGTACACTAAATCAATCAAAAAGGTCATTATAAGTTTCCTAGTCCTGTTTGATTATTTTACTTGAGAAGAGGCTAGTATTTCTTTTTGTATAACTAATTAATTCATTTGAAATCATCAGTGCTATTTGTGGAGGTACACCTTGCTTTGTATAACTAATTAACTTATTTGGAAGCATCAGTGCTATTTGTGGAGGTACACCTTGCTTTGTATAACTACGGTAATTAATTCCTTTGAAATCATCAGTGCTATTTGTGGAGGTACACCTTGCTTTGTATAACTAATTAATTCATTTGAACTCATCAGTGCTATTTGTGGAGGTACACCTTGCTTTGTATAACTAATTAACTTATTTGGAAGCATCGGTGCTATTTGTGGAGGTATACCTTGCTTTTAAATTGAAACATTTTGCAAACTCATTGCCTGCTGTTATATTTTCTTCTGTATTGCAATTTTGTTTGTGATACACCCCCATCCAAATCCTCAAAAGCAATCTTTGCTGGTCAATAGAAAAGAAACAAAGAGACCAGTTACTATAGTTACCAAGCGTTGAGATTGTAAGTTATTTTAATTCAAATTACATTATTTTATAGGGACAACTTTGTGCCTTTTTCCATCACATCTTATATGTCAATGCAGAAATGCATTTATACATGTGTAAAGTTTACACAACCTGTGTGTGAAATTTATACAATCTGTATGTGACGTTTACACAGCTATTATGTGATGTTTATAAAGCCATTATGTGAAGTCTACATAACCAGCATGTGAAGTCTATACAGCCATTATGTGAAGTCTACATAACCAGTATGTGAAGTTTGTACAGCCATTATGTGAAGTCTACATAACCAGCATGTGAAGTTTATACAGCCATTATGTGAAGTCTAGATAATCAATATGTGAAGTCAATATGGCCAGTATGTGAAGTCTACATAATCAGTATGTGAAGTCAATACAGCCAGTATGTGATGTCAATATGGCCAGTATGTGAAGTCTAGATAATCAGTATGTGAAGTCAATACGGCCAGTATGTGATGTCTACATAACCAGTATGTGAAGTCAATACGACCAGTATGTGAAGTCTAGATAATCAGTATGTGAAGTCAATACGGCCAGTATGTGATGTCTAGATAATCAGTATGTGAAGTCAATATGGCCAGTATGTGATGTCTACATAACCAGTATGTGAAGTCAATACAGCCAGTATGTGAAGTCTAGATAATCAGTATGTGAAGTCAATATGGCCAGTATGTGATGTCTAGATAATCAGTACATGAAGTCAATATGGCCAGTATGTGAAGTGTACACAGCCAGTATGTTAAGTCCATATAACCATTATGTGAAAACTACATAAACTAGTATGTGAAGTTAATGTGTACAGTTTATAAAAAAGCTGTTAAAACTACATTAAAAATCCATATCACACACACAGTATGTGATGCTTACACAGTATGTGAAGTTATAGTCATTAGGCAAAGTTACACAGTCATTATGTCAAGTTACACAGTAATTAGGCAAAGCTATACAGTCATTATGTAAAGTTACACATTCATTATGTAAAGTTACACATTCATTAGGCAAAATTACACAGTCATTATGTCAAGTTACGCAGTCATTATGTGAAGTTATACAGTCAATTTGTACAGTTTATGAAAAGTTGTTTAAGTAAAGTTACACAGTCATTATGTCAAGTTACACAGTCATTATGTCAAGTTACAGTCATTAGGCAAAGTTACAGTCATTATATCAAGTTACACAGTCATTATGTCAAGTTACACAGTCATTATGTAAAGTTTATGCAGCCAGTATATGCAGTTAACACAGGTAGTGAATTTGCAATATATGTAATCAGTATTCGACATGGACACAACCAATATGTGAAGTTTACACAGCCAGTAGAATAAAGAAGATATTTGTGGCTGTTTATATCTTTTTTAAGTTGATGGTGTTTCATTAGCATCTGTAAGGCAACATTAATGTCATATACTCCACTAAAAAAAAACTGTCAGATGCGATCTGTTAAAATCAGAAACACCAGACAGGTGAGATCTGTTAAAAATAAAAACTTGTGTAAGGTGAGATCTGTTAAAAATAAAAACACCTGTCAGGTGAGATGTGTTAAAAATACCAGGATGTTCAGACAATACATATATGGTTGTATTTATATGAAAATTGCATAACATTGGAATGTCTTTCAGGCAGGGACGCGAAATCCAACCTTTGCTCTGCGAATTCTGCATCTGGACAACATGACAACACACGATCTGGATCCCCCAGCAGAATTCAAGAATAGGTATAATAATAGAATAAAATATAATAATAATAATAATAATAATAATAATAATAATAATAATAATAATAATAATAATAACAATAATAATAATGATAATATTAATAATAATAATAATAATAATAATAATAATAATAATAATAATAATAATAACAGTTCCAATAAAAGTGTTATATGAAATGTATGAAATGCGTTGAGTAAAGCATATACAATGCTTCTATTATTGATAGTTTATATTGAACTGTTGGACAAGTTTCATAAACTTTATGTACAAATCTTTGCCATTCTGTTTATTACAGACTCTGACATCTTACTATTAATATGATGTAAATAAGTGTTTTGTCACAGTGAACCATGTGGAATACTGATATTTGTGCATCATCTATTAATGTTAAATGTGTATCATCTAACCATTGATAATTGTGTATCATCTTGTTACTGCTCAATCTGTATCATTTAATAATTTTTATCTTGCTACTGTTAAATGTGTATCATCTTACTACTCCTAATTTATATCATCTCAATACTGTTAAATGTGTATCATTTCATTACTACTAATGTATATCATCTCAATACTGTTAAATGTGTATCATTTCATTACTACTAATGTATATCATCTCAATACTGTTAAATGTGTATCATTTCATTACTACTAATGTATATCATCTCAATAATGTTAAATGTGTATCATTTCATTACTACTAATGTATATCATCTCAATACTGTTAAATGTGTATCATTTCATTACTACTAATGTATATCATCTCAATACTGTTAAATGTGTATAATTTCATTACTACTAATGTATATCATCTCAATACTGTTAAATGTGTATCATTTCATTACTACTAATGTATATCATCTCAATACTGTTAAATGTGTATCATCTCATTATTATTGAATGTGTATCATCTTACTACTGTTAAATGTGTATCATTTCATTACTACTAATGTATATCATCTCAATACTGTTAAATGTGTATCATTTCATTACTACTAATGTATATCATCTCAATACTGTTAAATGTGTATCATTTCATTACTACTAATGTATATCATCTCAATACTGTTAAATGTGTATCATTTCATTACTACTAATGTATATCATCTCAATACTGTTAAATGTGTATCATTTCATTACTACTAATGTATATCATCTCAATACTGTTAAATGTGTATCATTTCATTACTACTAATGTATATCATCTCAATACTGTTAAATGTGTATCATTTCATTACTACTAATGTATATCATCTCAATACTGTTAAATGTGTATCATCTTACTAATGTATATCATCTCAATACTGTTAAATGTGTATCATCTCATTATTATTGAATGTGTATCATCTAACTACTGTTAAATGTGTATCATTTCATTACTACTAATGTATATCATCTCAATACTGTTAAATGTGTATCATTTCATTACTACTAATGTATATCATCTCAATACTGTTAAATGTGTATCATCTCATTATTATTGAATGTGTATCATCTTACTACTGTTAAATGTGTATCATTTCATTACTGTTGAATTTGTATCATCTTACTACTGCTAATGTTTATCATTTTACTACTGCTAATGTGTATCATCTTATTACTGTTAAATGTGTATCATCTCATTACTATAGTATGTATATCATCTTACTACTGCAAATGTCATCATCAAATCAAATCATCTCATTACTATTTAATGTGTATCATCTTATTACTGTTAATGTGTATCATCTTACTACTGCTAATGTGTATGATCTCATTACTGTTGTATGTGTATCATCTCATTACTGTTAAATGTGTATCACCTCATTACTGTTAAATGTGTATCATCTCATTACTGCTAAATGTGTATTATTTCATTACTGCTAAATGTGTATCATCTCATTACTATTAAATGTGTATCACCTCATTACTGTTAAATGTGTATCATCTTACTACTGTTAAATGTGTATCATCTCATTACTGTTCAATCTGTAAGCAGCAGAGAGGGTGAACCCTACAACGTTTTTAGACAAAATTTGATTGAAATCTTAAAACGAGCCGTCCTATAATCTCATTTCAACCAAAAAAAGGGCGAATCCTACAACGTTTTCAGACAAAAAAAATTGATTGAATCCTTAAAACGATCCGTAGGATTTCGTTGAAATCTACGAAATCTCATTTTAACTAAAAAAATGAAAACGAAGATTTTTACGATTTTTTAATCAATTTTGGTCACAACTTGTTGTCATCCACCCTCTCTGCTGCTTAGTGATTTCATCACTGGGTTAACGAAAAATAATAAATGATTTTAACCGAATATTTGATCCAGTCCGATACGATATCGTGTCCGAGGATCATGCAAATTTATTGTTGCGAATCCGTGCGGAGTCGACTGAGCATGACTAAAGAAATCTCGAAATTGATTGAAGTCCATATCAGAACACCATGTCTGCCATATATTTCTAAGAGTATGAGTATCAACGCCGTTGAATACAGAAAGAATATTGCAATTATCTCTGATGACTTTTGGAACCTGAGTGTAGCGTTGAGTGACATATATCACGTCAGTGTTTTTGTGACGCCCCCGGGAAAAGATCCTAGCAGGATTTTTTTGTTTATCCAACATTATATCGTCGTATACGACTAAATTGTTAATATCTCCATCAATATCATCAATACTCGGTGCTTCATCGATATCGGTTATAAAATCAATGGCGTTCTCACCGCTAATTTCTGATGCATTCTCGTTAAAATCTTTTAGCACTTCATAACATCGTTGATCATCTACGCTAGGAGCAATTAAATACAACTTATCCCACTTCATCCATCTCATTATTAAATTGAGCAACAATTGCGTTTTACCGGATCCAGATGGCCCGATTATAATCATCCGGATAGAGTTTGGTAGCGCTGCATGATGCTTAACCGGTTCTCTTCTTTTAGTCGCTGAAAAATCAATTATATCCATATCTCTATACATAAATTATGGATCTATATTGTGTGAAGTGCAAAACGCGTACTGGCACAGAAGATGTGACGACGGTTACAACTAAAAATAACCGATCAGCGCTTTCTGGTAAATGCATGCAATGTGGTACAAAGAAATTTAGATTTGTGTCAATGAAATCTGATTTAAAAAAAAACGAGGAGGTGATATCGCAGCCAAATTGGCAAAGCTCCCTGGAACCCCATGGGCAAAGTACCCCGGAGAAAAGCACCTTCCCGGATATAGCTACTGTGGACCGGGAACCAGACTTGATATCAGACTCAATAATCAAAATCAACCCAACCCCGGTGAAGAACCAATAAACGCCATTGATAAGGCCTGTCACCTTCATGATGTTGCTTATAAAAGCAGCAATCTGCAACACAGGCATCTAGCAGATGTGAAATTAATTCATGCGTTAAATGCTATTCCTGATAAATCCTTCAAAGAAAAATTGGCTTCATTTTTAATAAAATCGGCTATGAAAAGCAAATTGATGTTAGGTGCCGGTAATTAATAATATGGAATCAATTTATTATTCCCCAAGAGGATACTGGAGGGGTAAATCAGCAGTCCATAAACTCGCTAGCGCTGCAAAAGTGAAAAAAACCACTGCGGCTAATTGGTTATCCAAACAGGCACTATGGCAAATTTATCTACTACCGCCTAAACAAATTCAATTCTCGCATTTTGATGTGACCGCTCCTAATGAAGTTCATCAGGCTGATATATTATTTCTGCCTCATGATCGTGGTTACAAATACGCTTTAACCGTAGTTGATATTGCAAGTCGATACAAAGAAGCAGAACCGTTAAAAACAAAATCAGCCACTGAAGTCGCTTCTGCATTTGAGAGGATTTATCGACGAGGTCCTCTGCACTGGCCAAATCTATTGCAGGTTGATCCTGGCAAGGAATTTCAGGGTGTAGTATTATCTACAATGAAACATCATAATGTCACCATACGACGAGGGCATACTGCGCTACATCGCGATCAGGCCATTGTAGAACGATTTAATCGGACTCTTGCTGAACGGTTATTTGGATATCAATATGCAAAAGAATTCATTCAAGAAAAGCGATCGCGTGAATGGGTTAAAAGATTACCATCTGTGATTACTGCACTGAATAACGAGATTACTAGAACAATCAACATGAAACCTATCAACGCGATTAAAAAGAAGTCAATACCCGTACAACCACAAAAAGATTTCAAAGAACCAATTCTTCATAGTAATGTCATTGTGAGGTACTTATACGAACCAGGAGAGCTTGAAGGGGGTAGAAAAAGGGCTACTGATCCTATTTGGAGTGTCACTACACACAAGATATCTACTATAACACGATCTACGGGTAGACCTCCAGTCTATAAACTGGATTCAACTGCCCCTCAGCGGGTTTTTACTCGACAACAATTACAAGTGATTCCCGAGGATACTCAATTGCCACCGCATGGTCTTAACTAGCACCGTTGCGTCTATTGCACTCAAGACAAGTCAACATCACATTATTTCTGACATGACCGAGACTGTTATTTTTTCTGTCTACGGTGAATTGGCGAGGATCCTTATCCGAATACTGCCAACGCATTATACAATTGCAACTCGCGCAGTGATTATTCTGTTGTTTCTTCAAAGTGATTATTAATTCAGCATCAATATCAAATTCTCGTTGTTTTTTTTTGTCCTGTTGTTTGTAACCGGAGAGTTTTTTATTAATGATGCTAACATCAATATCACTTATTGTTGTGTCATTATCATCGAAAACAACTCTTCGAAGTTGATTTATTTTTCGTACTCTGGATACTGCGAGATAGACTAAATTCGACCATTCGATGTGATTATCCACCATCCAAACAATTGTATCCGATATAGTCAATCCCTGTGAAGAGTATATTGTTGCTGCGTATCCTAGAGTCCACGGGGATTTATTAGCACGCAATGCATCTTCAACGACATTGATATCAACCAGCACAATATCATTTAATACGAGAATTTGTTTTTCACTCTGTCCTGGAATATCAACTTCAGTGTTCTGTTTTCGTGTATCCGATGGCCTATAACAAAGGGGTACTGGAAGCGTTGCAAATTTTTCTTTATGCAATTCAAATAACTTCATCTGAAGTGTATCCCTGACTATTTTTCTACTTGCAATTATCAAATCATTTGGTCTCCATGTTTCCCAGAAATCGTTTATTTGAGTTTCTGAAATCACTTCACGCGCTATTTCGCACTGGATTCTATCCGGTTGTAATCTAATTAGTTTCTTAAATTCTCGTAATCGTTCATCAAGTGATCTATAATCAGTGGTGATTTCTTCATAGTAGTCTACAAAACCTCTTAGCCATTCATGTGGAGATGCACCGACAAATGGTGGTGGTTGGCCGTGATCACCGCACATGACGACTTTTGTGTTTTTGTTTAACAACCACTCGAGAAATATTTGTAATACATCTAATGACACTGTGCATATTTCATCCCAAATTATGATTTCAGGAATGAATTTATCACCCATACGCTCAGGAGTCCATTTGTCACCCTTCCATCGAAAGAAACTATGGTAAGTACAGGCATTTACCCCTCGCTGTATCATCTCTCTGGCGAGTCTGTGAGTCGGTGTTAGCACAATCATGTTAGTAGAAATACAAGTATTTCCACCACGACGATATAATTCAATTGCACGAGTTGTCTTTCCTGACCCACCACAACCGTTTAAATAAACTGTCTTGTATCGACATATTGGATCAGATACCGGTGGTGCATTAGAAAATTCTGATTGAATTTCAATACGGTTACAACAAAGATATTTATCATCCATGGCAACGTCTGCGGATTCACAATACTCATGTAGCATCTCCTTTTTAAATCGCCAACGCCCCCACGCTTCCTCGGGATCTGTGAATTTAGCTACAGCTGATTTGTATTTATTGTGTATATACATCGAATCAGTGGCCACTCTAACCGCGGTATTAGGAAATCTATTTATCATCGAAAATAGATTAATAGAAGCATAGGCTAGCATTGAACTTCTCAAATGTGTGTACTGGGAATTATGTCCATCACAGTAGGTAACAACCGTACCTAATTTCTCACCATTGGATAGAAAAGCATCCTTACGGGATACAAGTTTTCCCTGTTTCATTAAATCCGCTACAAGAAAATCGTATTCAGCGACATCTATGATCAACCGCGAAGAATATTTTGCGTTGTCGTACCGTCCACCTTGAGTGAATTTACCGATTATTCTTCGTCCGAGATCCTTTGCTTGTTCTTTTTTAATTTCAAATAACTTCTTAGACCAATTTATGATTTCTTCTTCATTGAAATCAGGGAATTGTTTTCGTAGTTCGTTGATTATACGATCTAGATCGGGTTGTGGTAGCCAAACTTCTTTCTGAGCTCGATAGCATATAATAGCCTCGGAAACAATCAACGATATTAGCATACCACAATCAATCATATATCGTAGTAACACTATTGGCATCCAGGCCTTTTCAGATAGGTGTCTACCGAGCCAAACATAACTACACGGATGTAACCCTGTAGCTAATTCGAATGATATCACACGAGCGAATCCGGTTAAATCAAAATCAGGTAATGGTCCATTAATCGCAACACGAGTCATTTCATGTGTTGGGTGTCCAAATCGTTTGAAGTACTCAGCGCATTCCCCATACCCGAGAAAACTTCCGGGATAACACGCGGCTATATCAATTGAAATCATACCATCACGTGAGTATTTCGTATTCCACAATCCTCCATGACCAAATTCGACGCAACTCGATTTAACATCCTCAAGAAAATCACTTCGTGTTGGACGCCATGAGTTTTTTTCTCTTGCGAAGTGAGCTACCACTGATGGAATAGTAAAACTATCCGTGAGTAGTTTTTCATGGAAACTCTCCGGTGAAAAATCATTAGCGATTTTTCTCATTCTGTTATCTAATTCTTCAACGCGATATAATTCACCATTTGGTTTTACAAATTGATCGAATCCTTCATCACTTCTAAGTAACCACACTGACACAGGATCATCCTTACACAACGCATTAATAGCATCAAATAATCTCTCTTCATAGAAAACATCCCCGACGAACTCCTTAGGGATATATTTCACGGTTCGTTCTCGTGGAAATACTGTTACCGCAGGTGTCCACGCGTGTTTGTTATGATCAATAATCTGTATTGGCGCTCCATTTTTGTTATATTTCGGTTCGTATAAAACCTCTCCGGTTATCGTCATAACGGTTATTGGAAATCTTAATGATGTTTCTAACTTAGCTATATCAGAAATCTTTGCACCGTTCTGTTTCACTGTCAGTTCCCACTCGGTTATTTTTTTTCGTCTTAGATCAGTTAGTTTATTTCCTCGGGATGCATTTGTGAAGTGCTCCATTACCCGTGTTGCTACACAATTAAGCCCTGACGAATATTTCATAGGAGCTAGTTTTGCGATATCGGGTTTATCATTTAACGGATATAGCCCATAAACCATTGCTGTTACGGGATAAGATCTTTCGTAGTATGGTTTGTCAATGCCGGTTAGAATCCCTGGTTTGGAATCTCTACTCACAATGACAGCTTTTTTATTCTTGAGGATTGGTTCAAATTTATCCCTAATAATCCATTTGCCATCGACTTCAATAATGAATTTGATTCGGAAAAAATACCGTTTTTCCCCAACATGTGAAATTATCACTGCTGCTTTTTCATCATTCATGGTAGCGTCAACAACACCATCAATTCGAAGTGTTGACCAACAATAGGATGCTCCATCACGCTTAAATTCATTGAAACAATCTCTGATTTTATTAATCATGGCTTTATCAAGAATTTTATTCTTTGGTGTATCAGAGACTATATCGAGATTGAATTGAGCATCCTTCCAGGGTAATTTCTTGGACGCTTTTTTTGGTTTCTCGAGATTAAATTTGTTACGTTTTTTTGGTCTATCGAGATTAAATCTAGGACTGATTTTCAATAATCTCTTAAACTCTTTCATGTTTCCGTCTCTTGGACGTTTGATACGTTTTTTTGGTCTATCGAGATTAAATCTAGGACTGATTTTCAATAATCTCTTAAACTCTTTCATGTTTCCGTCTCTTGGACGTTTGATACGTTTTTTTGGTCTATCGAGATTAAATCTAGGATTGATTTTTAATAATCTCTTAAACTCTTTCATGTTTCCGTCTCTTGGACGTTTGATACGTTTTTTGGGTCTATCGAGATTAAATCTAGGATTGATTTTTAATAATCTCTTAAACTCTTTATCAACATTGAATTCAGCATTTTTCGAAGGCGTTTTCCTTAATTCGCTCATTCTATAATTAAAACAAGCATTTAAATGAAAGATTTTTATATAATGAATCACTGCAAGTGGCTTATGATTGGATCAGTAATCCCGTGTAACAAATCATGCAGAAGTGAGTTTTGTGGGTATCATATGCAAAGCTTTCGTCGTGGAAGCCTTGGTCCGTTACCCTGTATTCTATGTGGAGTTGGGGTTAGGGGGAAATCACGGTTGTGTTTGAATTGTGGTGGTAAACGATATAGGGAATTGAAGCGTTATTATGATAAAAGAATAAAAAATGGACAATCAATCAGAAATTATGACCCTGACGCTGACAAAGTCAGTATTCTTGACGCTGACAAAGTCAGTATTCTTGACGCTGACAAAGTCAGTATCAGGGATAAAATCATAAGAACTCCTCAAGACTACATCGAAAGATTTATCATTAAACCAAACAATGAATTAGACAAACAATAGTATTATATATACGAATGAACCAAGAATTCAGACAACATCCTGTGATCACAAATTATGAAGCATCCAGTGATGGTGTTGTAAGAAACCGCAGACTGAAGAAACCAGTTGGGTGGGATAATGGTATGGGGTATTTGATGTTTGGTGCTGGAAAGAAGAAATATCTCAATCATCGTTTCGTGTACGAGTGTTTCCATGGATTGATCGAGGATGATTCTGTCATTGATCATATCGATTCTAATCCGAAAAACAATTCTTTATCAAATCTGCAGGCTGTTACACAAAGTGAGAATACCGAACGAGGGGGGACTGGGAAATACTCGAAAAAAGCGAGACCTGTGAAATCTTTGAATACGATAACTAACGAAGAAAAAATATTTCAATCATTATATGAAGCCGGTAGGCACTTCGATATTTGTCCACCCTCAGTACGATATGTTGCAGAGGGGGTTTATCGATCTGCGTTTTCAAAAAATCGCGGACAGAAAATTAAATTTAGTTATGTCTAATGCGTCATATTTTTCATTTAGAAATATGTCATTGCTATAGAATAATGAATTCTGAAAACATGAATAGCATCATATCCGAGATTTCAAAATTGAAAGGTTGGGATATTGAACTATCAGATGGGTTAAATCCTGATCAAATCATGTCTGATTTTCAGGATATAGAATACGGAGTTAACAACAATAAATACATGCTGCCAAAGAAATATGCACTCATCAAAAGAATTCAGAATTCTATTAAGGACTCTCTCGCATTCTCCAGTGACGTAAGTGTGTTCGCTCCGTTATATACCATCGTAGAACGAATACGAAAAGAATTGGGGTACGAATACGAATTGAAAAAGGAGGTTAATTCTAAAGTTAGAAACCTACGGGCGTTAATTCAAGAAAATGAACAATTTTGATTGACCAACCATTTATCATTATTTGATTGCCCGACCATTAATCATTATTTGATTGTGACCGTCCCTCATAGAGATTTTAATTTTTTTTAGCATTTTTTGATTGATAATGTCAGAAACAGTGAATAAAAAATTGATGGCTGGTTCGGATTGATCAAAAATAGAATGGCGAAAGTCACAGTATTATTATTATTTATAGCAATTATGTGACTTTCGCCATCATTGATAGAAGCCGTTATAGGATGAAATAACACTTCCATGACCATCCGATGGTGTTAGGTCGGGATTGAAAAATTGTTTTGCAATTGAAAAATTGTTTCTGATTTCAAATAATGGTCAATGAAGCATTAACAACCCGATTAGCTCGTGAACGACTGGATGCAATCAAGAGATTTGTACCAATTCGTGACTCTGTACGGAATAAACTACAACAACGACAACAAGCGCAGACTGACTTTTCTGTGTCAAGTGAACAACTGTTTTCTCCGATAACAAGTGCGACCAAAGATGTGAAAAAGCTAACTGAAGCAGCGATATATGGAGATATTCCTGAGCGAGAACGAGTAAAGAAGGCGCCGCTGCTTGATACGCTTGAAAAGATAGCAGCAGAGACCGGACAAACACGCGCAGGGATACAACAGTTATCCAGTGATATAAAAACTCAACGCGAGTATGAACGACTAGCTGATATTGATGATTCTGCGCCTGAAACTCAAAGAGTTTCTACACCTGAACCACAACCTGTTGATGTCGTCACCCCAAGAGGTATCCCCTTTATAGACAAATTCACTGAAGAAGCTATAACAGAAATAAAAAAACCTCAATTGGAGAAACTCAAGGATTATACGACCTTTGGTGATTTCGCCGCCAAAAGCTTTGATTCTAGAAATGACTTTTTAAAAGACGAGTATAAAAACAGTAGAATAGGCCGAGACGACTGGGTTAATTGGTTGTATAAAACGAATAAGGGGATTACTGGTAATTTGAAAAAGGATACAGTTGAGTACAGAACTTTTAAAATAGGAGTTGATAGTTATGGTATACAAAAACAACAAGAACGAGGCCGACAAAGGCAATTACTTGATGATAGTGAAGGCGCAACTGGTACAACTAAGGAAACAAGCGGAAAAGGATATTCGATTGGAAATCCAAATGATGTCTTTGACTCTACCACGACATGTCCTGGTAGTGTTATCAATGATATATCACGATTAGAAGTTCTTGTAGGAGGTTTCCGAGCTGGAAATAACTCACCGGAAATAATTAATGAAGCAGCTGATATCTGTAGACGATTATTTCAGGGTGGTATCATGGATATCAGCACATATCGAGATTTCATTGGCGAGTTAGTAGACGGTGAAACCGTCCATGGTTATCATAGTGACTGAATCGATTAGATAAATAACAATTGAAAAATTGTTTCTGATTTAAAATAATGATCATACACTACAATCATGATAAACCAACCCCCGTCTACGTAGTTAATTCACGGTTTCCGGTTTATAGAGCATACTACGGAGATGGTTTAGGCAATACCATTGCAGGGTTATTTGCGAGAATGGCTCCAAAAGTGATGCCGTTAGCTAAACAACTAGGAATGAAAGCCATTGATGTTATTCGTGATAAGGGTATTGGTGCTGTTGGAGATCTTGCTGGAAAAGCGTTTTCAACTGCGAAGAATAAAATAACATCATTAGTGAGACGAAAAAAGAAACCGGTACCGTTACCGTCTACAGCAGAAATGCCTGCAAGTGTTAGTAGAATTATAAATAACGCAGTAGATGAAAAATTAGCGTCGATGGTGACTCCCTTGATAAATCAAGAGGACCAAAATAACATGATAGCAAACATGATAGCAGGAAGTGGCTTTAAAAAAACACGACGATGAAATGGGAAATCGCGATTTAGACTCTGATAAATAGAATAAAATGTTCAAAAGGTCACCTGATCCAGCATTTGATATAGACGCCCCAGTTGGCAAGGATGATTCTGTACGCGATTTTCAATTTTATTCTTATCACGCAGTACAACCAGATCTCCGATCGCGAATTGAACTTCAAGTTCATGATACCAGTAAATACTTCCTACCGTGTGAGGCATTTATCGAAATCGAAGGAGAACTTGTAACAAATGATGCTGCTCATAATGATCCACCATATGACAATAACCCAACTATCAAAGTTGGTTTTGTTAATAATGGGATCATGGCGTTATTTGAAAGCGCTAGATATCTCATTGATGGAAAAGAAATTGAATCCATTGACCGTGAAGTTGATGTGGCCACAACAATCATAGGGTTAGCGAGATATTCTGATGATTATTCAAGATCAGCGGGTCCATCTATGATGTTTGCAAAGGATACCTCTGATAACGCTGACCACCTTCAATTCATTAAAGTGTTAACAGCAAGAGATAATGCAGAAGCCGATCAACAGGAAGCAGCTAATCCAGAACGTCGAACTAGACCCGGAGCTGCTTTTGATATTCTCGGAGGCGTTAATGGTAATCTCAATTTAGGATTTGCAACACGTGTAGCAACGTTGCATGGGCAGCGTCGACGATTTTCATGTGCGATTCCACTGCATCATATATTTGGATTCTGTAGAAACGTCCGAAAAGTTATTTATGGAGCTAAACACACAGTAGCGCTTGTACGAAAGGGTACTGATGATGATGCAATCTGGCGTAATGCTGGGGTTGCTGCCGGTAAAGTCATTTTAACAAAACTATCATTGTGGATGCCAGTGTTAACTCCATCAATCATAGCAGAAGAAAAATTGTTATCATTTATGGACCAAGGAGGAAAGTCGTTGTTAAGTTGGTTATCAGTGACTACGGATATCAAACAGGACAATGTTGATGGTACATTCACATGGCACCTGGCATCAAAACAAGGTGTTTCAGCTCCACGTCATATATTCGTAGCGTTACAGAATAATGCGCGAGTTGGTAATCAAGAACGAAGCCATATGATATTTGATCAGTTAGGTGTTAGTGAAGTCTCGCTGAGAATAAACGGACAGCAGGAACCATCCGAGGATATACAACTTGATTACGGTCAGAATCATATTGCACGCGTGTATCATAACCTATTGTCATTTATGGCACGTGATCTAAATGTGGATACTGGTTTGCAAATATCACAATTGGATTTTAAAAGCCTCTATCCGATCTATTACTTCTCATTGGAACATCTCGATTTGATGAGACAATCTGTCGTTGATATACACTTTAGAGCCCGTGTAACCCGTCCGACTGGTCCACCAGTTGGTGGGGTACCTCCTATCCTTATCCCGAATTATAGAGCGGTTGCTGTCATTCTCAGTGATAAATCAATGCTACTTGAAGGTGTTGGTGGAAGAATGAGAGTGGTAGATGCACCAGTGGAAAACATGTAATTGAAATTGTAAACGATTTAGAATCAATCAATTATGTATAATGTCATATAGTGTTATTAGTGTTGCGTTAACTCCTGGTCAAATCAAAAAATTGCAATCAGAATCGGCTAAAAAATGTGGAACCACAATCACGTTGAAACCCAACCAAATGACTGGTGGTGCAAATAAATTATCGCTGACAACTCGTCAGGTGAAACATTTCAATGATGCACTAGTAGCAAAAAAGGGTGTTCAGATTACTCTTTCTGCGGCTGCTATCAAAAATATGATTAAAACAGGCGGTATATTTCCGTTGTTAGCTGCGATTCCGGCCTTGATTGCAGCAGCAGCCCCAGCGGTGGCTAAAGCAGCGGCGTTAGGAGCCGTTGGTACCGCGGCAGGAATGGCACTACAGAAAGCAACTGGGAAAGGATATAAAAAAAAGGGAAAGGGTCTAAGACTACCAGGAACCCCGTATTCGTGGTACAGCGGAAAGGGTCTAAGACTACCAGGAACGATTTATTAATTCGGGAATCGAAGATTCCTATGTCCAATTTTGATTTAATGGATGCTGCTAAAAAGCTGGCGATTAAAAACTTCAGAGGTGTCTTTATGAAAGATCAATTACCACATCAACCAAACAGCGTTGAAACAGGTATTATTAATCTCGATAACAGCACCGGACCTGGAACTCACTGGGTTGCATACGCTATTGATCCACGTGGGATTGTCTATTTCGATTCATATGGATTAGCCCCACCAAAAGAGTTTTTGCGTTATATAAAAACCCTTCCAATGAAGACTTGGTATTCTACGCTACCAACACAAACGATGATTGACCCACCAATATGTGGCAGCGAAGTATTAAATGTCCTTGACGCTATTTCTAACTCCTTGAGTAACCCAAGCGGAAAACCACCACATGTTGTCGTTAATGAATACACTAGTAATCGCTGGCAACGACGAAGTCGTCAAAAACGATTTTAAAGAGAGAAAGAGTTTTACAATAACATGATTGATATTTGGGGGAGATCTTTGAAACCCAAACCCGATGGCACTGCACCACCTGATTCTGTCAAGGATGTAAAAAAACTAATCAAAGATGAAATAGCTGAGACGTTGAACTTAACAAGTGTTGACCCGAACGAAATAGTTGTATTTCAAGACAAGCAGGGTAAATTGAAAACCAGTAATATTTCTCTGGATGATATTTTGGTTAAACAACAAAACGCAATCGAAAATACTATCGCGCTTTTTTCCGATCAGGGTAAACTCAAACCGGGTGTAATCGTTTCGACGATTACAGATCGATTAAAAACTATCAACGATGAGTTAAACAATTCTCTGTTTGTACTAACAACACTTGAATCTAAAATTGAAGAAAACGGAAAACAGTTTTCAGTTTTTCGTAGAAATATCATTGATAAATTTATTGGAACCCAGTTGGATAAAATAGAAATAAAACTCCCTGATATTAAAAAATCCATCGATGAGACGAAAAACTTCATCGAAGCCGTCAAAGGTGATTTTTCGAGGATGATAACAATCATTGAAAAAACAAAAATTCCTCATGAGAAAACCAACAACGTGGTATACACAATCCAACACGGATCATTTGAGTGGACACCTACAAACAACAAATTAAATATCACTGCAACCGTTAAGGGTATTTATCGATTAACACTAGTAACACCATTAACTCAATTTAATATATCATCGTCGAGTTCATCCGGGGTTAATAATACGATTTCAACGATCATCGACAAGGATACAACTGAAAAGTTCACTATAACAGCTACTGATAAAAATTTGATTGGGGTTTCAGTAACCTGGTATGTGGAATTCGTAGCGGATTTAAGTAAATAACTAAATTGAAAGGATTTCACAATTGAAAACGCTAGCTTTTTTAAAATAACAATGATTTCATCAACACAATGTCGCTATGATCAGGTCAGAGAATTTCAGAATAGACTCAAAACCCTCACTGAGGAGTATCAAATAAAAATAAAAAAATACCGACGAAGAATCACCGCAATTGATATTATTATGTACTCGGTGTCAAGCGTTCTCACTGGCGCCGGAATAATACTTGGATCGGTTATAATGATTGCCCCGGTCGTAGTTCCAATTTGCATTTCTGCGGTGGCTACAATCGGGGGTATATCAACCGGGATAACAAAAAAGATATCATCATGCAGCCAGAGTAAACTGCAGAATTACTTACTTCAATTTCATATTGCATCAACCGCATATTCGCAATTATCATTGATGATATCATCGTCACTCGATAATACAATTATATCAGATAGTGAATTCTCAGCGATGGTCAGTATTTTTGATTCAGCGATATCAAAATTAGAGCGACAACATGAGTATAATAACAATGACAACACCGATGGAATCAGAAAACACGAACCCAAAAAACAAAATGATCTCAATAATATCAACATTACCAGATTGTGAGTTCTCAGTGATGGTCAGTATTTATGATTCCTCGATACCAAAATTAGAAATAAATCATGAGTATAATAACAATGACAACACCGCAGGAATTACTTCAACGAGTAGTGGAGAACACGAACCCAGTACAAACAAGTATGATATCAATAACATCAACGGAACCCGAGTTTAGTGTGAATTTCCCTAGCCCAGTCCCCGTGAAGGAGATAGCGCTAGCAAAATTACGAGTGTATCACAGTTGGCCTAATATCAGATCAAAATCATTTGGTGGTCAACAACCCAATAATTCTTTAGTGTTTGCAAATGAGAATAAACCCGACGGAACCCCAGACTGGAAAGTTGTTTCGATACCAACAGGGTCATACCAAATCGAACAAATCAATAATGAATTCGCGCGTAGAATAAAATCGATTACTGGAAAAGAATCAAAAATCGCTATAACGGTTCATGAACCAACGCTATCATCCGCAATTGAAATAAACTCAGAAGGATATGTCGTAGATATATATCAGAGTTCTATTAGAACCGTACTAGGATGGCCTGAATTACCACCAGGGGGAAAAACCGTTGATTTACCAGAACCACAAAAATCTGATTATATCACCGACAGAATAAAACCTGATAATCCAATAAAGAGTTATAAAGAGCACGAAAACACTTTAGATTTTTTTGGTTTCATATTCCCAAAAAGGGCGGATGGTAGATCATTGCCAGAGTATGCTTTTGCTAAAAAACCTGAAATCGTTAAAAATTTCACAGCGATGAATAATGATTTTTCACTGTTGTTAATATCTCTTAAATCCGGTTCTCTCACCCGAGATGAATTTATCAGCGTCGTAGAAACATGCAATAAAATTATCGACGATATGGAAACATTTAACCAAAAAATTATTCAGGATATATTAGATGAAGATAACCCAAAATCGAGAACAGAATTTGCATTAGACTATGAAATCCGCGTTGAAGATATCCCCACATTCAAACTACCGGGATATAACGTACCGGAACTAAAAAAACTTCTCAGTGACACCATCGATGTTGGTTTTAAAATAATTCATGATGCATGGAAAAAAACAGCATCAGGGGAAATAAAAATCCTCAAACATAATAATGATCCAGATGGTGGCGGTAGGCATATCGCTCCGTTCAACGTAAATATATCCTCAGTGATTGCGCTCAATTTAGTATGTGATGTTATCGAAGGAAGCTATCAGATTAATCTCGAACGATCAAATCAAGCTCAGCAAGGATATATTCTTTATTCGTTTGCACCAACAGCTCCTCCAGGATTTTTAATTATTGAAAACCCAATTAATCCTGTCTACATGCGATGCCATAATAATTCATTAACCAGAATTAATTTCAAACTCACAGATCAGTCCAATAATCTGATTGATTTACAAGAAGAGGTGTTAGTGATTAGTTTGTTTGTGAGATCCTAAATGATTTTCGTCCTAAGGACTTTCATCATAAAGACTGGATCAAATCATTTATTATTTTTCGTTAACCCAGTGATGAAATCACTAAGCAGCAGAGAGGGTGGATGACAACAAGTTGTGACCAAAATTGATTAAAAAATCGTAAAAATCTTCGTTTTCATTTTTTTAGTTAAAATGAGATTTCGTAGATTTCAACGAAATCCTACGGATCGTTTTAAGGATTCAATCAATTTTTTTTGTCTGAAAACGTTGTAGGATTCGCCCTTTTTTTGGTTGAAATGAGATTATAGGACGGCTCGTTTTAAGATTTCAATCAAATTTTGTCTAAAAACGTTGTAGGGTTCACCCTCTCTGCTGCTCTGTATCATCTCATTACTGTTAAATGTGTATCACCTCATTACCGTTAAATGTGTATCATCTCATTACTGTTAAATGTGTATCACCTCATTACTGTTAAATGTGTATCATCTCATTACTGTTAAATGTGTATCATCTCATTACTGTTAAATGTGTACCATCTCATTACTGTTAAATCTGTATCATCTCATTACTGCTAATGTGTATCATGTCATTACTGTTCAATGTTTATCATTGCATTACTGTTAAATGTGTACCATCTCATTGCTGTTAAATCTGTATCATCTCATTACTGTTAAATGTGTATCACCTCATTAGTGTTAAATGTATATGATCTCATTAGTGTCAAGTGTATATCATCCCATTACTGCTAAATGTGTATCATCTCATTACTGTCAAATGTGTATCATCTCATTACTGTCAGATGTGTATCATCTCATTACTGGTAAATGTGTATCATCTCATTACTGGTAAATGTGTATCATCTCATTACTGCTAAATGTGTATCATGTCTTTACTGCTAATGTGTATTATCTCATTACTGCTAATGTGTATGATCTCATTACTGCTAATGTGTATCATCTCATTACTGCTAAATGTGTATCATGTCTTTACTGCTAATGTGTATTATCTCATTACTGCTAATGTGTATGATCTCATTACTGCTAATGTGTATCATCTCATTACTGTTGAATGTGTATCATCTCATTACTGTTAAATATGTATCATCTCATTACTGTTAAATATGTATCATCTCATTACTGTCAAATGTGTATCATCTCATTACTGTTAAATGTGTATCATCTCATTACTGCTAATGTGTATTATTTCATTACTGTTAATGTGTATAGTCTCATTACTGTTAAATGTGTATTATCTCATTACTGTTAAATGTGTATCATCTCATTACTGTTAAATGTGTATCATCTCATTACTATTAAATGTGTATGATCTTACTACTGCTAATTGTGTATCATATTGTTCCATTGTAAGTGTGTATGATCTCATTACTGTTGAATGTGTATCATTTTGTTCATTTTCAGAGATTATTATTTCACAAATGTGGTTTGGCGAGACAACAACCATGTTCTTGTCACGTGGTTAAACAGGGAACAAAATTATTCCATACTTTCATTGTGTGGCAGACAAAATGGGGAATGTATTGAAGTAAGTAGGCATGAATGAAACATTGTCTTGAGTTGGTTGATATAGGCATGAATGAAACATTGTCTTGAGTTGGTTCATATAGACATGAATGAAACATTGTCATGAGTTGGTTGATATTGTTACATATATAAGTCATTTATATTTATTTTTATTGTTTGTTTATTAAATTTAAATTTGGTATTTTAAGTTTTAAGATTCGTTCATTGAAGGGGGGGGATGACCTTTACTTTTACAGTGTAAACACCAGGTGTCGACCTGGCTTCAGAGTTGTAAACAAGCTTTTAAAATGATTGGTTGGTTCCAAGGACAAAATGGAGTAAAGTATAAAGATCTGTCTAATTTAGTTGGGTCATACGCTGTTTGCGTGATTTCTTGAACATGAAATTGTTCTGAGAGATTCTGGAAGGTTGTGACCCCTTTCTTGTTTACGTAAAAACAAGCTATATAAATTATGATTTGAAGTGAGCTATTCAGTACAAGAATTGGGCTTTTGGAATATTAAGTTGTGTCTTCTTTTTGAGTTATTTTTAATTACCGTGTACTGGAAATTGTGTCAATTCGTTTGGAGCAAGAGGAATGATTTTGTTAGTTATCTGGAAAAGAATATGTGCTCATAGATTTTCAATAACAGGAACTGATTTCATCAAGTGACATCGTCTTCCATATTGGATACTTCGCTAGAATTTGAACTTAGAATTATTTGGACATTTTATTATCAGGACATTTGCAATTTCTCTAGTGGATAATATTTGGATTAATTTTGCATTAAGCACATAACATAGAAATTGGGAGTTCGTCCGAGATTGAGATAGATTGGAATTTGGCTAGAAATTTGTTCAGAAAACTTTTGTTTTAAATTTGAATACCCCTAGTTTTTTAAATTTTTTAAAGTCTTTAGTGAGATTGACAGGTTTGTATTAAAATGACATCTAAAGTAGAAATATTTCTTTCTAATTCTACTCAGGAGCAATTAGATCTTTTCAAAAAAGATG
The DNA here is from genome assembly GCA_030141615.1 of Unio pictorum. Lineage (NCBI taxonomy): Eukaryota > Metazoa > Mollusca > Bivalvia > Unionida > Unionidae > Unio > Unio pictorum. The sequence goes on from JARLTB010000033.1 coordinate 2,922,703, forward strand.
AGTTGATTCAACTTCTCAGAAAATATGATCTTTCTGAAGACCATGCTTCTTTAACAAAACAAGATATCAAAAAGATTTTGTTCCAATATTTGGTAGAAGAGAATGTTTTGGATAAAAAGTGCTTTAATTTCGGTCAGTAAGTCTGCATCAGACTCTGACATAAAAATGATGAAATTAGAATTAAAAGTCAAGATGGAATTAGAGTTGAAGAAGCTGTAATTTCAGGAAAAGGAGAGAGAGAGATAGACAGGAAAGGGAGAAAGAAAGACAATATGACAAAGAGAAGGAAGAAAGGGAATATCAATGTAGAATGAAAGCTGGCAAGTGAAAAACACCTTCATACTTCAAATCCAAATTTAAGTTTTGATTTAGCAAGGAATATTAGATTAGTGCCCCCTTTCAGAGAAAAAGAAGTAGACAAATACTTCATTCGTTTTGAAAAGTTCCAGAAAATTTAAAGTGGCATAGGGATCATTGGATTCAGTTATTGCAATGTATACTAACTGGTAAAGCTAGTGAGATTTACACTTCACTGTCTGTTCACCAAAGTGGTGTCTATGATGTGGTTAAAGAATGCATTCTAAGGGGTTATGAGTTAGTCCCTGAAGCTTATCGGCAAAAATTCAGAAATTACAGAAAAAAAGCTGGACAAACTCATGTTGAATTGGCTAGAGAAAAAGAGCAGTTGTTTGATGGAATTGAACTTAGAATTATTTGGACATTTTATTATCAGGACATTTACAATTTCTCTAGTGGATAATATTTGGATTATTTTTGGATTAATTTTGGAATTGATTCTTAAAACCGTAAGTTTTTTTTTCTTTTCTGAAAAATATTTGTACTCAATAAATTGTTAAGTTTTACAAGCTTGTTATTTTCACTCTTTCTACGTTACTATTTATTAGAGCGTAAGCACGTAACAATATATAGCATGAATGAAACATTGTCTCCAGTTGGTTTACATATTGCATGAATGAAACATTGTCTTGAGTTGGTTGATATAGGCATGAATGAAACATTGTTTTGAGTTGGTTGATATAGGAATGAATGAAACATTGTCTTGAGTTGGTTAATATAGACATAAATGAAACAATTGCTTGAGTTGGTTGATATATTGCATGAATGAAACATTGCCATGAGTTGGTTGATATAGGCATGAATGAAACATTGTCATGAGTTGGTTGATATAGGCATGAATGAAACATTGTTTTGAGTTGGTTGATATATTGCATGAATGAAACATTGTCATGAGTTGGTTGATATAGACATGAATGAAACATTGTCTTGAGTTGGTTCATATTGACATGAATGAAACATTGTTTTGAGTTGGTTGATATAGGCATGAATGAAACATTGTCTTGAGTTGGTTGATATAGGCATGAATGAAACATTGTCATGAGTTGGTTGATATAGGCATGAATGAAGCATTGTCATGAGTTGGTTGATATGTTGCATGAATGAAACATTGTCATGAGTTGGTTGATATAGGCATGAATGAAACATTGTTTTGAGTTGGTAGATATAGGCATGAATGAAACACTGTCATGAGTTGGTTGATATAGGCATGAATGAAACATTGTTTTGAGTTGGTAGATATAGGCATGAATGAAACACTGTCATGAGTTGGTTGATATAGGCATGAATGAAACATTGTCATGAGTTGGTTGATATAGGCATGAATGAAACATTGTTTTGAGTTGGTAGATATAGGCATGAATGAAACACTGTCATGAGTTGGTTGATTTAGGCATGAATGAAACATTGTTTTGAGTTGGTAGATATAGGCATGAATGAAACACTGTCATGAGTTGGTTGATATAGGCATGAATGAAACATTGTTTTGAGTTGGTAGATATAGGCATGAATGAAACACTGTCATGAGTTGGTTGATATAGGCATGAATGAAACATTGTTTTGAGTTGGTAGATATAGGCATGAATGAAACACTGTCATGAGTTGGTTGATATAGGCATGAATGAAACATTGTCATGAGTTGGTTGATATAGGCATGAATGAAACATTGTCTTGAGTTGGTAGATATAGGCATGAATGAAACATTGTCACGAGTTGGTTGATATATTGTATGAATGAAACATTGTCATGAGTTGGTTGATATATTGCATGAATGAAACATTGTCATGAGTTGGTTGATATGTTGCATGAATGAAACATTGTCATGAGTTGGTTGATATAGGCATGAATGAAACATTGTCTTGAGTTAGTTGATATATAGCATCCAGGAAATGTTTGATTTGGTACAGGTATAGCAAGGAATAAATTCAAATGTGTTATCTTGATTTGGTACAGGTATTCAAGCTCTGTGTAGCAAGGAATAAGTTCAAATGTCTTAGAAGAAAAATATGAAAAGATTCAGCAATTTCAAATGAAATTTCACTTTGAACTTACATGCTAGTGAAAGTAAAGAGTTTATATCAATCATAATATGTCTTGTATTTCTTGCAATGTAGTCTTATTGCAGACTGACATCTTGCTTAATCATGATTCTGTGTTTGGGATTTACTCGAATAATTTTCAAAAAATATTTAGTTAAAACACACTGTGGTATTTTTGCGCATTTATGAAGTGGATTTGTTATACATACATTTTACCGTCTAGAAGGAAATCAAAACCAAGTATTAACAGCAAGTATTATTGGCAAGCATGTAAATTTAAAATCGTCTCTTTCAGAATCATCGAGTTATTGCAGAAGGAGGATGGGTTGAATCAGTATGTACTCTCTCTCTCTCTCTCTCTCTCTCTTGGCTTTTACCTTAATGTGAAAAAACCAACATTTATTTAATAAATTTTGTAAGATAATTTAATGACACTCATTGACAATGTATGTATTTTTCATTCTGTAGATTTTCGAGGCTGAAACTCATTTTCAGTATTACTTCCATATACCTATAAATTTAATTATATAATTTCTTTATTTCTCCCAATCAGGTTAGAGGTAAATTATTTTCTTACATTGTAGAAAAATCATGTTTTATGATAATATTAAAGTTTTTATTATTTCTGGTTGAAATATTTCTGAGCTTTTTCTTCTTTTGGAGGATGAAGGTTTTGTTTTATAATGGTGATTTTTTAACTATGAAGTTTTTTCTTTCTAGAACAACCGACCATTATTTACAACTGATGGAAGATATTATTTTTTGATCTTGCCTATAAAAGACGGAGCAGCAGGGCATTTCAAACACATTGCAAAGATTGAAGCATTAGTGAGTTGCCTTCTTTAAAAAAATTTTTTTAAGAATACGAGTCTCATGCTCTGTCTATGTCTAGCTGAAAATAGTAACAACCTTGACCTAACATCACCTTGACCTTGCTGACATATCAGTTTCTCATATTTGCTCTATTTATAATATTTAGAAAACACTACAAATACAAATAAAAAAATCATTTTTTTGACCAATCATATTTTAAAGGTTGTCGCTGATTGGCTTACATGGAAATTTCCATCTAAAAATTCCAGTTCAGGGTTCTAGGGAGTTTTGTCATCTTTTATCTTTTATGTTTTTGAGCTTGGGTGGGATGATGTTGTTGTTGTTGTTGTTGTTGCTTTGTTTATCTTTTGTTGCTCCATGTTGACAATACTTTTCAACTTGAGAGTGCACTCAGACTAGAAAATGCTTTTGCCATAAGTCCACTTTTGTCAGTCTTTTATTTGTTTAGTTGTGAAAAAGTCAACTCTGTATACTTGTATGTCTTTACCTTTATTACTTTGATGCAATCTCTTGTATATCACTTAGTTTATTATACTTTAGGCTATCAACATGTAAATTTATTTTACTTTACGCCATCAAAATGTGAATTTATTTTACTTTAAGCTATCAAAATGTGAATTTATTTTACTTTAAGCTATCAAAATGTGAATTTATTTTACTTTAAGCTATCAAAATGTGAATTTATTTTACTTTAAGCTATCAAAATGTGAATTTATTTTACTTTAAGCTGTCAACTTAACAGATTATTATGTTGAAATGGTAATGCTTTATGCAAAACTAACAGCACATAATGCCAAATTGATCAGGCATTATGCTGAAATGTTAACACTTTATGCAAAAATGACATTATCCCAAGTAAATGGGGCATTATGCAAAACTGTTAATGCTTTATGCATATTAACAGGGCATTGTGCAAAACTGTTAATGCTTTATGCATATTAACAGGGCATTGTGCAAAACTGTTAATGCTTTATGCATATTAACAGGGCATTGTGCAAAACTGTTAATGCTTTATGCATATTAACAGGGCATTGTGCAAAACTGTTAATGCTTTATGCATATTAACAGGGCATTGTGCAAAACTGTTAATGCTTTATGCATATTAACAGGGCATTGTGCAAAACTGTTAATGCTTTATGCATATTAACAGGGCATTGTGCAAAACTGTTAATGCTTTATGCATATTAACAGGGCATTGTGCAAAACTGTTAATGCTTTATGCATATTAACAGGGCATTGTGCAAAACTGTTAACACATCACGTAAATTAATAGAGTAGTTGCTAAACCTGCAAAGAAAGATCTGGGTTATTCTCTTTTGATTTACATATTACATATTACACTTGTAAACACAGTGTCATATTTTACATATTACACTTGTAAACACAGTGTCATATTTTACATATTACACTTGTAAACAGTGTCATATTTTACATATTACACTTGTAAACAGTGTCATATTTTACATATTACACTTGTAAACACAGTGTCATATTTTACATATTACATATTACACTTGTAAACACAGTGTCATATTTACATATTACACTTGTAAACACAGTGTCATATTTTACATATTACATATTACACTTGTAAACACAGGGTCATATTTTACACATTACATACAGTATTACACTTGTAAACACAGTGTCATATTTTTATTTTATGCTTAATTCCCATATAGAATAGAGGTCGTCCACATGTAGTTAATATTTTGAGCATAACTGCCAAATCGGACTGAAGGCATCCAAATGTAGCTAATACTTTGTGCTTAACTTCACAATAAGATAGAAGGCATGCAAATGTAGTTAATATTTGTTGACAAATAGGATAGAAGGTATCCAAATGTAGTTAATATTTGTTGACAAATGGGATAGAAGGCATGCAGATGTAGTTAATATTTGTTGACAAATAGGATAGAAGGCATCCAAATGTAGTTAATATTTGTTGACAGATAGGATAGAAGGTATCCAAATGGGATAGAAGTTGTGCAAGTATAGTTAATATTTGTCGACAAATAGGATAGAAGGCATGCAAATGTAGTTAATATTTGTTGACAAATAGGATAGAAGGCATCCAAATGTTGACAATCCTACATCTTACATAGTTATGATAATCAAATCTCAGGTAATGTGAGGTGCAGGACAGACCTTTTTATGTCATTCGGATGAAACTTGATGAATAAGTCTTTTGGAGATGTACAAATTATTAACAAAAGTTTCATTTGCAAAAGAGACAGTGCAATTAGAAGTCATCTTGATGTAACATATATTTCTTGACTATTACTGGAGTTATTGGAATACAACCTGTTATTATATTTGGTATTTTACTTGACATCAATCATGCAGAAAGTGTCATGGTCATGCAGAAAGTGTCATGGTCACTTTTCAAACTAATGTAAGCAATCTTTGGCAGCTTTTTAGTATTATTTTTAGTGTTATTATTAGTGTTATTTTTAGTGTTATTTTTAGTATTATTTTTAGTGTTATTTTTAGTATTATTTTTAGTGTTATTTTTAGTATTATTTTTAGTATTATTTTTAGTGTTATTTTTAGTGTTATTTTTAGTATTATTTTTAGTGTTATTTTTAGTATTATTTTTAGTGTTATTTTTAGTATTATTTTTAGTGTTATTTTTAGTATTATTTTTAGTGTTATTTTTAGTGTTATTTTTAGTATTATTTTTAGTGTTATTTTTAGTATTTTTTTTAGTGGTGTTTTTTTAGTGTTATTTTTAGTGTTATTGTTTGTTCAGAGAGAGAGAAAGAGAATTACCTCCCATATAACAGTCATTGGGGAATTAGGGAGTTGCTTGCTATCTTCCTCTCTAACTAGCTATATGATATTTGTTGTAGCTACAATTGGCTATATGATATTTGTTGTAGCTACAATTGACTATATGATATTTGTTGTAGCTACAATTAGCTATATATTTGTTGTAGCTACAATTAGCTATATATTTGTTGTAGCTACAATTAGCTATATGATATTTGTTGTAGCTACAATTAGCTATATGTTATTTGTTGTAGCTACAATTGGCAGAAGGAAGACGACAGTTCTTGACTAATGGTATGTGGGATGTCGTGGAAATTGTCGGCTATGACGAGCAGTTAGAAATAATGTGAGTACTCTCTCTCTCCTATAATGAATTTGTAATTTAAAAAAATCCACAGCATCATGATCAGAAATTTTGTAACACATTTAACAATTGATAGGGTGATACTCACTGACTATAGAAAATAGGCTGGTATGCATTTACTGGTATGACACTGACTATAGTAAATAGACTGGTATGCATTTACTAGGATGACACTGACAGTAGCAAATAGGCTGTTATGAATTTACTAGGATGACACTCACTGACTATAGTAAATAGACTGGTATGCATTTACTAGGATGACACTGACAGTAGCAAATAGGCTGTTATGAATTTACTAGGATGACACTCACTGACTATAGTAAATAGACTGGTACGCATTTACTAGTATGACACTGACTATAGTAAATAGACTGGTATGCATTTACTAGTATGACACTGAGTATAATAAATAGACTGGTACGCATTTACTAGTATGACACTGACTATAGTAAATAGACTGGTACGCATTTACTAGTATGACACTGACTATAGTAAATAGACTGGTATGCATTTACTAGTATGACACTGAGTATAATATATAGACTGGTACGCATTTACTGGTATGACACTGAGTATAATAAATAGACTGGTATGCATTTACTAGGATGACACTCACTGACTATAATTAATAGACTGGTATGCATTTACTACGATGAAACTTACTGACTAAAGCAAATAGACTGGTATGCTTTTACTAGGATGACACTGACTATAGCAAAAAGACGTATGAATTTACTACGATGAAACTCACTGATTATAGTAAATAGACTGGTACGCATTTACTAGGATGACACTCACTGACAATATCAAATACGTGGGCTTAACGTTTTGTTATTTTAGTGTTACCATTAGCTAATGTATGTATGTGATTAGGATTTTTAATGTAGCTTTAAAAAATTCTGTCATATCACTACTCTGTCTGGAGTGTGGCAATTTATAGTGCTGTCTAGCACTGGGGCATCATGCCGCAGACATGTAGCATGACGTCCCACCCAGTCGCATTATCCTGACACCAGGCCAACAAGTCTTAACACTAACCTCTTATTGCTTAGTGCCAAACGAGGCAGCTGCTAGTACCATTTTTTGTGTAAGTCTCTGGTATGACATAACTGATGATAAAACCCATGACCTCCCAGTTCTGTGTTGGATGCTCTAACCACTAGGCCACCAGAGTTTCCATTAGCTGATGTCATGTATATCACCAGAGTGGCCATTAGCTAATGTCATGTATATCACCAGAGTGGCCATTAGCTAATGACATGTATATCACCAGAGTGGCCATTAGCTAATGTCATGTATATCACCAGAGTGGCCATTAGCTAATGACATGTATATCACCAGAGTGGCCATTAGCTAATGTCATGTATATCACCAGAGTGGCCATTAGCTAATGTCATGTATATCAAACAGTTAGAGACTCATAGTCTACATGAAATAAGTTCTATATATTACATAACTGCACATTTTTTAAGTGAGGGACTTAATATCGATATCTAGTGGTGGAGATTAACAAATTTAACAAAATAGAAAAATTTTCACTAAAAAACATTTGTGTGAGGAAATATATACTAAAATATTTTTTAATTCCTTTCTTTCAGATATTTCATTGCAATAAAAAGTGATGACCCAAGAAAAAGACATCTATATAGGTAAACAGTATTCCATATATTAAAGAATTAACAATAATAATAATAATAATAATAATAATAATAATAATAATAATAATAACAACAAAAATAATAATGATAATTATAATAATAACAATAATAATAATAATAATAATAATAATAATAATAATAATAATAAATACAATAATAATAATAATAATAACAATAATAATAAAAATAAAAACAATAATAATAATAATAACAACAACAACAGCAATAATAATAATAATAATAATAATAATAATGATAAATACAATAATAATAATTATAACAATAATAATAATAACAACAACAATAATAATAATAATAATAATAATAATACATACATACATACAATAACAATAATAACAATAATAATAATAAAAATAATAATAATAATAATAATAATAACAATAATAATAATAATACATACATACAATAACAATAATAACAATAATAATAATAAAAACAATAATAATAATAATAATTATAATAATAATAACAATGATAATAATAATAAATAAAATAATAATAATAATAATAACAATAATAACAACAATAATAATAATAACAATAATAATAATAATAACAATAACAACAATAATATTAATAATAACAATAATAATAATAACAATAATAATAATAAAAAATAATAGTAATAATCAAATAGTAATGCTACCAATAGTAATAATAATAATAATAATAAGAAGAAGAATATAATACATATAATATAATAATATAAAAAATTAAGATAATGATAATAATAATATAATAATAATATATTAATGATAAGATAATCATAATATTGATATAATATAATAATAATATAAATAATATTTGCATAATAATAATATTGTTATTTGTATCAGTATTAATAATATCATTGTTATTGGTGTTATTATTATTATTATTATTATTATTATTATTATTATTATTATTATTATTATTATTATTATTATTATTATTATTCCTGCTTCACCTGAATTACACTTATGTATCTATGATTTTACACTAAATAACAGAAAAGAATGAAAATCAACAAGTTTTGTAAAGTTGAACAAGTACATTTTTCTGTTGTCAAATAAAAAGTGAAAAAATAAAAAATCTTACAGTATATGGTGAATGAAATCATAGATATTCCTAGTTCTGTGACAAGCGTACAGGTATCATGACATGAGTTTCAGAGCTATTCCAAATGAAGTATAATCTGTTTATGTTCAGAGCTATTCCAAATGAAGTATAATCTATTTATGTTCAGAGGTATTCCAAATGAAATCTAATCTGTTGATGTTCAGAGGTATTCCAAATGAAATCTAATCTGTTGATGTTCAGAGGTATTCCAAATGAAGTCTAATCTGTTGTGCTGATGTGTCAATAGCCATATTAAAGTTATGTATCACAATGTGATAATCCCAAATTGTTTTTATGAATTCAAAGTAATTCCAGAATAGCTATGTAAGTTTATGAGCAGAATGTAATTCCAGTGAATACTTAAGATAAATCCACTCACAAAAGAATTTTAAACAACTAAAATAATTCCAGTCAATAATTAAGATAAATCCACTCACAAAAGAATTGAACACAGATAAAATAATTCCAATGAATAATTAATATAAATCCACTCACAAAAGAATTGAACACAAATAAAATAATTCCAGTGAATAATTAAGATAAATCCACTCAAAAAAGAATTTGAAAACAACTAAAATAATTCCAGTGAATAGTTAAGATAAATTCACTCACAAAAGAATTGAAAACAACTAAAATAATTGCAGTGATTAATTAAGATAAATCCACTCACAAAAGAATTGAAAACAACTAAAATAATTTGATCTTCTTCAGATGTTGAGCTAGGAATAAAAAATTCTCAGGGCAACTTCAGTTTTATAAAAAACTAAGATGCACTTTAAGAACCAGAAAGAGGGTCAAATAATCATTTTAAAATTAATAAGATGTCAAGTCAGTTAAACACTTATGCAGTTAGTCAATCATAAATTACGTTAACTGGTTTTCGTTTAGAAAAGCCATGATCAAAACACAAATTTGTCAATGACATTTCTTACAGTTCTTTTACTTGATGAAATGACATATTATAGTACAAACCAACAATGTACAAAATGTACTATTTAATATAATTTACAATCATAAAACTGAATACACATAATACAGATATGCATAAAACTACAATTAATGGATGAAATATTACTCAATCCATATATTGTAATTTGATATTAAGAATAGATTGAAATAAGACTAAATTATTAAAAAATAACTCTGCCTGTTTTCTTTGTCACAAAAATAAGTCAAACCGTTTGTGAAATAAAGAGAGGTAACAATTTGTGTTTTTTTTTAAGAAACATAAAATAGTTCCATCTTAGATTTTTACAAACCCTTTTGTTTGCATTCATTCTTTGTGGATACCATTGTTTTAAGACTTTTTTTCATTTTTATTTTTGATTCTTTGACATCATCTTTTTTTAAAACATTTAGTTTTGGAAAATGTTCTCAATCGCTTGAGAGTTTAGAGATTTACAGCATAATTCTTCTGCTGTAAACTTATTGAGTAATGGTATAAAAATCGCTATTTTCAGCGTAAATACACAAATTTATGACCCTTTACATATTTTAGCACATCCACAAATTCCAATGCTGAAAATTTCAAGAATCCTCAATGTCTAACTTGTTCCTATGCCGAAGACTGCCAGTATGTATCGGCTTCATTTAGCACATCCGGGAAATTCTATGTGTTGGGATGCGAAGGGCCTGCAGTACCTACCTATATTCTGCGGTCCACCGATGGAAGGGATTGTAAGTTTTTATGTTTGTGTATTAATGCTGATTCATAAACATGTTTAATCTTGATCTGTTGACTTCATTTGTAATTCTCTTTAAAGGAGGGTATGTTGTCATTGGATACAGGTTGTTTGTTATATTGTGCATTATACTGCAACTTGATAATTGTTGTTGTTTAATTGAGGTAACTGATTATACAGGGTTTTGATATATGTGGGTGATATAATACTCTTACCACTAGTGTTTTTTGTCACTGAAATTTACATAACAATGTGATAAAACTATATTTTTATAAGTGATATATGTCAGTAATTTGTTATTCTGCTGTACACATACTGTCAATACGTACCATCAATATATATTTTATATGTCAGTAATTTGCTATTCTGGTGTACACACACTGTCAATATATATTTTATATGTCAGTAATTTGATATTCTGCTGTACACATACTGTCAATATATATTTTATGTGTCAGTAACTTGCTATTCTGCTGTACACATACTGTCAATACATATTTTATATGTCAGTAATTTGTTATTCTGCTGTACACATACTGTCAATACATATTTTATATGTCAGTAATTTGTTATTCTGCTGTACACATACTGTCAATACATATTTTACATGTCAGTTATTTGTTATTCTGCTGTACACATACTGTCAATACATATTTTACATGTCAGTTATTTGTTATTCTGCTGTACACACACTGTCAATACATATTTTATGTTGCAGTGGCCATACTTGAAGACAATCATTTGTTGAGACAGAAACTGGCCAATATGGCCATGCCAAAAACGGATTATTTCCGCATTTCAATATCAGAACATGAAAGTAAGTCATAGCGTATATGTTTCCATTAATAATTTTTTTCCTGTATTAAAATAGATAATAAATATTGTGTGTTCAGATAACTCATGATGTATGTCCAAAAACTGGACAATAAATGGACATATGTTAAGGTTTGTAACAGAATATGGCAAGAAATAATTTCCTTTTGCATTTTTACGACCAGTTTGGTTTTATTGTAGCTGTCTATATGTATGTCTGTATGTATGTCTGTATGTATGTTTGTTCAGGTTTATCAGGCTGTCTATCTGATCTCAGTGTACCTTTATGGAAGATGATACAGCTATCAAGGCAATACAAAGGCAATACAAAATCAATACAAAGGCAATACAAAATCAATACAAAGGCAATACAAAATCAATACAAAGGTGATACAAAGGCGATACAAAGGCAATACAAAGGCGATACAAAGGCAATACAAAGGCGATACAAAGGCAATACAAAGGCAATACAAAGGCGATACAAAGGCAATACAAAGGCAATACAAAGGATATACAAAGGCGATACAAAGGCAATACAAAGGCAATACAAAGGCAAAATCACTAATTTGTAAACTTGTGTGCATAGTGTATCCATGAAGAGCGTGTGCAGCCGATACAAATGTGGGCCGACCCATTGCAATCTGGGCAACTATGTGGCCTGTCAGTTTTTACAAATATTTATGAATCATACGACTGTAAAAATGACCAAGTCTTGTTTGTTCCAATTGTTTGTACAGTTTGGGTCATTTTGATTACATGAGATTATTTGAATCATATTTTCATTCCATTACATTATTTGAATCTTATTTTCATTCCATGACATTATTTGAATTTCACTTTCACTACATGAGATTAAATGAGATTATTTGAATCTCACTTTCATTACATGAGATTAAATGAGATTATTTGAATCTTACTTTCATTACATGAGATTAAATGAGATTATTTGAGTCTTACTTTCATTACATGAGATTAAATGAGATTATTTGAATCTCACTTTCATTACATGAGATTAAATTAGATTATTTGAATCTCACTTTCATTACATGAGATTAAATGAGATTATTTGAATCTCACTTTCATAACATGAGATTAAATGAGATTATTTGAATCTCACTTTCACTACTTGAGATTAAATGACATTATTTGAATCTTTCTTTCATTATGTAAGATCATTTGAATCTTACCATCATACATTTGAATCTTACCATCATACATTTGAATCTTACCATCATCCATTTGAATATACAAATCACATTTTTGTTTGTCTATTTGTGAATGTTTGTGAAAAATGATTGAATAAATATTGCTCCCCCACTGAGAAAAATGAACACATTTTTTTATATTTTTACGGATTAAAGAAAACTACTTCTGATGCTATTGTAATCAGGATTCTATATTAAGAACCTACTCAAATAATCCGCACCTATGTTTTCAACCGATTGCCTCAACATAAAACTCAGTAAATAAAATTAGCATCTATGTATATACTTTTGAGTTATATCTTGTAAAAAGTACTCAAATTTTAATTGACCTATCCGGTCAAGTTACATTTTAATTGGATTTATATTAAAAAATTCTGATACAATATATAGATTTCTTTTAAAAGTGAAATAACTCCATTTTCAGCAATTTGGGGAAAGCTTCTATTGCCACCAATTTTGAAGAAAGAAGAAGTTTTTGCTTATCCTATACTTATGTCTGTGTAAGTACTGGAGAGTTTGTGTAAGTACTGGAGAGTTTGTGTAAGTACTGGAGAGTTTGTACAATTAGTGGACAGTTTGTGCAAGTAGTAAACTGTCTGTATCAGTACTGGACAGTGTGTAAGAATAGTTGTGTAAGTACTGTACAGTTTGTAATAGTACTGTTATGTAGATACTGTACAGTGTATGGTGTTTCTGTTATCCAAGTACTGTACAGTGTATGGTGTTTCTGTTATGTAAGTACTGTACAGTGCATGGTGTTTCTGTTATGTAAGTACTGTACAATGTATGGTGGTTCTGTTATGTAAGTACTGTACAGTGCATGGTGGTTCTGTTATGTAAGTACTGTACAGTGTATGGTAGTTCTGTTATGTAAGTACTGTACAGTTTGTATAAGCACTTGACAGTTTGTAGTAGTACCATTATGTAAGTACTGTACAGTTTTATTACTCTTTTTTATGTAAAAGAATTATATTTTTCTTTCAATACATACATACATACATACATACATACATACATACATACATACATACATACATACATACATACATACATACATACATACATACATACATACATACATACATACATACATACATCGTCGGCATCCATCCGTCTTCGAGAGACGATGGTGTAGCTTCCTATTTGGGTGTCCTATCTGCACCTTCGCGAGTGGCTGAAGAGTCCGACCCTTGAGTGACAGTCTCTGTTGCACTTGCTGCAGGTGTATGCTGATGCTTGCTGAGGATGTTTTTGGTTCGCCTTCCTCCTGGCTCTCTTTGCAGCGAGGTTTGTGTTTCTCATCTCCTCAGCTTTCTGAGTGCCCTGTCTGACAGCAAGACGCCACGCGGAGCGGTCGTCAGCACAGCTCTCCCAATTGTTTATGTTGATGTTGGCTGTCTTCATGTCCTTTTTGCAGACATCTTTGTAGCGCAGACGTGGCCTTCCAGTCGTTCGTGCACCTTCTACTAGCTCGCCGTACAGCAGGTCCTTGGGTATGCGGCCTGGGTCCATTCTCCTAACATGGCCTAGCCAGCGAAGGAGCCTCTCGCTGAGAATGGAGAACATGCTGTTCATGCCGGTGCATTTCAGAACCTCTGTGTTGGGAACTTTGTCCTGCCACTGGATACGCAGAATGCGCCGCAAGCATCTCAGGTGGAAGCTGTTGAGTTTACTCACGTGACTCGCGTAGGTGGTCCTTGCCTCGTTGCTGTAAAGGAGTGTGCTGAGCACGCATGCCTGGTAGATGCGCAGTTTGGTCTTCTCGGTGAGGTTGTGATTGTCCCAGACCCTCTGGTTCAGTCTCGCCATAACTGCTGATGCCTTGGCAATCTGGTCATTTACATCAGTATCAACAGAGAGCGAGTTGGAGATGGTGGACCCAAGGTATGTGTAGTCCTCAACAACTTCCAGGTTGTACCCATCAATGGCGATGGTGGGAGAGGAGTCTGCGTCCTGCACCATTACAATTTCGTCTTCTTCAGACTGATGGTCAGTCCGAACTCCTTGCAGGCGTGGGAGAGGCAGCATACTATCTGCTGCAGTCCATCTTCCATGTGTGATGTCAAGACTGCATCGTCGGCGAAGAGCAATTCACGGATGAGAACCTTTGTAACTTTAGTCTTTGCACTGAGACGGGCAATGTTAAACAGCTTTCCGTCAGTCCTGGTGTGTATATACACACCCTCGCTGCAGTCCTTGAAGGCGTACTGGAGGAGAATGGAAAAGAAGATGGCAAAGAGAGTTGGAATGTTCTTGTGGAACGATGTTATGATAGCGAGCAGTCGTGGGGGGCAGCCTATCTTCTTAAGGATCCTGAAGAGTCCGCTCCGGCTGACCAGGTCAAATGCCTTGGTCAGGTCCATAAAGGCAATGTAGAGGGGCATCTGCTGCTCACAACACTTCTCCTGCAGCTGTCGTAGTGAGAAGATCATGTCTACAGTTAACCTGCCTGCTCGGAAGCCACACTGGTACTCGGGGTAGACTCAGGATGCTAGGGTCTGCAAGCGCGCCAGGACGACACGGGGGAAAGCCTTTCCAACACTACTGAGAAGAGAGATGCCCCGTTAGTTGTTGCAGTCACTGCGGTCTCCTTTGTTCTTGTATAGAGTGACAATGTTTGCATCTCGCATGTCCTGGGGGATGTGTCCTTGTCCCCAGCAGAGGCAGAGGAGTTCGTGCAGAGGCTGGATTAGTGCTGGTTTTCCTATCTTTAGGACTTAAGGTGGAATGCCGTCACTCCCAGGGGCCTTCCCACAAGCGAGGCAGTCAATGGCTTTGCTAAGCTCTTCCAGGGTGGGTGGTGTGTCTAGTTCCTCCAAGACTGGCAGGTCTGGGATGGCGTCTAGGGCGGTGTCCGCGACAACATTTTGGGTTTCATACAGCTCAAGATAGTGCTCAACCCAGCGCTGCAGCTGTTTGCCCTGGTCTTTGATGACTTCGCCAGTCTTGGACTTGAGTGGGGCGATCTTGGAGGTGGGTGGGCCTGTTGCCTTCTTGATACCCTCGTACATGCCCCTTGCATCCCTGGTTTCTGCAGCTATCTGTATACTGGTGCAGAGGTTCAGCCAGTAGGTGTTAGCGCAGTGATGGGCGGTCTACTGAGCATTTTTCCTGGCAGTCCTGAGGGCCTGTAATGTACCAAGGCTAGGTGCAGCCTTGTAAGCCAGGAGGGCTTTCCTCTTCGCCTCAGTCACGGGTTCCATCTCCTCCCAGCTGGCCTCATACCAGTCTGTGTTTTTGTGCTCTTTCTTCCCGTAGGCAGTAATGGCTGAGTTGTACACAGCGTCTCGGAGGTGGGACCACTTGGAGTCGATGGTGTCATCAGGTGTCTCTTTGGTGAGAGCATCGTGAAGTTTACAGATGAACTGCTGTGTCTTCTCTGGATTGCTTGCACAGCAGGTGTTGATGCGTGGGCAACCATTCTTCTTGGCATGGTGCAGTTTCTTGGATATTATTCGCACCTTGCTGGCCACAAGGGAGTGGTCCATGTCACAGTCAGCACTGTGGTAGCTGCGGGTGAGAAGGACGCTGGCTAGTTCTGCGCGCCTGGTGATGACTAGATCTAGCTGGTGCCAGTGGCGGGAACGTGGGTGTCTCCATGATACCTGGTGAATCTCCTTGCATTTGAAGAAGGTGTTGGTTACACATAAGCTGTGAGTGCAGCACATCCCCAGCAGTCGCTGGCCATTTTCGTTGATTTTGCCCCTTCCGTGTGGGCCAAGACAAGTGGGCCATGCCTCGTAGTTAGCTCCCACTCGCGCATTGAAGTCTTCTAGTAGGTAGAGGCCCTCGTTACTGGGGATATTTGATATTGCTTGATCCAGAGCCTTGTAGAACTGGTCTTTTTCTTCTGGGTTTGAGTAGAGGGTTGGGGCATACATGCTGAAGATGTTGGCTGGGCCTGAGGATGTTGATAGCCGGAGGGCAAGGATCCTCTCAGTGCCTGATGATGGAGGCTCAATGAAGGCGACGAGGGTGTTTTTTACAGCGAAGCTGACACCATGCTGCCTGGGTTCGTCTGATTGTTTTCCTTGCCAGAAGAAGGTGTAGTTCGCTTCCCCAATGGTGCAGCTGTCGGCCAGTTGGGTTTCTTGAAGACAGGCAATGTTGACATTCAGTCGGGAGAGTTCTCTGTCAAAGACAGCAGTCTTCCGTGCGTCATTGATCTTCTGCAGGTCAGTGGTGAGTCCAGGGCACAAGGTTCTGATGTTCCAGCTTGCGAAACGAAGAGCTGGAGTCTTCTTGTTTCCTCTTTGTATCCTGCTTGGTGCAGAGTTTTTTGGCCTTCTTGTTGAGATGGTTCTCTAAGCTCCACACACCCAGTGAAGCAGGCAGGCCATGGAGGGAAGCACCTTATTGACTGGGGGCTGCCCAGCTTGAGGCGGGCTGTAGCTTCCAATGAGACATGGCGATCTCTCCCACCATCGAAAGCAGCCCCTGGCGCCAAGTTCTACGCCAATCGAACTATGGCTTATAACCGGTAGACTGCTACTTCCCGTGTTGTGCCGACACCTTAAGACAATGCTGGAGTGTCCTCTCCAGTGGAGCTACAAAGCCTGGGCAGTCTAGAATGGAGAATCAGCTGTTGCCCATGCAGCAGATCCCCCCTCTCCATGCAGCTGGTGGACCCAAGGGAACGACAAATGTCGCTACAGCTTGGCACCAACGGCATCGCAGGAGTTGCCGGAATGACGTTGAAGTCAACGTCAGACCGCCTTAGGGACTCCGTCTCCGAATTTTCTGTCGGGGTTTACTCCCTTAGCCTTCCCGTGAGTGGGTATAGCCGCAAGGCAGCAGAGGTTTGGGATCAGAGTTTTCCTTCTCCTAGATGAGCTACCATCCAAGGTTTACGAGCCCCATCTACCCGAAGCGACTGGTTTTAAGGCGCCAGTGGCCGCCTTCACCCCTTCTCCTGTCAGTGAAAACATGGTCTGCCGGACTTAGAAGCTAAGCCACTCGTGAAGGCCAGGAGCTGGATTTTAGTTGACAGAGGCGATCAGAGTTGCAAGCCCTATGGGGCATTTTTGGAGGAGTGGGGATCTTGTCTCCCACTCCCACTCCCACCCCGGCAATGTCAACCTTGGACCACACATACATACATACATACATACATACATACATACATACATACATACATACATACATACATACATACAGACAGACAGACAGACAGACAGACAGACAGACAGACACACACACACACACATACACACATACACACATACATACATACATACATACATACATGGTTAAAATCCTGTAATGTTTGTTTCTGATAATTTTGTTATCAACAGATATGGTGCTCCAGGGACTCAGATGGTTACAGAAAAATTTTCCCTCACTTGGGAGCATTCCTTATGTTCACAACATGACATCATTATTGGATTTGTTGATGGACGAGGTTCTGGTGGTAGGGGAGACAAATGGCTACATCAAAACTATAAAAAACTTGGAACCGTTGAAGTGGAAGATACCCTTACTGCTGGAAGGTAATATCAGTCACATTTTTCATTGATATCCTTGTGCCTGTGTTATCAATGACATTGTACCTGTATCATCAATTACATACTTGTACCTGTGTTATCCATGATATCTTTGTACCTGTTTTATCTATGACATCTTTGCTATTGCCCTTTTTGGATATATTGAGGTTTTTTTATACACCATACTGGAAGGCCCAACTTATGGCTACATTGGCCTCCCATTTTTCAGATTCAGTTCGGCAAGTACCCACATTTATCAAATACTAGATGCAACCCTGCTGTGTTATCCTTACCATCCTAGTACCTGTGTTACCCTTGACATCATAGTACATGTATCTGTGTTATCCCTTACATCCTTGTTTCTGTGTTATCCATGACATCCTTGTATCTGTGTTTTCCATGACATCATTGAATCTGTGGTATCCATGACATCATTGTATCTGTGTTATCCATGACATCATTGTATCTGTGTTATCCATGCATCCTCGTATATGTGTTATCCATGACATCCTTGTATCTATGTTATTCATGCCATTTAATCTGTGTTATCCATGAAATCCTTGTATCTGTATTATCCATAGCATTATTGCAGCAATATAAAGGTCAGTTCTTCTTCTTGGAACTCATTTGATCAATAAGACAAGAGTCTGTCAACAACAGGTAGATTTAATCTTTTTCCATTTCATTTCAGTTATGAAATATGACCAGTCAGTCTCATTTGAGACCATTCATTCTAACTTCAGACCAGCCAGTCACACTTTAGACCAGTTAGTCTCACTTTAAACAGTCAGTCCTACTTTAGAATAACCAATCACACTTTAGACCAGCCAGTCACACTTTAGACCAGTCAGTCTCACTTTAGACCAGCAAGTCACACTTTAGACCAGCCAGTCACACTTTAGACCAGTCAGTCTCACTTTAGACCAGTCAGTCTCACTTTAGACCAGTGAGTCACACTTTAGACCAGCCAGTCACACTTTAGACCAGTCAGTCTCACTTTAGACCAGTCAGTCTCACTTTAGACATCAGTTGCACTTTAGACCAGTCAGTCTCACTTTAGACCAGTCAGTCGCACTTTAGACCAGTCAGTCGCACTTTAGACCAGTCAGTCACACTTTAGACCAGTCAGTCGCACTTTAGACCAGTCAGTCACACTTTATACATGAAAAATGTGATTACATAACATGGTTGTATGTGATACATGGATGGTAAACAGTGAACTGATGCATTTGGATTTAAAGTTTGATGTTGTTATAAAATAACTCTAAATATAACCTTTTCTATTTGACAACGACTAAAAATATGATGTCAAGTATATTTGTATAATATTTGCCACGATGATAAAATTACATTAAAAAAATTCAATCATCATTTTGTTTAAAAATAACTATTATTGTTTCAGAAAATGAAATTTATTTGGGTGTCAGCGTGACTGTTGTGTTATGTGTAGATCCTTATATGGTGTACATTCTTATATGGTATTAGAGAATGTTTATAATCACATCAATAAACGCCCTACGGATGCCTGGAATTGTAATGTTCTTGTTTAACATAATCAGTCATGAGAAATGAAATCAAATGACAAAAATATCATTCTATTATAATATGATGTACATGTATATTTCATGATTTTATCATGTCTTGTGCAATGTTCACTCTAAGCTGTGTGCACAGCTGCTCAGGCATCCCCGCGCAGCTGAATTGTCAATTTTTGCTCAATCCAACGTTAAATTTTGCTCATCTCCATAATGCTTGCGCAGTGCAGCGAGCACATCTACCATTCGCTTAGAGGGAACGTTGGTCTTGTGAGTGAGTCAACTTTTCTGGGAAATGGAATCATTTTATTCTCTGTTGCCATTCATTGTGTAATTAAACTTTATACAATCTAAATCCACAGACATTTTCAATTTTTAAAAATTTAAATCTATAGATATTTTCAATTTTTAAAAATTTAAATCCATAGACATTTTCAATTTTTAAAAATTTAAATCCATAGACATTTTCAATTTTTTAAAATTTAAATCCATAGATACTTTCAATTTTTTAAAATTTAAATCCATAGACATTTTCAATTTTTAAAAATTTAAATCTATAGATATTTTCAATTTTGTAATATCTAAATCCATAGATATTTTTTTTTAAAAAGTGTTCAGGTTAGTCCAAGTTGTAAAAACAAACTTTTATTTCAATTGCTAAATTTACCTCGCAAATGTTTTGCCATAAAATGAATAATTGATTGCAATAAAACATGTATATTGAATGCAAATATAATAATCACAATAAATACATGTATATTAAATGCAAATAAATTGATTGCCATAAATACATGTATATTAATTTCAAATATAATGATCACAATAAATACATGTATATTAAATGCAAATATATTGATTGCCATAAATACATGTATATTAAATGCAAATATAATGATTTCAATAAATACATGTATATTAATTGCAAATGTATTGATTCCAACAAATACATGTATATTAAATGCAAATATATGAATAATATATTGCAATACATACATGTATATTAATTGCAAATGAAGGAATAATTGATTGTAATAAATACATTTATATTAAATGCAAATATTTTAATAATTTATTGCAATAAATACATTTATATTAGTTGCAAATATATGAATAATTGATTGCAATAAATACATGTATGTTAATTGCAAATATATGAATTATTAAATAATTGATTACAATAAATACATGTATATTAAATGCAAATATATGAATTATTCAATAATTGAATACAATAAATGCATGTATATTAAATGCAAATATAATCTAATTCAGGTTCTACAGTGACCTGTCCTATGTTGAATCAAGCAAGAAAGCAATCTGGGGATGGGTATGTATAATTCTTAAATTACAATACAATCTGGGGATGGGTATGTATAATTCTTAAATTACAATTTTTTAGGTATGTACAATTATTAAACTACCAAGCAAGCTGGCTATAGGTATGTACAATTATTAAACTACCAAGCAAGCTGGGGATGGGTATTGTACAATTCTTAAATTACAAAGCAATCAGGAGATGGGTACGTACAATTATTAAATTACAATACAATCTGGGGATGGGTACGTACAATTATTAAATTACAATACAATCTGGCGATGGGTATGTACAATTATTAAATTACAATACAATCTGGGGATGGGTACATACAATTATTAAATTACAATACAATCTGGGGATGGGTACATACAATTATTAAATTACAATACAATATGGGGATGGGTACATACAATTATTAAATTACATTACAATCTGGGGATGGGTACATACAATTATTAAATTACAATACAATATGGGGATGGGTATGTACAATTATTAAATTACAATACAATCTGGGGATGGGTACGTACAATTATTAAATTACAATACAATCTGGGGATGGGTACGTACAATTATTAAATTACATTACAATCTGGGGATGGGTATGTACAATTATTAAATTACATTACAATCTGGGGATGGGTACGTATAATAATTAAATTACATTACAATCTGGGGATGGGTACGTACAATTATCAAATTACAATACAATCTGGGGATGGGTATGTACAATTATTAAATTACAATACAATATGGGGATGGGTACATACAATTATTAAATTACAATACAATATGGGGATGGGTATGTACAATTATTAAATTACAATACAATCTGGGGATGGGTACATACAATTATTAAATTACAAAACAATCTGGGGATGGGTACATACAATTATTAAATTACAATACAATGTGGGGATGGGTACATACAATTATTAAATTACAAAACAATCTGGGGATGGGTACATACAATTATTAAATTACAATACAATATGGGGATGGGTACATACAATTATTAAATTACAATACAATATGGGGATGGGTACATACAATTATTAAATTACATTACAATCTGGGGATGGGTATGTACAATTATTAAATTACAATACAATCTGCGGATGGGTACATACAATTATTAAATTACAATACAATCTGGGGATGGGTACATACAATTATTGAATTACAATATGGGGATGGGTACATACAATTATTAAATTGCATTACAATCTGGGGATGGGTACATACAATTATTAAATTACAATACAATATGGGGATGGGTACGTACAATTATTAATTACATTACAATCTGGGGATGGGTATGTACAATTATTAAATTACATTACAATCTGGGGATAGGTATGTACAATTATTAAATTACATTACAATCTGGGGATGGGTACGTACAATTATCAACTTACAATACAATCTGGGGATGGGTACATACAATTATTAAATTACAATACAATATGGGGATGGGTATGTACAATTATTAAATTACAATACAATCTGGGGATGGGTACATACAATTATTAAATTACAAAACAATCTGGGGATGGGTACATACAATTATTAAATTACAAAACAATCTGGGGATGGGTACATACAATTATTAAATTACAATACAATATGGGGATGGGTATATACAATTATTAAATTACAATACAATATGGGGATGGGTACATACAATTATTAAATTACATTACAATCTGGGGATGGGTACATACAATTATTAAATTACAATACAATATGGGGATGGGTACATACAATTATTAAATTACAATACAATATGGGGATGGGTACATACAATTATTAAATTACATTACAATCTGGGGATGGGTATGTACAATTATTAAATTACAATACAATCTGGGGATGGGTACATACAATTATTAAATTACAATACAATCTGGGGATGGGTACATACAATTATTAAATTACAATACAATATGGGGATGGGTACATACAATTATTAAATTACAATACAATCTGGGGATGGGTACATACAATTATTGAATTACAATACAATATGGGGATGGGTACATACAATTATTAAATTACAATACAATATGGAGATGGGTACATACAATTATTAAATTACAATACAATATGGGGATGGGTACATACAATTATTAAATTACATTACAATCTGGGGATGGGTACGTACAATTATTAAATTACATTACAATCTGGGGATGGGTACATACAATTATTAAATTACATTACAATCTGGGGATGGGTACATACAATTATTAAATTACATTACATATCTGATGTCTTCAAATCATCTTCATCTCAACTTCAGAAGAAGACACATGATTCTCACCTAGCAAAGATGGCAGTGCTTTGTTTAAAATACATAGTACATGTATTACTCTCGAACTCCAGAAAATCAAATTCTACCTGTCGGTTTTGAATATATACAATTGAAATGCAGTGTTGATAGCGATGATATTAAACTTCATTTTGTTAGTGAATATTTAGGTTTGCGGCATGTGGGATGACTTGCTTTTTCTTGTTGTTAAACATTTGTGGACATTTTATGGCGTTAGAAACCAGTCTCTCAGACATTTTATGGCATTAGAAACCAGTCTCATAGACATTTTATGGCATTAGAAACCAGTCTCATAGACATTTTATGGCATTAGAAACCAGTCTCATAGACATTTTATGGCATTAGAAACCAGTCTTATAGACATTTTATAGCATTAGAAACCAGTCTCATAGACATTTTATGGCATTAGAAACCAGTCTCATAGACATTTTATGGCATTAGAAACCAGTCTCTCAGACATTTTATGGCATTAGAAACCAGTCTCTCAGACATTTTATGGCATTAGAAACCAGTCTCATAGACATTTTATGGCATTAGAAACCAGTCTCATAGACATTTTATGGCATTAGAAACCAGTCTCTCAGACATTTTATGGCATTAGAAACCAGTCTCATAGACATTTTATGGCATTAGAAACCAGTCTCTCAGACATTTTATGGCGTTAGAAA
Source organism: Unio pictorum (assembly GCA_030141615.1). Lineage (NCBI taxonomy): Eukaryota > Metazoa > Mollusca > Bivalvia > Unionida > Unionidae > Unio > Unio pictorum. The sequence goes on from JARLTB010000033.1 coordinate 2,946,879, forward strand.
CCAGTCTCATAGACATTTTATGGCATTAGAAACCAGTCTCATAGACATTTTATGGCATTAGAAACCAGTCTCTCAGACATTTTATGGCATTAGAAACCAGTCTCTCAGACATTTTATGGCATTAGAAACCAGTCTCATAGACATTTTATGGCATTAGAAACCAGTCTCTCAGACATTTTATGGCATTAGAAACCAGTCTCATAGACATTTTATGGCATTAGAAACCAGTCTCTCAGACATTTTATGGCATTAGAAACCAGTCTCATAGACATTTTATGGCATTAGAAACCAGTCTCTCAGACATTTTATGGCATTAGAAACCAGTCTCATAGACATTTTATGGCATTAGAAACCAGTCTCTCAGACATTTTATGGCATTAGAAACCAGTCTCATAGACATTTTATGGCATTAGAAACCAGTCTCTCAGACATTTTATGGCATTAGAAACCAGTCTCTCAGACATTTTATGGCATTAGAAACCAGTCTCTCAGACATTTTATGGCATTAGAAACCAGTCTCATAGACATTTAACGGCATTAGAAACCAGTCTCATAGACATTTTATGGCATTAAAAACCAGTCTCTAAGACATTTTATGGCATTAGAAACCAGTCTCATAGACATTTTATGGCATTAGAAACCAGTCTCTCAGACATTTTATGGCATTAGAAACCAGTCTCTCAGACATTTTATGGCATTAGAAACCAGTCTCATAGACATTTTATGGCATTAGAAACCAGTCTCTCAGACATTTTATGGCATTAGAAACCAGTCTCATAGACATTTAACGGCATTAGAAACCAGTCTCATAGACATTTTATGGCATTAGAAACCAGTCTCTCAGACATTTTATGGCATTAGAAACCAGTCTCATAGACATTTTATGGCGTTAGAAACCAGTCTCTCAGACATTTTATGGCATTAGAAACCAGTCTCATAGACATTTTATGGCGTTAGAAACCAGTCTCTCAGACATTTTATGGCATTAGAAACCAGTCTCTCAGACATTTTATGGCATTAGAAACCAGTCTCTCAGACATTTTATGGCATTAGAAACCAGTCTTATAGACATTTAATGGCATTCGAAACCAGTCTCATAGACATTTTATGGCATTAGAAACCAGTCTCATAGACATTTTATGGCATTAGAAACCAGTCTCATAGACATTTTATGGCATTAGAAACCAGTCTCTCAGACATTTTATGGCATTAGAAACCAGTCTCATAGACATTTTATGGCATTAGAAACCAGTCTCATAGACATTTTATGGCATTAGAAACCAGTCTCTCAGACATTTTATGGCATTAGAAACCAGTCTCATAGACATTTTATGGCATTAGAAACCAGTCTCTCAGACATTTTATGGCATTAGAAACCAGTCTCTCAGACATTTTATGGCATTAGAAACCAGTCTCTCAGACATTTTATGGCATTAGAAACCAGTCTCATAGACATTTTACGGCATTAGAAACCAGTCTTATAGACATTTTATGGCATTAGAAACCAGTCTCATAGACATTTAACGGCATTAGAAACCAGTCTCATAGACATTTTATGGCATTAGAAACCAGTCTCTCAGACATTTTATGGCATTAGAAACCAGTCTCATAGACATTTAACGGCATTAGAAACCAGTCTCATAGACATTTTATGGCATTAGAAACCAGTCTCTCAGACATTTTATGGCATTAGAAACCAGTCTCATAGACATTTTACGGCATTAGAAACCAGGCTCATAGACGTTTTATGGCATTAGAAACCAGTCTCACAGACATTTATGGCGTTAGAAACCAGTCTCACAGACATTTTATGGCATTAGAAACCAGTCTCATAGACATTTTGGGAGATTTAAAACCAGTCTCGAACATTTTTGGGATATTAAACATGTCTCATGAATATTTTCGGGCATATGAAAACAGTCTCATGAACATTTTCAGGGATATAAAACCAGTCTCATGAACATTTTCAGGGAAATGAAACCATTCTCATGAACATTTTCAGGGATATGAAACCATTCTCATGAACATTTTCAGGGATATGAAAACAGTCTCATGAACATTTTCAGGGATATGAAACCAGTCTCATGAACATTTTTGGGGATATGAAACCAGTCTCATGACTGTAGTTGTTGTTTTTGCCAGGCTCCTATTTCTCCTCCTTTTTTTCATCATCATCATTGTTGATGTCTTCTCCTTTTCCTTCTTATTTTTCTTCCTCTACTACTTTTTGATTACTATTATTCTTAATATTATTATTTATTATTGTTATTATTATTTACTTATTTTTGCTTCTCTTACAGTCACATGGTGGTTTCTTAACTGCATCTGTTCTTGGTTCAGGAAAGGATGTATTTGAATGTGGAATTGCTGTAGCACCAGTGACAGACTGGAGATATTACGGTAGGTCATAGACCGACTGGAGATATTACGGTAGGTCATAGGTCAGAAGGAGTTGAGTGGAGTTGGGTAAGGTTTCTTTCTAGTTACTGGCAGTCAGTGAAGATAAGTGCTTCTTGTGTAGAAATATTTACTTCAGAATATAATGTTATAAATAGACCATACAAACTGTACCAGAGAGAAATAAAGGTAAAGATAGGTTTTAATAGAATGTGAATAGCAAATTTATAGCAAGTTGTATACATTTTATGTGACAATGAATTTTAACAGCTATCAAAAATAAAACTTAAAATCTATTTTGAAAATCAAAGTTAAGAAATCTCGGTAAGGATTGTTGTCATGCTTACATCAAAACATTTATGTTCATGCTAATATTTTCTTTTGACATGCCTGTACATAAGATTAAAAGTGTTAATTGAAATGGAACTATTAATTAGCTTAATTAAAAGTGTTAATTGAAATGGAACTATTAATTAGCTTAATTAAAAGTGTTAATTGAAATGGAACTATTAATTAGCTTAATTAAAAGTGTTAATTGAAATGGAACTATTAATTAGCTTAATTAAAAGTGTTAATTGAAATGGAACTATTAATTAGCTTAATTAAAAGTGTTAATTGAAATGGAACTATTAATTAGCTTAATTAAAAGAAATAATTAATGGATCTAAAAGTTGCAAGCTGACTACTACCACACCTGAAGCATCCATTTCTTTATTTAAAACTCTTGTCAATCTTTGCATTGAAATATTTTATTCTGGGAAAATTTGTTATTCATGCACAACAAGCTATTCAAAAGTCATCTAAGTACGAGAAAACATTTTAAGATAAACACAGGATAAATACGATTCAATTAGAGTGTAGATAAACAGGATAAATACAATTCAGTTAGGGTGTAGATTAACACAGGATGAATACGATTCAATTAGAGTGTAGATAAACAGGATAAATACGATTCATTTAAGGTGTAGATAAACAGGATAAATATGATTCAATTAAGTTGTAGATAAACAGGATAAATATGATTCAATTAAGTTGTAGATAAACAGGATAAATATGATTCAATTAAGTTGTAGATAAAACATTCATTACTAGAAGACTTATTATAAATTAGCAGAGATCACATGATGGTCTATTGTTCTTCTGTCATCTGACGTCCATCAATCCGACAAGCTTGTTATCATAGCTTTTACTATAATGGTAAGATACAAAACATTACACACTTATTCATTGTAAGATCTATGGATCCTAAATGAAAAGTACGAACATATAATATGGCAGTTACTGAAGTGCAAATATTGTGAATGCTGCTATTTCTAAATGACAAGTCATGTTGACATAGCAAATGTTGTGAATGCTGCTATTTCTGAATGGCAAGTCATGTTGACATGGCATATATTGTGAATGCTGCTATTTCTGAATGGCAAGTCATGTTGACATGGCATATATTGTGAATGCTGCTATTTCTGAATGGCAAGTCATGTTGACATGGCAAATATTGTGAATGCTGCTATTTCTGAATGGCAGGTCATGTTGACATAGCAAATATTGTGAATGCTGCTATTTGTGAATGGCAAGTCATGTTGACATAGCAAGTATTGTGAATGCTGCTGTCTCTGAATGGCAAGTCATGTTGACATAGCAAATATCGTGAATGCTGCTATTTCTGAACGGCAAGTCATGTTGACATAGCAAATATTGTGAATGCTGCTATTTGTGAATGGCAAGTCATGTTGACATAGCAAATATTGTGAATGCTGCTATTTCTGAATGGCAAGTCATGTTGACATAGCAAATATTGTGAATGCTGCTATTTCTGAATGGCAAGTCATGTTGACATAGCAAATATTGTGAATGCTGCTATTTCTGAATGGCAAGTCATGTTGACATAGCAAATATTGTGAATGCTGCTATTTCTGAATGGCAAGTCATGTTGACATAGCAAATATTGTGAATGCTGCTATTTCTGAATGGCAAGTCATGTTGACATAGCAAATATTGTGAATGCTGCTATTTCTGAATGGCAAGTCATGTTGACATAGCAAATATTGTGAATGCTGCTATTTGTGAATGGCAAGTCATGTTGACATAGCAAATATTGTGAATGCTGCTATTTGTGAATGGCAAGTCATGTTGACATAGCAAATATTGTGAATGCTGCTATTTGTGAATGGCAAGTCATGTTGACATAGCAAATATTGTGAATGCTGCTATTTGTGAATGGCAAGTCATGTTGACATAGCAAATATTGTGAATGCTACTATTTCTGAATGGCAAGTCATGTTGACATAGCAAATATTGTGAATGCTGCTATTTCTGAATGGCAGGTCATGTTGACATAGCAAATATTGTGAATGCTGCTATTTCTGAATGGCAAGTCATGTTGACATAGCAATTGCAACAAAGGACTTATTATATTGTGCAGTTGCTCCAGTATGAAAACAGTACCTATCTGACATTCAAATATGGTTGCCATAGCAACAATTTTGATAATTGTGATATAACTACTTCTCTTGCAATGTAAGTCCTATTTAGCTTGACCAGAAGATGTGTTATAATGTCCAGTTAGATGCTTGACCAGAAGATGTGTTATGATGTCCAGTTAGATGCTTGACCAGAAGATGTGTTATGATGTCCAGTTAGATCCCTCTAAAAATTGTTATGATGTGCTGTCTGATAAGTTGTTAATATGGTCATCTTGAAACATTGGTCATATCAATATTATTCATTTCAACATAATATTAAATTGGTAATATCAACATGGTCATATCAATATTGTTTATATCAACATTGGTCATATCAACATGGTCATATCATCATTGGTCATTGCAGCATTGTCATATCAACATGGTCATATCAACATTGGTCATAGCAACATTGGTTATATCAACATGGTCATATCAACATTGGTCATAGCAACATCATCATAGCAACATTGGTTATATCAACATGGTCATAGCAACATTGGTCATATCAACATGGTAATATCAACATGGTCATATCAACATTGGTCATAGCAACATGGTCATAGCAACATTGATCATAGTAACATGGTCATAGCAACATTGGTTATATCAACATAGTAATATCAACATGGTCATAGCAACATTGGTCATATCAACATGGTAATATCAACATGGTCATATCAACATTGGTCATAGCAACATGGTCATAGCAACATTGGTCATATCAACATGGTCATAGCAACATTGGTTATATCAACATGGTCATAGCAACATTGGTTATATCAACATGGTCATAGCAACATGGTCATAGCAACATTGGTTATATCAACATGGTAATATCAACATGGTCATATCAACATTGGTCATAGCAACATGGTCATATCAACATTGGTCATAGCAACATGGTCATAGCAACATTGGTTATATCAACATGGTCATAGCAACATTGGTTATATCAACATGGTCATAGCAACATGGTCATAGCAATATTGGTTATATCAACATGGTAATATCAACATGGTCATAGCAACATTGGTCATATCAACATGGTAATATCTACATGGTCATATCAACATTGGTCATAGCTACATGGTCATATCAGCATGGTCATAGCAACATGGTCATAGCAACATTGGTCATATCAACATTGGTCATATCAACATGGTCATATCAGCATGGTCATAGCAACATTGTCATATCAACATTGGTCATAGCAACATGGTCATATCAGCATGGTCATAGCAACATGGTCATATCAGCATGGTCATAGCAACATGGTCATATCAGCATGGTCATAACAACATTGTCATAGCAACATTGGTTATTTCAACATGGTCATATCAGCATGGTCATATCAACATTGGTAATATTAACATGGTCATATCAACATTGGTAATATTAACATGGTCATATCAACATGGATTTTTGCTATCTGATAAGCTGTTAAAGTGGTCATCTTGTAAACATTGGTCATATCAACATTATTCATGTTCCACACTACCCTGATACATTCAGATCCCACACTACTCTGATGCACAGCAAATCTCACACTAATCTGATGCATACAAAATCTCACAGTACTCTGAGCCCCCAGTACTCTGATGCATTCAGATCCCACGGTACTCTGATACATTCAGATCCCATGGTACTCTGATACATTCAGATCCCACGGTACTCTGATGCATTCAGATCCCATGGTACTCTGATACACATCAAATCCTACACAGCTGACTCATGCCAAATCCCCCATCTAACTCTCATACCAAATGACACACCAAATCTCAAACTGCACATCTAAATCACACAATACTCTGATGCATGCCAAATCAAGATGTGTACCAAATCACACAAAATCCCACTATACAAACAATGATGTAAGCAATTGTATTTATTTACTTAGTTATTGTTATGTTAGAAACTAAGTTTTAAACAGTTTTGACATTTACAATGTAAGTTAAAATGCAATTTGAATATGTTTTAATTATGAGACATAAATATATATTAAATCTCAGACTATGTGGACTGGAAATTGACAGACTGTGTGCCTTACATTTACATTTTAATTACAGACTGTGTGCCTTACATTTACATTTTAATTACAGACTGTGTGCCTTACATTTACATTTTAATTACAGACTGTGTGCCTTACATTTACATTTTAATTGACAGACTGTATGCCTTACATTTACATTTTAATTACAGACTGTGTGCCTTACATTTACATTTTAATTGACAGACTGTGTGACTTACATTTACATTTTAATTGACAAACTGTGTGACTTACATTTACATTTTAATTGACAGACTGTGTGCCTTACATTTACATTTTAATTGACAGACTGTGTGCCTTACATTTACATTTTAATTACAGACTGTGTGCCTTACATTTACATTTTAATTACAGACTATGTGCCTTACATCTACATTTTAATTACAGACTGTGTGCCTTACATTTACATTTTAATTACAGACTGTGTGCCTTACATTTACATTTTAATTACAGACTGTGTGCCTTACATTTACATTTTAATTACAGACTGTGTGCCTTACATTTACATTTTAATTACAGACTGTGTGCCTTACATTTACATTTTAATTGGCAGACTGCGTGCCTTACATTTACATTTTAATTATAGACTGTGTGCCTTACATTTACATTTTAATTCCAGACTCCATCTATACAGAAAGATACATGGGATTCCCACATCCTGAGGACAATGAGAGTTCCTACAATGTAAGAAATACTTTTTAAATATTAATATACTAGCACACAAAGGAAGTACATTGAAACCTTGAAATCAGTTCTGTTTACTTTGCTTTTCATTTATTAAATAATCACATTTCCGATGTAGCAGATATCTTCTAACACACCAAATTCTAGAAAATATAATCAGCCATTTTAACAATATTATGATACGACCTCATGATTTTCCATGGAACATCTTGCCAAAGAAAGGTATTTTGCAATACTGTTTGGACAAAATGTTGTCAAAAGTTTGTGTTAGAATAACGGTAATAACTTGGTGTTAGAATGATGGTAATAACTTTGTGTTAGAATGACAGTAATAATGTTATGTTGGAGGACATGATCCCTTTACCTCATAGAGTGTATGTTTTTTAGCAGTGAGATATACATGTATCAATTAGATAAATGCAGCATTTAGATATACATGTAGCAATTAGATATAAATGTAGCAATAATATATACATATAGCAATTAGATATACTTATAGCAATGTGATATATATGTAGCAGTTAGATATACATGTATCAATTAGATATACATATAGCAATTAGATATACATATAGCAATTAGATATACATATAGCAATGTGACACACATGTAGCAAAGTTACCCAATGCAGTGTGCTAAATATATAGAATTAGATATACATATAGCAATTAGATATACATGTATCAATTAGATATACATATAGCAATTAGATATACATGTATCAATTAGATATACATGTAGCAATTAGATATACATATAGCAGTTAGATAAACATGTAGCAATTAGATATACATGTATCAATTAGATATACATATAGCAATTAGATATACATGTAGCAATTAGATATACATGTACATGTAGCAATTCAATATATGTGTAGCAAAGTTACCCAGCGCAGTGTGCTATAAATAGAAGATCTGTGTTGCCTATTCGACTCCATACGCATAGGCCTGCCTGTTAACAGTTAAGCAGTGTATGTAGCAGTGTATGTAGCAGTGTATGTAGCAGTGTATGTAGCAGTGTATGTAACAGTGTATGTAACAGTGTATGTAGCAGTGTATGTAGCAGTGTAAGTAGCAGTGTATGTTACGTTTAACAGCAATTTTAACTGTTTTCCATTTTTGGCACACACATAATTATGTATGAAAAAAATTAAGAGTAAAATCCAATCGTTATATCTGTATAATTATTTTTTACAGGAGAATTTTTTATATGCTTTAAAATCTTGAGAGAACTTGTTCACTATCAAGTCAGGGATGCCACGTTACCAACCTTAGCTGCCTTTCCTCATTGTCGAAATTTACAAGTCCTTTGTTTGTGTTTACATTACTAAGTCATCTGAATTTCATAATTTATAAAAACTAATTGCAGCCTACATCAATATCAGAGCCTTTACTTAAGTTATTGATGCTTTCAAAGTTGGGATTCTAATTGTGAAAGTAAGTACTGAACAAAATGTGCAACCTCCATTTTGGAGAGTGAAGAATACAATTTTAAAAAGCAGATTTCAGCTAGAGCATAAACAGAGATCTGATGTAATGGTAATTTATACCTATGAATTTAGTATGTAATTGGGCATTTTGCCTGAACCTGGTACATGTACTATGAAAACCCTATAAAAATGGCTAATGTTTACAGCATTCACCACAATAATTTATCTACATTTATTTCTCAGTATTGACTTTTCCGTTGTATGACAATCAATACAAATAATATGTTAATCTAAAATACATCTGAAGATGGCTTCACAGTGAAGTTCTTATCAAAAAGTTCACTGGCATTGTTTATTGAGAGACTGCGTTTTAAAAGGAACACAGATTTCACTTCCGGATCATCACCAAGGCCTGATTACTCAATGTGCACTGTCGCCAAAATACACACAGACAACCACTCTCTGAGCTCATATTCTCAAAATTAAACAATTATCTTTAAATCCCTACCAAAAATTCATAAATATAGCTCATCTATCACCATTAAAATGAGAGCGGAAAAAATGTTCTAAAAATAGACTAGAACTACATTCATGGTACTGTACTGGAAATGTGATGCGATTTCAGGCATCAAAAGGCACTTCCATGAGGATGGTGTAAAGGCGTCAAAAGGCATTTGTATGCAAATTGAGTAGAGACCTCCAAAGGCGCTTTCATGTGACTGGAGTAGAGACCTCTAAAGGTCCTCCCATGTGACTGGAGTAGAGACCTCTAAAGGTCCTCCCATGTGACTGGAGTAGAGACCTCTAAAGGTCCTCCCATGTGACTGGAGTAGAGACCTCTAAAGGTCCTCCCATGTGACTGGAGTAGAGACCTCTAAAGGTCCTCCCATGTGACTGGAGTAGAGGCCTCTAAAGGTTCTTCCGTGTGACTGGAGTAGAGGCCTCTAAAGGTTCTTCCGTGTGACTGGAGTAGAGGCCTCTAAAGGTCCTTGCATGTGACTGGAGTAGAGACCTCTAAGGTCCTTCCATGCAAACAGAGTTTAGGCCTTCAAAGGCACTTTCATGTAAATGGAGTCGAGGCATCAAAAGGCGCTTGTATGCAAATCACGTAGAGGTGCTTGCATGAGGAAAAGGGTTAAGAATTATACAACTGGACTAACCTTGAAATAAAAAAGATGTTTTCTCATTATGTATATAATTTCTCCATTTCTTTGCTAGTTTATATCCACTTTTTTTATAAACTTATTCTTGGGCAAAAAAAATGCAAATGCAGTTTGAATTCAATTCGAACTAATCGTACAATTTCTTTAATTTAGTCATTGCCTTCATAGTAAGATTAATTCTGTAGAAATTTTTAACTGTTATATAATGTGTACTGCTTATGTTAAATACTGTTATATAATGTGTACTGCTTATGTTAAATACTGTTATATAATATGTATTGCTCATGTTAAATACTGTTATATAATGTGTATTACTTATGTTAAATACTGTTATATAATGTGTATTGCTTATGTTAAATACTGTTATATAATGTGTATTGCTTATATCAAATACTGTTATATAATGTGTACTGCTTACATCAAATACTGTTATATAATGTGTACTGCTTATGTTAAATACTATTTTCTATAATGTGTACTGCTTATGTTAAATACTATTTTCTATAATGTGTACTGCTTATGTTAAATACTGTCATATAATGTGTACTGCTTACGTCAAATACTGTTTTCTATAATGTGTACTGCTTACGTCAAATACTGTTTTATATAATGTGTACTGCTTACGTCAAATACTGTTTTATATAATGTGTACTGCTTACGTCAGATACTGTTTTCTATAATGTGTACTGCTTATGTCAAATACTATTTTCTATAATGTGTACTGCTTACATCAAATACTATTTTCTATAATGTGTATTTTCTATAATGTGTACTGCTTACGTCAAATACTGTTTTATATAATGTGTACTGCTTACGTCAGATACTGTTTTCTATAATGTGTACTGCTTATATCAAATACTATTTTCTATAATGTGTACTGCTTACGTCAAATACTGTTTTATATAATGTGTACTGCTTACGTCAGATACTGTTTTCTATAATGTGTACTGCTTATATCAAATACTATTTTCTATAATGTGTACTGCTTATGTCAAATACTATTTTCTATAATGTGTACTGCTTCTGTCAAATGCTATTGACATCCCATGTCTCCATGGTTACATTTTAAATGTAGTCAAAACTTTTAGAGATGCTCATATATTATATCACTTTTTTTTTTCACAAAAAACATTCATACAATGTAACAAAATTGCATCAGTGCAAAACATCCATACAATGTAACAAAATTGCATCAGTGTAAAACATTCATACAATGTAACAAAATTGCATCAGTGTAAAACATTCATGCAATGTAACAAAATTGCATCAGTGTAAAACATTCATGCAATGTAACAAATTTGCATCAGTGTAAAACATTCATACAATGTAACAAAATTGCATCAGTGTAAAACATCCATACAATGTAACAAAATTGCATCAGTGTAAAACATCCATACCATGTAACAAAATTGCATCAGTGTAAAACATTCATACAATGTAACAAAATTGCATCAGTGTAAAACATCCATACAATGTAGCAAAATTGCATCAGTGTAAAACATCCATACAATGTAACAAAATTGCATCAGTGTAAAACATCCATACAATGTAACAAAATTGCATCAGTGTAAAACATCCATACAATGTAACAAAATTGCATCAGTGTAAAAAATTATTTTTAATATATTGAACAAAAATTGATTCAGTAACTTGTATCCAATTCAGTATTTAATTTAATTTGATTTAATGCAATTGTATATTGTTCAGCATAATTCTGCTTCAGATGGATTTGTTTAAATATTAATTGTATCATTTTTATTTTTTTTTTCCAGGTAGCAAACATTTCAAGAATGGCGACTAATTTCAAAAACTCTCGGTTCCTGTTAATTCATGGCACAGGCGATGGTATGTTAATTTCAAATTTTTTAAAATTTTTTAATTTTTTAATTTTTAAATGTATTTTCAACTGTGATTGTCCATAAGTTTATCAGGCTGTTACATCATGTACATTGAAATAGTCCAAGTTTTCGCTGTCTTTGTTACATTATGTACATTGAAGTAGTCCAAGTTTTCGCTGTCTTTGTTACATCATGTACATTGAAGTAGTCCGAGTTTTCGCTGTCTTTGTTACATTATGTACATTGAAGTAGTCCAAGTTTTCGCTGTCTTTGTTACATCATGTACATTGAAGTAGTCCAAGTTTTCGCTGTCTTTGTTACATCATGTACATTGAAGTAGTCCGAGTTTTCGCTGTCTTTGTTACATTATGTACATTGAAGTAGTCCGAGTTTTCGCTGTCTTTGTTACATCATGTACATTGAAGTAGTCCAAGTTTTCGCTGTCTTTGTTACATCATGTACATTGAAGTAGTCCGAGTTTTCGCTGTCTTTGTTACATCATGTACATTGAAGTAGTTCAAATTTTCGCTGTCTTTGTAACATCATGTACATTGAAGTAGTCCGAGTTTTCGCTGTCTTTGTTACATCATGTACATTGAAGTAGTCCGAGTTTTCGCTGTCTTTGTTACATTATGTACATTGAAGTAGTCCGAGTTTTCGCTGTCTTTGTTACATCATGTACATTGAAGTAGTCCAAGTTTTGGCTGTCTTTGTTTTCACTCTCTGCAATCACTAGAGTCAAATGCAAGTTTTCGATGTCTTTGTTTTCACTCTCTGCAATCACTGGAGTCAAATGCAAGTTTTCGCTGTCTTTGTTTTCACTCTCTGCAATCACTGGAGTCAAATGCAAGTTTTCGCTGTCTTTGTTTTCACTCTCTGCAATCACTGGAGTCAAATGCAAGTTTTCAATGTCTTTGTTTTCACTCTCTGCAATCACTGAAGTCAAATGCAAGTTTTCGCTGTCTTTGTTTTCACTCTCTGCAATCATTAGAGTCAAATGCAAGTTTTCGCTGTCTTTGTTTTCACTCTCTGCAATCACTGGAGTCAAATGCAAGTTTTCGCTGTCTTTGTTTTCACTCTCTGCAATCACTGGAGTCAAATGCAAGTTTTCGCTGTCTTTGTTTTCACTCTCTGCATTCATTAGAGTCAAATGCAAGTTTTCGCTGTCTTTGTTTTCACTCTCTGCAATCATTAGAGTCAAATGCAAGTTTTCGCTGTCTTTGTTTTCACTCTCTGCAATCACTGGAGTCAAATGCAAGTTTTTGCTGTCTTTGTTTTCGCTCTCTGCAATCACTGGAGTCAGATGCAAGTTTTGGCTGTCTTTGTTTTCACTCTCTGCAATCATTAGAGTCAAATGCAAGTTTTGGTTGTCTTTGTTTTCACTCTCTGCAATCATTAGAGTCAAATGCAAGTTTTCGCTGTCTTTGTTTTCACTCTCTGCAATCACTGGAGTCAAATGCAAGTTTTTACTGTCTTTGTTTTCACTCTCTGCAATCACTAGAGTCAAATGCATGGGGTTCAAATCACTAGAGTCAAATGCAATCACTAGAGTCAAATGCAATCACTAGAGTCAAATGCATGGGATTCAATTCACTAGAGTCAAATGCATGGGGTTCAAATCATTAGAGTCAAATGCAATCACTAGAGTCAAATGCAATCACTAGAGTCAAATGCAATCACTAGAGTCAAATGCATGGGGTTCGAATCACTTATTGTTTATTGACTCATCGTTTTACCCCTTTGTCTGCTGATCAAAACATTTGGTAAAGTTTTTGAATAAGTCCGCTTGATCCATTCTAAAAAAGAAACTCTGTAAATAGATAGTACCTTAAAGTTGGATAATTTTTATAGAAAATATCATGTCGCAAAGGAGACGGCAAAATCTGTATAAAAGCAATCCTTCACCACTTCATGAGGTGCCAAAGGTAACAAAAGGTATACATTTAATTTAATTAAATTAAATTTAATAATTTAATACTTAATTCGGCTTGTTTTCCCATTCTGATTTCTAAAAACACCTAAACCAAGCACCAAGCTACTGCCGGAATTCCAATGTACTCCACATTTTTATGACATAGTATGAAAATATTGTTTTTCCATTACTCAGGGCAATATGAAGGTAAAAGGTTACAAATTCACATTGGTGGGGGTTGGGGTGTTTACATTTATTTTGCCACAGCAAGCAGAGATTAGTAAAATTGTTTTCTAAAGCATACATTTATCTCCTTAACAAATATACAGTATTGTAACAAATATACTATATTATATATATACATATATATATATATATATATATATTGTATACATTTATTTCCTTAACAAATATACAGTATTGTAACAAATATACTATTATATATATATATATATATATATATATATATATATATATATATATATATATATATATATATATATATATATATATTGCATACATTTATCTCCTTAACAAATATACAGTATTGTAGGTTATGGTTGGAGTTTATCTTCTGAAACAGGCACGTCTTTGAAACAGGCACGTCTTAGGCACGTCTTTGAAACAGGCACATCTTTGCTTGTGTTGAGTTTTGCCTGTATTAACCTGAGTATATGGGATCTTGTGTATATCACTTCCACTATGTATTGTGCATAACAGCTAATATTTGATAAACCATGTGTTGACCTTATGGGTCATATATTTCATGGGTCATCTTTCTCATGGGTCATATATCTCATGGGTCTTATAGCTCATGGATCATATATCATGGGTCATATATCTCATGGGTCATATATCTTGTTTCATATCTCATGGGTCATATATCTCATGGGTTATATATCTCATGGGTTATATATCTCATGGGTCATATATCTCATGGGTCATATATCTCATGGGTCATATCTCATGGGTCACATATTTCATGGGTCATATATCTCATGGGTTATATCTCATGGGTCACATATTTCATGGGTCATATATCTTATGGGTAAAATATCTCATGGGTCATATCTCATGGGTCACATATTTCATGGGTCATATATTTTATGGGTCAAATATATCATGGGTCATATCTCCTGGGTCATCTTTCTCATGAGTCATATATCTCATGGGTCAAATATCTCATGGGTCATATATCTCATAGGTCATATATCGTATCACATTTGATGTATGGGTTTGACAATGATTAGGGATATTTTGTACTACTGGCATTCATTTGGTAATCAGCTGTAATTACTATTGACTTGATAATCAGCTGGAGTAATTACTATTGACTTGATAATCAGCTGGAGTAATTACTATTGACTTCATAATCAGCTGTAATTACTATTGACTTGATAATCAGCTGTAATTACTATTGACTTGATAATCAGCTGTAATTACTATTGACTTGATAATCAGCTGTAATTACTATTGACTTTGTAATCAGAGTAATAGTTACTATTGACTTGATAATCAGCTGGAATACTTACTATTGACTTGATAATCAGCTGGAATACTTACTATTGACTTGATGATCAGCTGAAGTAATTACTATTGACTTCATAATCAGCTGGAGTAATTACTATTGACTTCATAATCAGCTGGAGTAATTACTATTAACTTGGTAATTGTTTTTGATTTCATGAATTTGTAGAATTGAATAGTACAGTTATTCCTATTGATTACCAAGTCAATAGTACAGTTATTCCTATTGATTACCAAGTCAATAGTACAGTTATTACTATTGATTACCAAGTCAATAGTACAGTTATTCCTATTGATTACCAAGTCAATAGTACAGTTATTCCTATTGATTACCAAGTCAATAGTACAGTTATTCCTATTGATTACCAAGTCAGTAGTACAGTTATTCCTATTGATTACCAAGCCGATAGTACAGTTATTCCTATTGATTACCAAGTCAATTGTACAATGTTTCCTATTTTAATGTGTGGCTCTGAAATTTGTGGTTTCATAAACAACAAAGTCTGTGCATAATACCACTTAATACCACTTCAAACGTTTATTTTAAAACAGATATACAAACGTCAGTTAAGCACTTAACCAATCTGATAAAAAAAACTTGTTTTTTCGTCAAGATCCACTTTGATGACAAGTATGATTGACTTATGCATGCATGCATCTATAATTACTTCCATGGCCCACACTCAGATGCCTACACTCAGTGGTGAGGCTTAATTGATATACAATGACACCTCAGTATGTGCAGTCACTCTATGTCACCTCAGTCTGTGTTGTCTAAAGCAGTCACCTTTACCAATCACTGCCATCTCACCTCAGTCTGTGTTGTCTAAAGCAATCACCTTTACCAATCACTGCCATCTCACCTCAGTGTGTGTTGTTTAAAGCAATCACCTTTACCAATTACTGCCATCTCACCTCAGTGTGTGTTGTTTAAAGCAATCACCTTTACCAATCACTGCTATCTCACCTCAGTGTGTGTTGTCCAAAGCAATCACCTTTACCAGTCACTGCTATCTCACCTCGGTCTGTGTTGTCTAAAGCAATCACCTTTACCAATCATTGCCATCTCACCTCAGTGTGTGTGTGTTGTCTAAAGCAATCACCTATACCAATCACTGCTATCTCACCTCAGTCTGTGTTGTTTAAAGCAATCACCTTTACCAATCACTGCTATCTCACCTCGGTCTGTGTTGTCTAAAGCAATCACCTTTACAAATCACTTCCATCTCACCTCAGTGTGTGTGTGTTGTCTAAAGCAATCACCTTTACTAATCACTGCTATCTCACCTGTCTGTGTGGGTCATTCAATATGTATAAGTGAGATAGATAGCACATGTGTGGGTCGTTCAGTGTGTATATGTGAGATAGATAGCACATGTGTGGGTTGTTCAGTGTGTATGTGTGAGATAGCATGCCAATAACAATCTGTGGGCTGGCAGTACATATCAATGTTTCTGGGGGATCCACTATCAGTACTCAAGGCCTATCATGAAAAATGGTATTAAACCCATAGCAACAACAACTGATCAATATAAATACACAAGTCAACATTGGCAACATCATTTGGAAAGCTGGTGCCTTTTTGTCATTGTTTTTGACAAACACCTAAAAACAAAATCTTGACTGTTTAAACTATTGTATTTACATGTGCTAACTGAATTATGTCTTGTTTACATCAAATGTCATTATAGCATTCATTTTGGGAAACTAGATTGAGATGGGTCATTCTTAGGCCAAATATTTCTTGTTTTTCTTTCCAGTGTGTTGTTGTTGTAAGTTTTCAATCCATTTTTCAGTACATGATAGGCTATACATGGCAGCCAGTATTAATAGTGGTGGAAAATTCGGGGAAAACCCCTGGAAGAAACCACCGACCCATGAGAAGCTACTGGCAAACTTTCTCACATACCCACATTGGCCGAATCTGATACTCAGACCCACACAGACAGAGGTGAGATGGCAGTAACCCATAACGGAGAGTGCTTTAGACCACTTGGGGCACCTCTTTCAAGCTTGTTATTTCTAAAAATTGTTCCCTTACTAGGCGCTCAGCATTAAGAGGTTAGTGTTACAACTGATTTGTCTGGTGTCAGGATACTATGACTGGTGGGACATCATTCTTACATGTCTGCGGCATGATGCCCCAGGACTAGATATTACTATAAACTGCCTACCTGCACACATCATATCAATATAACTGAAAGATTGTTACAGCTAAGTTAAAAATATAAATCTCACACACACACACACACATGTCTATTGGACACTGTACTGTATCTATATTATGATTATTATTATCTTCCCTTACAGACAATGTACATTTCCAGAACTCGGCACAATTGATAAGGGCACTGACAGAGGCAGATATATTTTTCAGAACCCAGGTAACGACTGATACCTTTACAGAAAATTCAATATTAAATTGTTTCTTTATAACTTTTTTGAATCTTGCATTATTAAAACTTATCATTGTTACAGTTATATTGTTCTACTTTTAGAAAACAGCATATTAAAGAATAATGTCATATATTTTGTTATTTTAAAAAGTAATTTTAAATTAATTTTGTCCCATGTAAACTATCATTGAAGACTTGTCTAATATAATCCTTCACCTTAAGTGTATATATATATATATATATATATATATATATATATATATATATATATATATATATATATATAGATAGATAGATAGATAGATAGATAGATAGATAGATAGATAGATAGATAGATAGATAGATAGATATAGATATATACATATATATAACCCCATATCCCCAAAATGAGGTCAGCTTAGGATAGAACAGTACATTTCAAAATTTGGTCAGGTGTTTTGACTATAAACCAGAAGGACATTCATTGATCCAGTTATTAGCTTATGAATGGATAAAAATGGCATATGTTGAAAAAATTGCCTTTTTCACATCAGTTATTTTACTTTGATTTGTTGCCTTTTATACCATTCTTATATGTATATAGTGCCTTGTTGCCATTCATACTGTAATTATATGTATATAGTGCCTTGTTGCCATTCATACTGTAATTAAATGTGTACATTTTTTTGGTGCCTTTCTTATTGTCCTTTTACAAAGTAATGTGTTGCCTATATCAGTCCTTTCACAGTAATTTGTTTCCTTTCACATCATCCTTATATCAGTCAGGGTATAATTGATTTTCTGTGTCAAATGGTTATTTATGATTTGGGTATGATTCTCTGTGTCAAACGGATATCATTTGGGTATGATTCTCTGTGTCAAACGGTTAATTGTGATTTGGGTATGATTCTCTGTGTCAAACGGATATTATTTGGGTATGATTCTCTGTGTCAAACGGCTCTTTGTGATTTGGGTATGATTCTATGTGTCAAATGGATATTTGTGATTTGGGTATGATTCTCTCTAATGGTTATTTGTGATTTGGGTATGATTCTCTGTGTCAAATGGATATTTGTGATTTGGGTATGATTCTCTCTAATGGTTATTTGTGATTTGGGTATGATTTTCTGTGTCAAACGGTTATTTGTGATTTGGGTATGATTCTCTGTGTCAAACGGATATTATTTGGGTATGATTCTCTGTGTCAAACGGCTCTTTGTGATTTGGGTATGATTCTATGTGTCAAACGGCTGTTTGTGATTGGGTATGATTCTATGTGTCAAACAGTATTTTGTGACTTGGGTGTCAAACGGCTATTTGTGATTTGGGTATGATTTTCTGTGTCAAACGATTATTTGTGACTTGGGCATGATTCTCTGTGTCAAACAGTATTTTGTGACTTGGGTATGATTCTCTGTGTCAAACGGCTATTTGTGATTTGGGTATGATTCTCTGTGTCAAACGGATATCATTTGGGTATGATTCTCTGTGTCAAACGGTTAATTGTGATTTGGGTATGATTCTCTGTGTCAAACGGATATTATTTGGGTATGATTCTCTGTGTCAAACGGCTCTTTGTGATTTGGGTATGATTCTATGTGTCAAATGGATATTTGTGATTTGGGTATGATTCTCTCTAATGGTTATTTGTGATTTGGGTATGATTTTCTGTGTCAAATGGATATTTGTGATTTGGGTATGATTCTCTGTGTCAAATGGATATTTGTGATTTGGGTATGATTCTCTCTAATGGTCATTTGTGATTGGGTATGATTTTCTGTGTCAAACGGTTATTTGTGATTTGGGTATGATTCTCTGTGTCAAACGGATATTATTTGGGTATGATTCTCTGTGTCAAACGGCTCTTTGTGATTTGGGTATGATTCTATGTGTCAAACGGCTGTTTGTGATTGGGTATGATTCTATGTGTCAAACAGTATTTTGTGACTTGGGTGTCAAACGGCTATTTGTGATTTGGGTATGATTTTCTGTGTCAAACGATTATTTGTGACTTGGGCATGATTCTCTGTGTCAAACAGTATTTTGTGACTTGGGTATGATTCTCTGTGTCAAACGGCTATTTGTGATTTGGGTATGATTCTCTGTGTCAAACAGATATTTGTGATTTGGGTATGATTCTCTGTGTCTAATGGTTATATGTCATTTGGGTATGATTCTCTGTGTCAAATGGTTATATGTCATTTGGGTATGATTCTATGTGTCAAACAGATATTTTGTGACTTGGGTATGATTCTTTGTGTCAAACGGCTATTTGTGATTTGGGTATGATTCTCTGTGTCAAACGGATATCATTTGGGTATGATTCTCTGTGTCAAACGGTTAATTGTGATTTGGGTATGATTCTCTGTGTCAAACGGATATTATTTGGGTATGATTCTCTGTGTCAAACGGCTCTTTGTGATTTGGGTATGATTCTATGTGTCAAATGGATATTTGTGATTTGGGTATGATTCTCTCTAATGGTTATTTGTGATTTGGGTATGATTTTCTGTGTCAAATGGATATTTGTGATTTGGGTATGATTCTCTGTGTCAAATGGATATTTGTGATTTGGGTATGATTCTCTCTAATGGTTATTTGTGATTGGGTATGATTTTCTGTGTCAAACGGTTATTTGTGATTTGGGTATGATTCTCTGTGTCAAACGGATATTATTTGGGTATGATTCTCTGTGTCAAACGGCTCTTTGTGATTTGGGTATGATTCTATGTGTCAAACGGCTGTTTGTGATTGGGTATGATTCTATGTGTCAAACAGTATTTTGTGACTTGGGTGTCAAACGGCTATTTGTGATTTGGGTATGATTTTCTGTGTCAAATGATTATTTGTGACTTGGGCATGATTCTCTGTGTCAAACAGTATTTTGTGACTTGGGTATGATTCTCTGTGTCAAACGGCTATTTGTGATTTGGGTATGATTCTCTGTGTCAAACAGATATTTGTGATTTGGGTATGATTCTCTGTGTCTAATGGTTATATGTCATTTGGGTATGATTCTATGTGTCTAATGGTTATATGTCATTTGGGTATGATTCTATGTGTCAAACAGATATTTTTGATTTGGGTATGATTCTCTGTGTCTAACGGATATTTGTGACTTGGGTATGATTCTCTGTGTCAAACGGTTATTTGTGATTTAGGCATGATTCTCTGTGTCAAACAGTATTTTGTGACTTGGGTGTCAAATGGCTATTTGTGATTTGAGTATGATTTTCTGTGTCAAACAGTTATTTGTGATTTGGGTATGATTCTCTGTGTCAAACGGTTATTTGTAATTTGGTATGATTCTCTGTGTCAAATGGTGATTTGTAAGTTAGCAGTGGTAAGAAAACAGAATAATTAGGATATTAAAATTAGAGTTAGCAGTAGGAAGAACTAGAATACTATCATATCTACAGTCTGGAAGCATGAATGAAGTAAATTAGTTATCTGTCCTCCCTCAACAGATTTATACAGATCAGTAACATTCCTTGAATGAAGTAAATTAGTTATCTGTCCTCTCTCAACAGATTTATACAGACCAGCAACATTCCTTGAATGAAGTAAATTAATTATCTGTCCTCTCTTTCCACAGATTTATACAGATCAGCAACATTCCTTGAATGGTGGAAATACACAGAAGCATCTTTATGAAACAATGGAGGATTTCTTACTGGAATGTTTCACTGGAAAGTCTGGAAAGTTTGAGAAAATTAAAACATTGCCACAAAATAAACAAGAAATGTTTGATGACCCGGAGTAACTATTTAACTCCATCAGATCTGTGGTGCCAAATCAGCCAGCAGAAATACAATTAAAGAAACCACTTCATGTAATAATTTCATTGTTGATTGCTTGATTGTTCTTACTGGAGATAATTACATGTGGCTGCCTGCATGGACCAAATAATGTGTAACACCTTTATTAGGTTACTGCTTGTTACCATCAATGACATCAAAATTTGAAATCTTTATTAGGTTACTGCTTATTACCTTCAAGGACATCAAAATTTGACACCTTTATTAGGTCACTGCTTGTTCTTCAAATGATTAACTTTTATCCAATAAAAACAAATAGAAAAAATATGTCATTTAATTAAGTAATAATGAACAAGTCAAATGTTTAATTATTGTTTGCTTTCATATGACCATGAATGTGTTCAGTATATTTATAATGGATACTGTACAAAACACACCATGAATGTGTTTAGTATAGTTCTAATGGATACAGTACAAAACACACCATGAATGTGTTCAGTATAGTTCTAATGGATACTGTACAAAATGCACCATGAATGTGTTCAGTATAGTTCTAATAGATACTGTACAAAACACACCATGAATGTGTTCAGTATAGTTCTAATGGATATTGTACAAAACACACCATGAATGTGTTCAGTATAGTTCTAATGGATACTGTACAAAACACACCATGAATGTGTTCAGTATAGTTCTAATAGATACTGTACAAAACACACCATGAATGTGTTCAGTATAGTTCTAATGGATATTGTACAAAAGACACCATGAATGTGTTCAGTATAGTTCTAATGGATACAGTACAAAACACACCATGAATGTGTTCAGTATAGTTCTAATAGATACTGTACAAAACACACCATGAATGTGTTCAGTATAGTTCTAATGGATATTGTACAAAACACACCATGAATGTGTTCAGTATAGTTCTAATGGATACTATACAAAACACACCATGAATGTGTTCAGTATAGTTCTAATAGATACTGTACAAAACACACCATGAATGTGTTCAGTATAGTTCTAATGGATATTGTACAAAAGACACCATGAATGTGTTCAGTATAGTTCTAATGGATATAGTACAAAACACACCATGAATGTGTTCAGTATAGTTCTAATGGATATTGTACAAAACACACCATGAATGTGTTCAGTATAGTTCTAATGGATACTGTACGAAACACACCATGAATGTGTTCAGTATAGTTCTAATGGATATTGTACAAAACACACCATGAATGTGTTCAGTATAGTTCTAATGGATATTGTACAAAACACACCATGAATGTGTTCAGTATAGTTCTAATGGATATTGTATAAAACACACCATGAATGTGTTCAGTATAGTTCTAATGGATATTGTACAAAACACAAAACACACCATGAATGTGTTCAGTATAGTTCTAATGGATATCATATAAAACACACCATGAATGTGATCAGTATAGTTCTAATGGATACTGTATAAAATACACCATGAATGTGTTCAGTATAGTTATACAGTCCAGCATTAAAAAGGGTATTCCATTGCATATTTTCAATTATGATTAGGAAAGATATAGGCCAATTTAGATATGGGCCACTAAAGTTTGTATACATTATCAAGGATTAGGAAAGATGTTATTCCAGTGGGCCAGTCTAAATCCCACCTGTCGTTTGGGTTTATTTCAAAATTGTATTTCCTGTTGTAATTAAAATGGCATTTTCTTGACCTGAAGACATTGGTCCATTTTTTATACAAACATTTTGTTAATCTTTGTCAAGGGGAGAGAACCATAAAAAGACACACACACACACACACACACACACACACACACACACACACATGGTGAATTATACATCATTTGGATATTAATTACTGCATGTGGTAATTGATGCATATTATTTGAAATCCAAATCTAAATATACTCCAAAGAAGCCAAAATTGATGTTAAATTTAAATATTTAACTCAATTCAAAGGATAAATTGAATGATGTACTCATTGAATATTACTGTTGTAGGATACCTATCTATGTTGTAGATACCTATCTATGTTCTAGAATACCTATCTATGTTGTAGGATACCGATATATGTTCTAGGATACCTATCTATGTTCAAGGATATGTATCTATGTTGTAGGATACCTATCTTTGTTCTATGATACCTATCTATATTCTAGGATAACTATTTATATTGTAGGATACCTATCTATGTTGTAGGATACCTATCTATGTTCTAGGATACCTATCTATGTTCTAGGATACCTATCTATGTTATAGGATACCTATCTTTGTTCTATGATACCTATCTATGTTCTAGGATAACTATCTAGATTGTAGGATACCTATCTATGTTCTAGGATACCTATCTATGTTGTAGGATACCTATCTCTGTTGTAGGATACCTATCTATGTTGTAGGATACATATCTCTGTTGTAGGATACCTATCTACCTATGTTCAGGAAACTGCATTTGTCATGTTTATCAACATTAACAGCCAAAACTTCGTTTTGGACATTGGCTATTTCATTGGTATATAATACAGGACTTTTATATATGTTATGACAACTGACCTTTGACCTGTTATATATGTGGGGTTTTGTGTTGACCTGTTATATATGTTGGGTTTTGTGTTGACCTTGTATATATGTGTTATATATGTGTTATATATGTGGGGTTTTGGTGTTGACCTGTTATATATGTGTTATATATGTTGGGTTTTGTGTTGACCTTGTATATATGTGTTATATATGTGTTATATATGTGTTATATATGTTGGGTTTTGTGTTGACCTTGTATATATGTGTTATATATGCGGGGTGTTGGTGTTGACCTGTTATATATGTTATATATGTGTTATATATGTGTTACATATGTGTTGTATATGTGTTATATATGTGTTGTATATGTGTTGTAGTGTGTTGATGTGAACAATTTATTGAATATTGGACTGAGTGGGGATCTTTACTTTCAAAAATTTTGAGAAGCAGTGAATCAAAATATTGATTGGAAGTATTTAGGTGACTGATTTTATTTTTTCTAAAGTTGGGTTATACATATGAAACTGTAAATACCTAAATACAATTTTCAAAGTTTAGGTTCCAGTGGTTGTTAATTATTAGACCAATAAATCAGTCCCACACCTGTGATTATATCAACTAAAGGTTATGGGGCTGATAATCAAAGGCTTATATATTATCTATATATAGATTTTTAACTTATTCCGTAAACAATTCAACGTATACATTTCATTTAAACAATGAATATGGTCCCAAATGGAGGAGTTGAATGTATTCATATCTATAGTGTAAAAGTGTGAAATCCTAGTTAACTGTATAGGATCTATCTCACAAACAAACCCATTTAAGTTAACTGTATAGGATCTATCTCACAAATATACCCATTTAAGTTAACTGTATAGGATCTATCTCACAAATATACCCATTTAAGTTAACTGTATAGATACTATCTCAAAAATATACCCATTTAAGTTAACTGTATAGGTACTGTCTCACAAACATCTCTTTGCACACCAAAGTTAGTTGCTCATCAGGACAAATTTTCTAGAAATATTTGTGTCTATTATATTTTACTACTTAGAAGTAATTATATAATTTCATTGCTATGAACATTGTTGTGGGAATAACATTAAGTTGGGCAACAGTGTTTTATCCTGACAATACATCTATTATATTAATGTTCAAGGTGGATGGCAACGTTCATTTTCCATAAGAGTAAAATGCAAATGAAATTAAATCCTCCTGGAATGTTTCTTGTTTGACAGGATTTGTAAAAATCATAAGATGTTTTGTGTAAATATGGTTACAATTTTTTATTGATATGGCCATGTTTTGTGTACATGTGGTTACATTTTTTTCTTAATGTGGCCAGGTTTTGTATGAATATGGTCACATTATTTATTAATGTGGTCATGTTTTGTGTGAATGTGGTTTTTTTTTGTGTGAATGTAGTCATGTTTCGTGTACTTATTTAATCAGGTCGGTGCCTTATTTTCTTTCAACTTTCATTTGAACTTTTCAACACATAGATATATGAGAACCATTCTTCCATTTCCTTTTGACCTTGACATTGGTTTTCAGTACGGGCTAACGCAAAGCTTATTTTGTTATCACTCGTACCAAAGAGGACATTCCTAATGCTGTACGGATTACGCTGTATGGATAACACTGTACAGATAATGCTGTAACACTATACTCCTAACGCTTTACGGATAATGCTGTACAGATAACACTGTATAGATAATGCTCTACGGAAAATGATGTAATGCTATATTCCTAACGCTGTTTGGATAACACTGTATGGATAACGCTGTACAGAATTATAGGAAAGTAATCTGTTTGTTATACTTCTCTCTTTGTCATGATTTCTGTCAGGTAATTGAAATAGAAATGCATTATTTCCTCTTTTTTCTTTTCTTTAGTAACTTGTACAGATTGTTGCTTAATTTTTGTCAATAAGTCGTCAATCTATTGTATAGATGTATTTACTTTTTAAAATATTGTTCATTTCAATTCTATTTAAATTGAATGTGTTTTAATTCTATGAATAAAATAAATTATTCAACATTTCCAGCATTTACTTTTCTTTCTATGTAATGACATAAATAGAAAAGAATCGATTTGCCAATATGTTGTCCATCTTACATGTTGATTTTGTTTTAAAATTGGGTTCCCTTTAATATTTATTCAGGTGATTGTGTAAGTATAAAGTATTTTACACAGTCATAATATTAAAGTAATTCAACATTTCCAGCATCTCCTTCATCAATAACAATCCATAGATAGAAAGATGTTTGTGTAAACAGATCTTTAAAATAAGTTAAGTTATTCTTACCCATTTTTATAAACATGAAAAATTAGTAGACCTTATTTTAATGACAAATAATTATATTATAGGTAATCCTTTAACAGCAACATGTGTAGTCATGTCATTTTTACTGAATGCTTTTCTTCTATATTATTCACATGTTCTCTCGAAACAATGTACTTAATAACCTTATGTGAGGTAACACAAAATACAATATATACATGTGTATGTACCATTGCAAATAAGGATGCATGGGATTCTTACAGTGTTAAGCATCATCTGCCTGATGTGAAAGGGATATAACAATTTAGTTGCATTAAAAAGATGAATTGAACATGACTTTTCAATGATTTGATTTCTCTTAGAGAGTTACAAATTTAATGCCAAATTTAGTTAGCCATCCTAGTACACTGATACAATGAATTCCAGTCATAGAAAAATGAATTCCAGTCATAGAAAAATTATTTCCGGTCATAGAAAAATGATTTCGAAAAATGATTTCCAGACATATAAAAATGATTTCCAGTCACAGAAAAATGATTTCCAGACATAGAAAAATGATTTCCAGTCATAGAAAAATGATTTCTGGTCATAGAAAAATGATTTCTGGTCATAGAAAAATGATTTCCAGACATAGGAAAATGATTTCCAGACATATAAAAATGATTTCTAGATGCAGAAAAATGATTTCCAGACATAGAAAAATGATTTCCAGATGCAGAAAAATGATTTCCAGACATAGAAAAATGATATCCAGATGCAGAAAAATGATTTCCAGATATAGAAAATTGTATCCAGATATATAATAATGGTTTTCAGACATAGAAAAATGATTTCCAGATGCAGAAAAATGATTTCCAGACATAGAAAAATGATTTCCAGATGCAGAAAAATGATTTCCAGACATAGAAAAATGATTTCCAGATGCAGAAAAATGATTTCCAGATATCGAAAAATGGTATCCAGATATATAATAATGGTTTTCAGACATAGAAAAATTATTTCCAGACTTAAAAAAGTTATTTCAGACATAGAAAAAATGATTTCTCAGTATAATTGGTACAAAACATTTACGACAGATCATTTACTGTCCACAATTCGTATCAAAGTAAATTCATGTAATCTTTAGGAAACATGATTTGTATAACATTGAATACAAGTAAATAAATTCTCTCCATGCGTATCAGAAGAATACATGAAATTCCTGCACAACATGACATGAATGCACAAATATTTTCTGAACTCGGGTAAAAGTGAAGTGGAAATTAAACACAAATAATTTAAAAAAAATAATTACAGTTTGCATAAATGCATTTGAGTTTTATTTAAATCATTTGAGTTTATGACCTTTATATTTTCTTTAAATCCTGTGGCTAGAAGAAAAAATGTAGTGTGTTCGTTGAGGCACTGTGCTGCGGAGCATCTGACTAGTTCTATCTACTTGTCTCGATCATGTTCCAATGCCTGTGTCTCAGCAAAACTTTTCCTGGTCCATTACGTGATGGTGTCAGTCGACTTTTATCCTACCTCTCCTACTGTCACCCTGGACACTGCTCTGCAGGACTGATGTGGATAGACTGTCGCTCTAGTAACATAGCCATACCATTTCAGCTCTCTCTTTTTGACGGTGGTGAGGAGGTCTTCATATTGGTCTACTTTGCGCCTGATAGCTTTATCCGCTTCTTCTATTGTGATGAGGTGACATGAATGAAAAAAAGATTGAGATGACTAGTGCTCTCAATAGTCAGATTTAAGTTTTCAGACATAGTCTTGTCTCTCGATATGGGTCTTAGCTTTTACATAGCTGCTGTGACAAATAGCTGCCGTGACAAACTTTCTGCTCTCGATCCATCTTCGGTGATTATGGAACAAAGATATTTCAACTGGCTCACTGCTTCCAGTTCCTGTCCTCTGACTTAAATCTTGGCTGAGATTTGACTGCCACTCTTTGTCATTATCTTTGTCTTATCAGCGCTTAAATCTAGACGAGGTTTCATTCAGGTTCTTCACTAAGGTGGTAAGCTCGTACTCACTGCCTGCCAGCTTATCAATGTCGTCTGCAAAGCGGAGGTTGGTGATGTTACTCCCTCCAATGCTGACTGCCCCACAGTGGTTTTAAAAGAATTCGCTCATGATGCACTCTAAATAGATGTTGAAAATCGTGGGTAACAAGAGACTGCCTTGCCGTACTCAGACTGTTATCTTGAACCAGTCCTCGGCATAACTTTGGGCAACTACTGCACTGGTAGCCTTTGCGCACAGCTGTTACCTTTTGACCCATGTTGTACTTCTTCATTGTGGCTCACAGTGCTTCATTCCACACTCTATCAAACGCCTCTTCGAAATCTATGAATACATGATTGATGTCTTGCTGATGTTGCGAGTACTTTTCACACAGAACCCTGAGATTTAATATTTGCTCCTTTGTGCCTCTTCCGCTCCGGAACCCGGCCTGTTCTTCAGCAATTATTTATGTTGCTTGTGGCTTCAGTCTGTTCAGTATGATCATAAGCATCACCTTGCTAGCATGGCTGATCAAACTGATAGTTCTGTAATTTTGGCACAGCTTGAGATTGTCTTTTTGGGGAGTGTTATAATCAGTGACTGGGTCCACTGTGTTGGCCATTTACATCTCTGCTTGACCTTGTTGCAGATTTATGTTAGTAGCTCTATAACTGACCCGCCCTTCCCCCCCCCCCTCCCATTCTTGATAAGTTCAGCTAGGAAGTTGTCTACTCTATCTGTCTTCCCGTTCTTCAGTGCTCTTATTGCTGACTCCACCTCTTCTTTGAGAAAGGGGAATCATCGTTATTTGGGTTTGGATCTTCAAATACCTCTGGGTCTCCTGTGGACTGATGGTTGTAGAGTTCTTTGCAACATTCAATCCATCTTTCTGTAATGTCACTCGCGTCTGTGAGGCATTTTTCATTTTCATCTTGAATGGTAATGACTCTTGGTTGCTTCTCTCTGGTGAGGTCTTTCACAATTTAGAATGCTTTTTTTTATGTTATTCTTTATCAGACTGCTCTCCATTTCTATGCAAGTTTGTCCACTCTAATCATCGTTTGTTTTCTTCAAATTATAAATACTATATTAATGACCAAAAGCAGCATGCTAGGAGTCTATAGTCGTTTTATAAGAGCCGTGGGAGGAAATCGTGATTTATAATACGTTTGCTGGGCTTGCAGAGTGGAAATTATTTATTCTGAAACAGGCAGATTATTTGAAACTATTCAAGAACTTGGACATTAAGTGGTTCTTTTGAATTATGTGAAACTATTCAAGAACATGGACATTAAGTGGTTCTTTTGAATTATGTGAAACTATTCAAGAACTTGGACATTAAGTGGTTCTTTTGAATTATGTGAAACTATTCAAGAACTTGAACATTCAAGTGGTGGTTTTTTTAATAAGGTGAAACTAAATGTGTATGAAAAGATAAGACCTTTGCATACAATGAAGCCATCAAATACTTGAAAAGATAAGACGTTTGCATACGATGAAGTCATCAAATAATTGAAAAGATAAGACCTTTGCATACAATGAAGTCATCAAACGCTTAAAAGGAGTAGACGTTTGCATACGATGAAGTCATTAAACACTTATAAAGATAAACCTTTGCATACGATGACGTCATCAAACACTTCAAATGAAGTTTTAAATGAGGCTTCAGATCTTTACCCACTTTAGTCATTACGTTTTCAAGAGTTATCTTCTCTTGAATTGACTGTCCCTAGAACATCCTATGATATTCGCCATTCATTAGCAGTAAATGATTATCCAGATTATCGTGTTTTCTTTCGTATGGCTTCATCACACATCGTCTGCTGATTAAGTCTGCTGAGAAACTAATATAACCTATTTCCCCATTTATTTTTTGCCGTGTTCCTTCCAATAAGTCAAAGCTATTCACGGCGTGTTTCAAAAAGACATATTTAAAAAATAATTTAAGTTTTCTTATCCCGAGGCATCAAATAGTGGAAATGAATGCATCTCTTTCATCATACGATTATATTCATACATGTACATTATATACATGTACATTATATACATGTATCTCCTGATTTTCCGAGTGTCTCATAAGTTTGACACAAACACTTTGCCTTAAAACAGGACTGCAATACCAGTCTTAAAGTGTACGTATAGACATCCCTACTTATTGTCACGTGACATGAGTGCCAGTCTTAAAGTGTAGGTATAGACACCCCTACTTATTGTAACGTGACATCAGTGCCAGTATTCAAGTGTAGGTATAGACATCGCTACTGATTGTAACGTGACATCAGTGCCAGTATTCAAGTGTAGGTATAGACATCGCTACTTATTGTAACGTGACATCAGTGCCAGTATTCAAGTGTAGGTATACATATCCCTACTTACTGTAACGTGACATCAGTGCCAGTATTCAAGATTTTGAGCTATAATATATTATCTTTGGCAGAGAGCATTTTAATTTTAATGCAGACATCTAACGTTTTGAGTATTGAACGGATTTGCCCTATAGAGGTACCGATTTTGGGATCAGTATGGTATGTGTTTTTTTTTTTATTACACTTGGGGGGGGGGGGTGTTGATCCTCGTGTCTCTCCCCAGCACATACAGCTGGTTTGAGTCGGAAGAGGAACACCGTCATTTCTGAAATGTATTTCGTTAGTGCTGTGGAACCCTGTCCACCCATGTATGTACATTCATGTGTGTTCATGTTTTTTTATTTTTATTTCTTTAAGAATAATTTAGTGACGGTTAATCTTTGCTTAGTTTGTCAAATATATATTTAGTTACTTTACCCGAAAAGGAAGTTCGACCGTTAATACTCTCGATTACTCTCTTTAGTGCCACAGAGCTTAAAGATTTCTATACAGTCTTGTTCCTTAAACTTTAGGATTGTACTCTTTTCCCTTAAAATCAATATGATTCCAGGGCCAATTTCCACTCCTATTTATATTATATAATAATATTTAAGGTATACCCAGTTGACTTTGCCAAAGTCAATTTGTCCTTGATGTATGCATAAGTATATTTTAGTTTGTGTGTTTGCATGATATTTTGTGAGGACAGCATTAAGTTAGATCAAATTGTACGAGTTGTTTCCCTTATACCATATTGATGTGATTTTGAAGAAATTAAACCCCAATAGAAATTTGAGATCAAAACGTGTACTTTATTTAAATAGTTTATGTATTTCTGTTTTCTATTAATTCCTTTGAATGCTGCGGCATTTTTTATAAAAAGAAGGTGTTTAAATGCGATGTGATTTATCTTTGGTCATTGGATAGTCGTATTCGTTCCAGTCGTAAACGTAAAAGTCCTGTAAAATAAATTTAGATATAATGGAAAGTGTTTAAATGCTATATGATTTAGTATGGTTATTGAGTAATCATATTCGTTCCTATAAAATATAAATTTAGATATAGTTTGATAGTAAACTATTATTTATTATAGTATTCTTCCTGAAGCCATGCTGTTTTCGAAAATGGTTTCATGTCATTGCGTGTAAGGCTTTAAGAAGATTTGAGGTTTATATTTTTTCGGCACTATGAGTAGGTGAGTGCGTTGGTTCAAATAAGTAGGTCTCTGATGAATTTTAATCAAAAGGGTAATACTTGTATTCCTAGCTGTATACATAGCATAGGATTCATTTTAAGTAACTAGCTTTATACATGAAACCGTGTTATAATTAGGCACCGTACTCCCTCATTATAACGCATATTTACGTAATGTATACATGTGATCCGTAATATAAGCGAGAGCGTATTATACTGGGTTATGTTTTAGTAAGACTGTGCCTTGACGTTTTATATAAAATAAAAAACATTTAAACAATTTCAAAAATCAGTGTAATATATTGTAATATATTATAGTTTGGACTATCTAGAAAGGGGACAGGGGAACATTATTTGGGAACAAATTTATGTCCGCAATCAGCGACCGAGTAAAACAAAATCATAAAAGAATCTAATACACAATTGAGGTCACCAAGGTCCATATTTTGGATACCGATATTAAAACAAAGCATGAGAATATTATCCACTTGACCAAAGAGGTCAATGACAGTTCATAGCAGAAGAAGTTTATGCACAACAACCCCAAATTTCTACCTGCAATATTCATTTCCGAATGTCATTTTTGTCTCAATGTCGTTCTCACAGTGCAAACACAAGCCCTTTTCCTAGATGACAATCCTGCTAGACATTGTGTACTAAACAGTCTGAAGTACTTGAAATAGTTGTCATCCAAGCTGTTTATGAGATATTCTACTTCCCCCAAACCCATTTGTTTACTGCTATGGGAGGCTAGATATTCTTCCTAGCCGTCTATTGGTATTTCACTATCAATATACTGCAGAGTAACTATGGAACCGCTCCGGTGACCTAGTGGCTAGAGCGTCCGCCCCGGAAGCGGGAGGTCGTCGGTTCGATCCCCGGCCGAGTCATACCAAAGACTTACAAAAATGGTACTAACAGCTGCCTCGCTTGACGCTCAGCATTAAGAGGTTAGTGGTCGGCCTGGTGTCAGGATAATGTGACTGGGTGAGACATCATGCTACATGTCTGCGGCATGATGTCTCAGTGAGTGGTAGACATCACTATAAACTGCCTCACTGCAGACATCGTAGCGATATGACTGAAAAATTGTTAAAAGCTACGTTAAAAATCCTAATCAAACAAACAAGCAGAGTAACTATGCAAGGTGTACATGTCTGACATCAGTTTTAAGATCAACACAAGCCCGAAATACCTAGTTCATAAATACATCCATATCTTTAAATAGTAAACAACAATAGCTGAAAAGGTCACACCATAGCTTTAGATTAAGAAATTTGCCTGGGGGCATTTAATCAAACCTCTCACCCTGTCACCAAAGGAATGTTGTTAAATTTGGAAGCCACATAGATAATATTTATATTATCAATTACAGGTAGGTATACATGTACACAAATATACAACAAACCCCGATTTCCGTTTAGATGAATTCCCTCTGCCGACTTAATGTTTATTTTGAAGTCATTATATAGTACAAGTTCCAGTTACACAATGTAAAGTCTGCCGTAACTTTCGATGGTTCTTGTAGGGCGTTTCCATGGTTATTTATGCACTAATTATGCTGGTAACCATGTTTTGCATATCCTGTGTTAAAAAATGGCATTAAACACACGACAACCAACTAACTGTTAAGTAATAACCTTTGAACTGTTAAATAATAACCTTTGAACTGTTAATGAATAACCTGTGAACGGTAATGATTGCATTACTGACTGTTTATATGAGTCTGGATTTGTTTTATAAGCACTTAAAAAATATGTTTTTACTTAATTGTTGCTTAGGTTGAAAACTATTTTTTATGCAATGAATTTAAGAGGGAAACGTAGTAAACGTACACGATGCCACATTCATGTTTCTCACTGAAATCTGAAACCACAGGTATAGATAAAGTAGTAAACGTACACGATGCTACGTTCATGTTTCTCACTGAAATCTCAACCTAGATGTATAGGTGTGACGCAAAGAACAATTTTGGTGAGAATGGCGGATAATAAAAATGTGCAGGAATTCGTCGTTGGGAAATACGTTCGGGACCTACTGACATTCTAAAAACTTGTTTTGCTCCTAATGGTGTGGTGTTATGATAGACACACAAAGATCTAGGTCTCGTTGACTTTACCGTATCAATAAACTCTCTCAAGGTCGAGTTTACATAGCAAGCAATCTAGAGACGAAAGCATTTATTGCGTTCCTGCGAAGTTTTAACCTGAAATTCCGTAACTTATGTAAGATTTGTATGAGACCCGTTGAAATGAGGTACTTCGTAATCTTTTTTACTTTAAACGGTTTGGAAGAAAATAGGCGATTTATTACACAAATTTTTGAAAAGATATCAAACAATATCTTTCGGGTGATTAGATGACGTTATCTTAGTGATGAGGCGGCGTTGGGGATTTATAAGTTAAAAAAAAATATGGGGTTCAAATTAGTAGAATATTCAATGATGGATCTGGTGTGCTATTCAATGAGTACTTTGATATTCCCGTACATATTATAGTCAATTTAAAAATCTCTATTTTGACATTTTGTTCACGTATTCCTACGGTATCTCCGATTATTAAGTCAAATACGTTTATATTTATCAGGTGCAAATTAACAATATGTCTATGCTTTTATTAATGATATTTCGTATGTTAAAACTTGTACCTGCACATATATGATTGTATTCAATACTGAGACTGTTTGGAATCGTTAGCAATTCAGATTTCATGAAGATCAACAATCCATTTGAATTTAAGTTTGTCTTATTCTATAAGTGAAAATGCAGTTAACATTATTCTTCCCATTGTATATATTATACCGTATATATTTTGGAATATGTAATACCTATAGTAATTAGTTCAAACGCAGGCAGTACATATATATGCCATTAATTATAATCGCTGGTAGTACATATATATACCATTAATTCTAATCGCTTGTAGTACACACACACACACACACACACACATATATATATATATATATATATATATATATATATATATATATATATATATATATATATATATATATATATATATATATATATATATATATATATATATATATATATATATATATATGCCATTAATTCTAATTGCTGGTAGTACATATATATACCATTAATTCTAATCGCTGGTAGTACATGTTATATTTAAATATAAACTCTGGACGTACTTATATGAATTAGTTCTACTCGCTGAGACTACACATCGTCGTTAATTCCAGTTACAGAGAGTACATATATATTGTCGTTAATTTTAATTACTGGGAGTACAAAAATATTGTCGTTAATTCTAATTACTAGGAGTACATATATATTGTTAATTCTAATTACTGGGAGTAGATACATATTGTCGTTAATTCTAATTACTGGGAGTAGATACATATTGTCGTTAATTCCAATTACGGGGAGTACATATATATTGTCGTTAATTCTAATTACTGGGAGTAGATACATATTGTCGTTAATTCTAATTACTGGGAGTAGATACATATTGTCGTTAATTCCAATTACGGGGAGTACATATATATTGTCGTTAATTCTAATTACTGGGAGTAGATACATATTGTCGTTAATTCCAATTACGGGAGTACATATATATTGTCGTTAATTCTAATTACTGGGAGTAGATACATATTGTCATTAATTCTAATTACTGGGAGTAGATACATAGTGTCGATAATTCAAATTACTGGGAATACATAATGTGATTGCTAATAGGCAATAAATAACAGTATTAAATAAACAATTGGTCCAGTTTATAAAACAGTAATGAAACAATTACAAGAAGTTAACAATGTTGGTGAGCTTTTAAAAACATTCCCTATAAAATTAAAGGCTATCACATGCTCTGAAAGCCCATTCGGACAAGCTATGCTTGCTAGCTAGACAAATCTCAGAGGAAGAAGAAGCAGTTCCAACATAAACCAGACCCAGTGTTGGGCTACATAGCCACTACAGGTAGCAGCAGAGAGGGTGAACCCTACAACGTTTTGAGACAAAATTCGATTGAAATCCTAAAACGAGCCGTCCTATAATCTCATTTTAACCAAAAAAGAGGGTGAATCCTACAACGTTTTCAGACAAAATTTGATTGAAATCTTAAAACGAGCCGTCCTATAATCTCATTTTAACCAAAAAGAGGGCGAACCCTACAACGTTTTCAGACAAAAAATTGATTGAAATCTTAATGAGCCTTCCCTACGAAATCTCATTTTAACTAAAAAAATGAAAACGAAGATTTTTACGATTTTTTAATTAATTTTGGTCGCAACTTGTTGTCATTCCCCCTCTCTGCTGCTATGGGTTAACAAAAAATAATAAATGATTTTAACCGAATATTTGATCAAGTCCGATACGATATCGTGTCCGAGGATCATGTAGATTTATTGTTGCGAATCCGTGCGGAGTCGACTGAGCATGACTAAAGAAATCTCGAAATTGATTGAAGTCCATATCAGAGCACCATGTCTGCCAAATATTTCTAAGAGTATGAGTATCAACTCCGTTGAATACAGACAATAAATTGCAGTTATCTCTGATGACTTTTGGAACCTGAGTGTAGCGTTGAGTGACATATATCACGTCAGTGTTTTTGTGACGCCCCCGGGAAAATATCCTAGCAGGATTTTTTTGTTTATCTAACATTATATCGTCGTATACGACTAAATTGTTAATATCTCCATCAATATCATCAATGCACGGTGCTTCATCGATATCGGTTATAAATTCAATGGCGTTCTCACCCTTAATTTCTGAAGCGTTTTCATTAAAATCTTTTAGCACTTCATAACATCGTTGATCATCTACGCTTGGGGCAATTAAATACAACTTATCCCACTTCATCCATCTCATTATTAAATTGAGTAATAATTGCGTTTTACCGGATCCAGATGGCCCGATTATAATCATCCGGATAGAGTTTGGTAGCGCTGCATGATGCTTAACCGGTTCTCTTCTTTTAGTCGCTGAAAAATCAATTATATCCATATTTCTATACATAAATTATGGATCTATATTGTGTGAAGTGTAAAACGCGTACTGGCACAGATGATGTGACGACGGTTACAACTAAAAATAACCGATCAGCGCTTTCTGGTAAATGCGTGCAATGTGGTACAAAGAAATTTAGATTTGTGTCTATGAGATCTGATTTTAAAAAAAACGAGGAGGTGATATCGCAGCCAAATTGGCAAAGCTCCCTGGAACCCCATGGGCAAAGTACCCCGGAGAAAAGCACCTTCCGGGATATAGCTACTGTGGACCGGGAACCAGACTTGATATCAGACTCAATGATCAAAATCAGTCCCGACCCGGTGAAGAACCAATAAACGCCATTGATAAGGCCTGTCACCTTCATGATGTTGCTTATAAAAGCAGCAATCTGCAACACAGGCATCTAGCAGATGTGAAATTAATTCATGCGTTAAATGCTATTCCTGATAAATCCTTCAAAGAAAAATTGGCTTCATTTTTGATAAAATCGGCTATGAAAAGTAAATTGATGTTAGGTGCCGGTAATTAATAATATGGAATCAATTTATTATTCCCCAAGAGGATACTGGAGGGGTAAATCAGCAGTCCATAAACTCGCTAGTGCTGCAAAAGTGAAAAAAACCACTGCGGCTAATTGGTTATCCAAACAGGCACTATGGCAAATTTATCTACCACCGCCTAAACAAATTCAATTCTCGCATTTTGATGTGACCGCTCCTAATGAAGTTCATCAGGCTGATATATTATTTCTGCCACATGATCGTGGTTACAAATACGCTTTGACCGTAGTTGATATTGCAAGTCGATACAAAGAAGCAGAACCGTTAAAAACAAAATCAGCCACTGAAGTCGCTTCTGCATTTGAAAGGATTTATCGACGAGGTCCTCTGCACTGGCCAAATCTATTGCAGGTTGATCCTGGCAAGGAATTTCAGGGTGCAGTGTTATCTACAATGAAACATCATAATGTCACCATACGACGAGGGCATACTGCGCTACATCGCAATCAGGCCATTGTAGAACGATTTAATCGGACGATTGCTGAGCGGTTATTTGGATATCAATACGCAAAAGAATTCATCCAAGAAAAAAGATCCCGTGAATGGGTTAAAAGATTACCATCTGTGATTACTGCACTGAATAACGAGATTACTAGAACAATCAACATGAAACCTATCAACGCGATTAAAAAGAAGTCAATACCCGTACAACCACAAAAAGATTTAAAAGAACCAATTCTTGGTAGTAATGTCACTGTTAGGTACTTATACGAACCAGGAGAGCTTGAAGGGGGTAGAAAAAGGGCTACTGATCCTATTTGGAGCGTCACTACGCATAAGATATCTAGTATAACACGATCAACTGGTAGACCAGCAATCTATAAACTGGATTCAACTGCCCCTCAACGAGGATTTACTCGACAACAACTACAGGTAATTCCCGAGGATACTCAATTGCCACCGCATGGTCTTAACTAGCACCGTTGCGTCTATTGCACTCAAGACAAGTCAACATCACATTGTTTCTGACATGACCGAGATTGTTATTTTTTCTGTCTACGGTGAATTGGCGAGGATCCTTATCCGAATACTGCCAACGCATTATACAATTGCAACTCGCGCAGTGATTATTCTGTTGTTGTTTCAGCGTAATTATTAATTTAGCATCAATATCAAATTCTCGTTGTTTTTTTTTTGTCCTGTTGTTTGTAACCGGAGAGTTTTTTATTAATGATGCTAACATCAATATCATCCATTGTTGTGTCATTATCATCGAAAACAACTCTTCGAAGTTGATTTATTTTTCGTACTCTGGATACTGCGAGATAGACTAAATTCGACCATTCGATGTGATTATCCACCATCCAAACAATTGTATCCGATATAGTCAATCCCTGTGAAGAGTGTATCGTCGCTGCGTATCCTAGCGTCCACGGGGATTTATTAGCACGCAATGCATTTTCGACGACGCTGATATCAACCAGCACAATATCATTTAATACTAGAATTTGTTTTTCACTCTGTCCTGGAATATCAACTTCAATGTTCTGTTTTCGTGTATCCGATGGCCTATAACAAAGGGGTACTGGAAGCGTTGCAAATTTTTCTTTATGCAATTCAAATAACTTCATCTGAAGTGTGTCCCTGACTATTTTTCTACTTGCAATTATCAAATCATTTGGTCTCCATGTTTCCCAGAAATCATTCATTGGAGTTTCTGAAATCACTTCACGCGCTATTTCGCATTGGATTCTATCCGGTTGTAATCTAATTAGCGCTTTGAATTCTCGTAATCGTTCATCATTTGATCTATAATCAGTGGTGATTTCTTCATAATAGTCTACAAAACCCCTTAGCCATTCATGTGGAGATGCACCGACAAATGGTGGTGGTTGGCCGTGATCACCGCACATGACGACTTTTGTGTTTTTGTTTAACAACCACTCAAGAAATGTTTGTAATACATCTAATGACACTGTGCATATTTCATCCCAAATTATGATTTCAGGAATGAATTTATCACCCATACGCTCAGGAGTCCATTTGTCACCCTTCCATCGAAAGAAACTATGGTAAGTACAAGCATTTACCCCTCGCTGTATCATCTCTCTGGCGAGTCTGTGAGTCGGTGTTAGCACAATCATGGTTGACCGACGAAATAATTCAATTGCACGAGTTGTCTTTCCTGACCCACCACAACCGTTTAAATAAACTGTCTTGTATCTACATACTGGATCAGATACCGGTGGTGCATTAGAAAATTCTGATTGAATTTCAATACGGTTACAACAAAGATATTTATCATCCATGGCAACGTCTGCGGATTCACAATACTCGTGTAGCATCTCCTTTTTAAATCGCCAACGCCCCCAATTTTCTTCGGGATCTGTGAATTTAGCTACAGCTGATTTGTACTTATTGTGTATATACATCGAATCAGTGGCCACTCTAACCGCGGTATTAGGAAATCTATTTATCATCGAAAATAGATTAATAGAAGCATAGGCTAGCATTGAACTTCTCAAATGTGTGTACTGGGAATTATATCCATCACAGTAGGTAACAACCGTACCCATTTTCTCACCATTAGATAGAAAAGCATCCTTACGGGATACAAGTTTTCCCTGTTTCATTAAATCCGCTACAATAAAATCGTATTCAGCGACATCTATGATCAACCGCGAAGAATATTTTGCGTTGTCGTACCGTCCACCTTGAGTGAATTTACCGATTATTCTTCGTCCGAGATCTTTTGCTTGTTCTTTTTTAATTTCAAATAACTTCTTAGACCAATTTATGATTTCTTCTTCATTGAAATCAGGGAATTGTTTTCGTAGTTCGTTGATTATACGATCTAGATCGGGTTGTGGTAGCCAAACTTCTTTCTGAGCTCGATAGCATATAATAGCCTCGGAAACAATCAACGATATTAGCATACCACAATCAATCATATATCTCAATAGCACTATTGGCATCCAGGCCTTTTCAGATAGATGTCTACCGAGCCAAACATAACTACACGGATGTAACCCTGTAGCTAATTCAAATGATATCACACGAGCGAATCCGGTTAAATCAAAATCAGGCAATGGTCCATTAATCGCAACACGAGTCATTTCATGCGTGGGGTGTCCAAATCGTTTGAAGTACTCAGCACATTCCCCATATCCGAGAAAACTTCCGGGATAACACGCGGATATATCAATTGAAATCATACCATCACGTGAGTATTTCGTATTCCACAGTCCTCC
Organism: Unio pictorum; assembly: GCA_030141615.1. Classification (NCBI taxonomy): domain Eukaryota; kingdom Metazoa; phylum Mollusca; class Bivalvia; order Unionida; family Unionidae; genus Unio; species Unio pictorum. Next base: position 2,987,563 of record JARLTB010000033.1, read on the forward strand.
ATGACCAAATTCGACGCAACTCAATTTAACATCCTCGAGAAAATCACTTCGTGTTGGACGCCATGAGTTTTTTTCTCTTGCGAAGTGAGCTACCACTGATGGAATAGTAAAACTATCCGTGAGTAGTTTATCATGGGAATTCTCCGGTGAAAAATCACTAGCGATTTTTCTCATTCTGTTATCTAATTCTTCAACGCGATATAATTCACCATTTGGTTTTACAAATTGATCGAATCCTATTTCGGGATCTTCATCACTTCTAAGTAACCACACTGACACAGGATCATCCTTACACAACGCATGAATAGCATCAAATAATCTCTCTTCATAGAAAACATCCCCGACGAACTCATTAGGGATATATTTCACGGTTCGTTCTCGTGGAAATACTGTTACCGCAGGTGTCCACGCGTGTTTATTATGATCAATAATCTGTATTGGTGCTCCATTTTTGTTATATTTCGGTTCGTATAAAACCTCTCCGGTTATCGTCATAACTGTTATTGGAAATCTTAATGATGTTTCTAATTTAGCTATGTCAGAAATCTTTGCACCATGCTGTTTCACTGTCAGTTCCCATTCGGTTATTTTCCTACGTCGCAGATCAGTTAGTTTATTTCCCCGGGACGCATTTGTGAAGTGTTCTATTATTCGTTCTGCTACACAATTAAGCCCTGACGAATATTTCATAGGAGCTAGTTTTGCGATATCGGGTTTATCATTTAACGGATATATCCCATAAACCATTGCTGTTACGGGATAAGATCTTTCGTAGTATGGTTTGTCAATGCCGGTTAGAATTCCTGGTTTGGAATCTCTACTCACAATGACAGCTTTTTTATTCTTGAGGATTGGTTCAAATTTATCCCTAATAATCCATTTGCCATCGACTTCGATAATGAATTTGATTCGGAAAAAATGCCGTTTTTCCCCAACACGTGAAATTATCACTGCTGCTTTTTCATCAGTCATGGTAGCGTCAACAACACCATCAATTCGAAATGTTGACCAACAATAAGATGCTTCATCACGTTTGAATTCAGTAAAACAATCTCTGATTTTACTAATCATGGCTTTATCAAGAATTGTATTATTTGGTGTATTAGAAACTATATCGAGATTGAATTGAGCATCTTTCCAGGGTAATTTCTTGTTACGTTTTTTGGGTCTATCGATATTAAATTTAGGATTGATTTTTAATAATCTCTTAAACTCTTTCATGTTTCCGTCTATTGGACGTTTTTTGGGTTTATCGAGATTAAATCTAGGATTGATTTTCAATAATCTCTTGTTACGTTTTTTGGGTCTATCGATATTACATTTAGGATTGATTTTCAATAACCTCTTAAACTCTTTCATATTTCCGTCTCTTGGACGTTTTTTGGGTTTATCGAGATTAAATCTAGGATTGATTTTCAATAATCTCTTAAACTCTTTCATATTTCCGTCTCTTGGACGTTTGTTACGTTTTTTGGGTCTATCGATATTAAATTTAGGATTGATTTTTAATAATCTCTTAAACTCTTTCATGTTTCCGTCTATTGGACGTTTTTTGGGTCTATCGATATTAAATTTAGGATTGATTTTCAACAATCTCTTAAACTCTTTATCAGCATTGAATTCAGCATTTTTCGAAGGCGTTTTCCTTAATTCCCTCATGCTATAATTAAAACAAGCATTTAAATGAAAGATTTTTATATAATGAATCACTGTAAGTGGCTTATGATCGGATCAGTAACCCCGTGTAACAAATCATGCAGAAATGAGTTTTGTGGGTATCATATGCAAAGCTTTCGACGTGGAAGCCTTGGTCCGTTACCCTGTATTCTATGTGGGGTTGGGGTTAGGGGGAAATCACGGTTGTGTTTGAATTGCGGTGGTAAGCGATACAGGGAATTGAAGCGTTATTATGATAAAAGAATAAAAAATGGACAATCAATCAGAAATTTTGACCCTGAAAAAGTCCCTGACACTGACACTGTCACTGACAAAATCATAAGAACCCCTCAAGACTACATCGAAAGATTTATCATTAAACCAAACAATGAATTAGATAAACAATAGTATTATGTATACGAATGAACCAAGAATTCAGACAGCATCCCTTGATTTTAAATTATGAAGCATCCAGTGATGGTACTGTCAGACACTGCATTTTGAAGAAAACGGTCGGTTTTGTGACTAATCAAGGGTATTTGATGTTTAGCGCTGGAAAGAAGAAATATCACAATCATCGTTTCATATTTGAATGTTTTAATGGATTGATCGAGGATGGTCTTGTTATCGATCACAAGGATTCTAATCGAAAGAACAATTCTTTATCAAATCTGCAAGCTATCACACAGAGTGAGAATTCCAAACGAGGAAGGACTGGCACTTGTTCAAAAAAAGCGAAACCCGTAAAATCTTTGAATACAATAACTAACGAAGAAAAAATATTTCAATCAATATATGAAGCCGGCAAGTATTTCAATATTTGTGGACCCTCAGTACGAAAAGTTGCAGAGGGGATTTATCGATCTGCGATTTCAAAAGGGACGGGACAAAAAATTCGATTTAGTTATGTCTAATGCGTCATATTTTTCATTTAGAAATATATCATTTTTATAGAATAATGAATTCTGAAAACATGAATAGCATCATATCCGAGATTTCAAAATTGAAAAGTTGGGATATTGAACTATCAGATGGGTTAAATCCTGATCAAATCATGTCTGATTTTCAGGATATAGAATACGGAGTTAACAACAATAAATATATGCTACCAAAGAAGTATGCGCTCATCAAAAGAATTCAGAATTCTATTCGGGACTCTCTCGCATTTTCCAGTGACGTAAGTGTGTTCGCTCCGTTGTATACCATCGTAGAACGAATACGAAAAGAATTGGGGTACGAATACGAATTGAAAAAGGAGGTTAATTCTAAAGTTAGAAACCTACGGGCGTTAATTCAAGAAAATGAACAATTTTGATTGACCATTTATCATTATTTGATTGACCGACTATTTATCATTATTTGATTGTGACCGTCCCTCATAGAGATTTTAATTTTTTTTAGCATTTTTTGATTGATAATGTCAGAAACAGTGAATAAAAAATTGATGGCTGGTTCGGATTGATCAAAAATAGAATGGCGAAAGTGTGATATTAATTATTTTTATATACAATTATCACACTTTCGCCATCATTGATAGGATGAAATAACACTTCCATGACCATCCGATGGTGTTAGGTCGGATTGAAAAATTGTTTTGCAATTGAAAAATTGTTTCTGATTTCAAATAATGGTCAATGAAGCATTAACAACCCGATTGGCTCGTGAACGATTAGATGCAATCAGGAGATTTGTACCAAATTCGTGACTCTGTACGGAATAAACTGCAACAACGACAGAGTCTTCAGACTGATTTTGCTGCGGGATCTGAAGAATTGTTTAAACCAGTAACAACAGCAACGAAGGAGATAGAGCGTGCTATACTGGGAGATGATCCTGACGGTAAAAGAAAAGAAGAGGGTCTTATTCCTGTGTTAGAAAAAATAGCAAAAAGAACTAAACAAACAAAAAAATCCTTGCAATCACTTCCTCAGGATATATCAACCGCTTCGAAACGAACATTTAAAGGATTTCAGGAAGAACTAGTTAGTGGACTACCTAAATCAATTATATTTACCGAGAGCGCTAAACAACAAATTCTCAACGAGGATATAGACAATTTAGGTGAATTCGCTGCTAACAGCTATGATTCACAAGAGAAGTTTTTCACGGACAATTATTCGGATTATAGAATGTCACATAATGAATGGGCTGATATAGTGTATGAAATAAATACTGGGGGTTTAGATAGAAGGATGAAGGAATACAGGGACTTCAAAAGAAAATTTCAACTCCAAATAAGACAGCCATACGATGAGAAGAAATTTCTGGGGAGTGGTCTAGTTGGAAACGCTAGCGTTTCATGTCCTGGTAGTGTTCTCAGTGATATATCACGATTAGAAGTTCTCATCGGAGGAAAACGAGCCGGAAATAACTCACCGGAAATAATTAATGAAGCAGCTGATATCTGTAGACGATTATTTCAGGGTGGTATCATGGATATCAGCACATATCGAGATTTCATTGGCGAGTTAGTGGAAAGTGGGTATCACAGTGACTGAATTGAAAAGTCATTCGATTAGATAAATAACAATTGAAAAATTGTTTCTGATTTCAAATAATGATCATACACTACAATCATGATAAACCAACCCCCGTCTACGTAGTTAATTCACGGTTTCCGGTTTATAGAGCATACTACGGAGATGGTTTAGGTAATACCATTGCAGGGTTATTTGCGAGAATGGCTCCAAAAGTGATGCCGTTGGCTAAACAATTAGGAATGAAAGCAATTGATGTTATTCGTGATAAGGGTATTGGTGCTGTTGGAGATCTTGCTGGAAAAGCGTTTTCAACTGCGAAGAATAAATTAACATCATTAGTGAAATCACGGATGAAATCCAAAGGATTTTCAAAACCGTTACCGTCTACAGCGGAAATGCCTGCAAGTGTTAGTAGAATTATAAATAACGCAGTAGATGAAAAATTAGCATCGATGGTGACTCCCTTGATAAATCAAGGGGACCAAAATAACATGATAGCAAACATGATAGCAGGAAGTGGCTTTAAAAAAACATGACGATGAAATGGGAAATCGCGATTTAGACTCTGATAAATAGAATAAAATGTTCAAAAGGTCACCTGATCCAGCATTTGATATGGATGCCCCAGTGCGTAAAGATGATTCTGTACGCGATTTTCAATTTTATTCTTATCACGCAGTACAACCAGATCTCCGATCGCGAATTGAACTTCAAGTTCATGATACCAGTAAATATTTTCTACCGTGTGAGGCATTTATCGAAATCGAAGGAGAACTTGTAACAAATGATGCTGCTCATAATGATCCACCATATGACAATAACCCAACTATCAAAGTTGGTTTTGTTAATAATGGGATAATGGCGTTATTTGAAAGCGCTAGATATCTCATTGATGGAAAGGAAATTGAATCCATTGACCGTGAAGTTGATGTGGCCACAACAATCATAGGGTTAGCGAGATACTCTGATGATTATACAAGATCAGCTGGTCCATCTATGATGTTTTCTAAGGATATTACTGATTACCCTGAACACAACCAGTATTCTAGAGTCAAGGCAACACAAGCTACCGCAGTTGATCCAGCACCAGCCGGATATACAAGACCAGCTGGTACTTTTGATGTCATAAATAATATTACTAACTACAACCTAGGGTTTGCAACACGCGTATTAACGTTGCAAGGACAGCGTCGACAATTTTCATGTGCAATTCCACTGCATCATATATTCGGATTCTGTAGAAACGTCCGAAAAGTTATTTATGGAGCTAAACACACAGTAGCGCTTGTACGAAAGGGTACTGATAATGATGCAATATGGCATGATGCTGGTGTTGCTGATGGTAAAGTCATTTTAACAAAACTAGCATTGTGGATGCCAGTGTTAACTCCATCAATCACAGCAGAAGAAAAATTGTTGTCATTTATGGAACAAGGAGGAAAATCATTGTTGAGTTGGTTATCAGTGACCACTGATATTAAACTAGATAATGTTGATGATATATTTACTTGGCATCTGGCATCAAAACAAGGGGTTTCAGCTCCACGTCATATATTTGTGGCGTTACAGAATAATGCACGAGTTGGTAATCAACAACGAAGTCATATGATATTTGATCAGTTAGGTGTTAGAGAGGTCTCACTGAGAATAAACGGACAACAGGAACCATCTGAAGATGTACAACTTGATTACACTCACAACCATATTGCACGTGTATATCATAACCTATTGTCGTTTATGGCACGTGATCTAAATGTGGATACTGGTTTGCAAATATCACAATTGGATTTTAAAAGCCTCTATCCGATCTATTACTTCTCACTGGAACATCTCGATTTGATGAGACAATCTGTCGTTGATATACACTTTAGAGCCCGTGTAACCCGTCCTGGTGGTATTGCTAATTACAGAGCGGTTGCTGTCATTCTTAGTGATAAATCAATGCTACTCGAAGGTGTTGGAGGAAGAATGAGAGTGGTAGATGCCCCAGTAGAAAATCTTTGATTGATTTTCTCGATTTTTCATTGAAATTGTAAACGATTTAGAATCAATCTATTATGTATAACATGTCATATAGTGTTATTAGTGTTGCGTTAACTCCTGGTCAAATCAAAAAATTGCAATCAGAATCGGCTAAAAAATGTGGAACCACAATCACGTTGAAACCCAACCAAATGACTGGTGGTGCAAATAAATTATCGCTGACAACTCGTCAGGTGAAACATTTCAATGATGCACTTGTAGCAAAAAAAGGTGTCCAGATTACTCTTTCTGTGGCTGCTATCAAAAATATGATTAAAACAGGCGGTATATTCCCGTTGTTAGCTGCGATACCAGCATTGATTGCAGCAGCAGCCCCAGCGGTGGCTAAAGCGGCAGCGTTAGGAGCCGTTGGTACTGCAGCAGGAATGGCACTAAAGAAGGCAACTGGGAAAGGATATAAAAAAAAGGGAAAGGGTCTAAGACTACCAGGAACCCCGTATTCGTGGTACAGCGGAAAGGGTCTAAGACTAGGACCGGTTTATTAATTGGAGAGTCTTTGATGGTTCCCATGTCTAATTTTGATTTACTCGATGCTGCTAAAAAACTCGCGATTAAAAACTTCAGAGGTGTCTTTATGAAAGATCAATTACCACATCAACCAAACAGCGTTGAAACCGGAATCATTAATTTAGATAACAGCACCGGACCCGGAACTCACTGGGTTGCATACGCTATTGATCCACGTGGGATTGTCTATTTTGATTCATATGGATTAGCCCCACCAAAAGAGTTTATGAGATATATAAAAACCCTTCCAATGAAGACTTGGTATTCTACGCTACCAACACAACAAATGAATGATCCACCAATATGTGGCAGCGAAGTATTAAATGTCCTTGACGCTATTTCTAACTCCTTGAGTAACCCAAGCGGAAAACCACCACATGTTGTCGTTAATGAATACACTAGTAATCGCTTTTTAGAGAGAGAAAGAGTTTTACAATGACATGATTGATATTTGGGGGAGATCTTTGAAACCCAAACCCGATGACACTGCAACCGGTGATGTAAAAAAACTAATCAAAGATGAAATAGCTGAGACGTTAAATTTAGTAAATGTTGACCCGAACGAAATAGTTATATTTCAGGACAAACAGGGTAAATTGAAATCCAGTGATGTGTCATTGAATGACATTTTGATACGGCAGCAAGACGCCGCTGAAAACTCTATTGCTTTGTATTCCAACGACGGACGACTTAAACCAGGTGCACTTGTGTCTACGATCACTGATAAGATTGCTACCCATGACAATGAGTTGGATAATTCTCTGTTAGAACTAGCAACACTTCAATCTAAAATTGAAGAAAACGGAAAACAGTTTACATCATTTCGTAGAAATATCATTGATAAATTTATTGGAACCCCGTTAGATAAAATAGAAATAAAACTCCCTGATATTAAAAAATCCATCGATGAGACGAAAAACTTCATCGAAGCCGTCAAAGGTGATTTTTCGAGGATGATAACAATCATTGAAAAAACAAAAATTCCTCATGAGAAAACCAACAACGTCGTGTACACAATCCAACACGGATCATTTGCCTGGACACCTACAGACAACAAATTAGATATCACTGCAACCGTCAAGGGTATTTATCGATTAACACTAGTGACAACGGATCAATTTAATATTTCATCGTCGAGTTCATCCGGGGTCAACAATACGATTTCAACGATCATCGACAAGGATACAACTGAAAAGTTCACGATAACATCTACTGATATTGATTTGTTTAGAATTTCGGTATCATGGTATTTGGAATTCGTAGCGGATTTAAGTAAATAACTAAATTGAAAGGAAAATCGTTCGGATTTCACAATTGAAAACGCTAGCGTTTTTAAAATAACAATGATTTCATCAACTCAATGTCGCTATGATCAGGTCAGAGAATTTCAGAATAGACTCAAAACCCTCACTGAGGAGCATCAAATAAAAATAAAAAAATACCGACGAAGAATCACCGCAATTGATGTTATTGTGTACTCGGTGTCAAGCGTTCTCGCTGGCGCCGGAATAATACTTGCATCGGTTACAATGATTGCCCCGGTCGTAGTTCCAATTTGCATTTCTGCGGTGGCTACAATCGGGGGTATATCAACCGGGATAGCAAAAAAGATATCATCATGCAGCCAGAGTAAACTGCAGAATTACTTACTTCAATTTCATATTGCATCAACCGCATATTCGCAGTTATCCCTGATGATATCGTCGTCACTCGATAATACAATTATATCAGATAGTGAATTCTCAGCGATGGTCAGTATTTTTGATTCAGCGATATCAAAATTAGAGCAACAACATGAATATAATAACAATGACAACACCGATGGAATTAGAAAACACGAACCCAAAAACAAACCCAAACACGAACCCAAAAACCAAAATGATCTCAATAATATCAACCATACCAGATTGTGAGTTCTCAATGATGGTCAGTGTTTATGATTCCTCGATACCAAAATTAGAAATAAATCATGAGTATAATAACAATGACGACACCGATGGAATTACTTCAACGAGTAGTGGAGAACACGAACCCAGTACAAACAAGCATGATATCAATAACATCAACGGAACCCGAGTTTAGTGTGAATTTCCCTAGCCCAGTCCCCGTGAAGGAGATAGCGCTAGCAAAACTACGAGTGTATCACAGTTGGCCTAATATCAGATCAAAATCATTTGGTGGTCAACAACCGAATAATTCACTGGTATTTGCAAATAAGAATAAACCCGACGGTACCCCAGACTGGAACGTCGTTTCGATACCAACAGGGTCATACCAAATCGAACAAATCAATAATGAATTCGCGCGTAGAATAAAATCGATTACTGGAAAAGAATCAAAAATCGCTATAACAGTTCATGAACCGACGCTATCATCCGCAATTGAGATAAGTACAGAAGGATACGTCGTAGATATCTATCAGAGTTCTATTAGAACCGTATTAGGATGGCCTGAATTACCACCAGGGAGGGGAACCGTTGATTTACTAGAACCACAAAAATCTGATTATGTCACAGACAGAATAAAACCTGATAATCCAATAAAGAGTTATAGAGAGAGCGAAAACACTTTAGGTTTTTTTTATTTCGTACGCAACGCAATTAGAAAAGAGGAGGAGGGATTTCAATCTGTTAACGAACCTGAAATCATTAAAAATTTCACAGCAATGAATAATGATTTATCGCTGTTGTTAATATCTCTTAAATCCGGCTCTCTCACCAGAGATGAATTTATCAGCGTCGTAGAAATATGCAATAAAATTATCGACGATATGGAAACATTTAACCTAAAAATTATTCAGGATATATTAGATGACGATAATCCCAAATCGAGAACAGGATTTGCAAAAGACTATAAAATCCGCGTTGAAGATATCCCCACATTCAAACTACCAGGATATAACGTACCAGAACTAAAAAAAACTTCTCAGTGACACCATCGATGTTGGTTTTAAAATAATTCATGATGCATGGAAAAAAACAGCATCAGGGGAAATAAAAATCCTCAAACATAATAATGACCCAGATGGTGGCGGCAGGCATATCGCTCCGTTCAACGTAAATATTTCATCGGTGATTGCGCTCAATTTAGTATGTGATGTTATCGAAGGAAGCTATCAAATTAATCTCGAACGATCAAATCAAGCTCAGCAAGGATATATTCTTTATTCGTTTGCACCAACAGCTCCTCCAGGATTTTTAATTATTGAAAATCCAATTAATCCTGTCTACATGCGATGCCATAATGATTCATTAACAAGAATTAATTTCAAACTCACAGACCAATCTAATAATCTAATTGATCTACAAGAGGAGGTGTTAGCGATTAGTTTGTTTGTGAAATCCTAAAAGGATTTTCATCGTAAAAAAATTATTAACCCATAGCAGCAGAGAGGGGGAATGACAACAAGTTGCGACCAAAATTAATTAAAAAATCGTAAAAATCTTCGTTTTCATTTTTTTAGTTAAAATGAGATTTCGTAGGGAAGGCTCATTAAGATTTCAATCAATTTTTTGTCTGAAAACGTTGTAGGGTTCGCCCTCTTTTTGGTTAAAATGAGATTATAGGACGGCTCGTTTTAAGATTTCAATCAAATTTTGTCTGAAAACGTTGTAGGATTCACCCTCTTTTTTGGTTAAAATGAGATTATAGGACGGCTCGTTTTAGGATTTCAATCGAATTTTGTCTCAAAACGTTGTAGGGTTCACCCTCTCTGCTGCTCAGGTGCTGCACAAGAAACAAACCGGGACATCTCTCATCGGCGTACTTCCGTCGGCTCTCGAGAATAACGGATGCCAACACATGGTCATTCGTCAAAGTGGTATTGTATTCACATCATGGTGATCATGTGTTTACACCGTGGTTGTCATTCGTAATATTTGCCACGTATTTACAGCATGGTGATTTTACACCATGGATGTCATTCGTCAAAGTGGTATTGTATTCACATCATGGTGATCGTGTGTTTACACCATGGTTCTAATCCATAGTATTTGTCACGTAGTTCACACAATGGATGTGATTCATTATATTTGTCACGTATTTACAGCATGGCGATCATGTGTTCACATCGTGCATGTGATTCATAATATTCGTCACGTATTTACAGCATGGTGATTTTACACCATGGAGGTCATTCATAATATGTGTCATGTATTTACGGCATGGCTATCATGTGTTCACACCATGGTTGTCATTCATAATATTTGTCATGTATTTACAGCATGGCGATCAGGTATGCACTCCATGGTTGTCATTCATGTAGTCTTGGTGGTCATCTAATCATACCATAGTTTTCATGCATGCGAACCATAAAAACATGGTCACTAATGTTTGGGATGAGTAGTTTGAATGATTAGGGATTATTTGTGTCAGTTTCTATTTTACTTATTTATAACGACCATACTTTAATTTATAAACTCTTAGCGTTTATAATTAAATACAGTGTACGGTTTCATATGTACTCCTGAATTCATCTGGCGAAAATACGTATTGTAATGAACAAAATGAAGATATGCGCCTCAACATTTAACTGCTGGAGACAGTGTAAATAACCAAATTATGTACATCGTTAGCTGGCCCTTTGGCAGAGAACATGCGTATTCCATGGTTGTCGAGCACGAGCGTTTAGCTGCAGAGAAGAACTTAAATACCCTATGGTTATAAACGTAACTTAAATACCCCATGGTTATAAACATAACTAGCTGCAAGTTGTATATTACAGATTATTGTCAAGCTATTTACGTTGATAGTGACCTTCAGTTGACCTCCAGTAATGTAGGGCTATTTGTGGTTGCCGTCATGTGTGCATAGAGGTGCAATGTACGTTCATATGATATATTATTATTTGCATTCTTTTGATCCGGGTAGATATGATACTTGCCGAGTTTAGCGCTATTGAAGGAGAGAGACCCGCAGTGCTAATTCAGAACCCAAAAGGTTTATGTCATAGACTGGTGTGTTACTAAATTCCCTAGCAATAAATAGTTCAGCTGGATAATATAAATCCACTTTAATCTACCTCGACTATAGAGACATTAACTCGTCAAAATGGAAATGAACAAGCTTCCTGAAAGAAAGGTAAATATTTTTAAGTTTTCACCTTCATCTAGCTATTGTCATTTAGAAAGACTTTGCAAAAACAATTTAGGAAATTATAATAGTTTAAAACAAATTATTTGTATTATGAAATGAAGTTTGAGATCGTATTAATCTAGGAATACTTCTTCTATCTTGATTATGAATTTAAAGATTGTATTTCTGCAAGCAGCGTCAATTCTTGTAGTCTGCTCATGCATTAAAATTACAATCGATTCGACATGTTCATATATTCAAAATATAATGAATTGGGTCTGTGCATGTTTACAAAATACAATGAATTAAGCATGTTCTTATTAAAATGAATTGGGCCTGTTCATGTATTCAAAAAATAAAACATTGGACATGTTCATGTATTCAAAATATAATGTATTGGGTATGTTCGTTTAATCAAAATATGATAAATTCGACCTGTTAATGTATACAAAATACAATAAATTGGGTATGTTCTCTTTGAAATGAATTGGGCCTGTTCATGTATTTAAAAAAAATGGAACTGTTCATGTATTCAAAATGCAATGAATTGGGCATGTTTGTGTTACAATGAATTGGGTATGTTCTCGTTGAAATGAATTGGGCTTCATGTATTTAAAAAAATGGACCTGTTCATGTATTCAAAATGCAATGAATTGGGCATGTTTGTGTTACAATGAATTGGGTCTGTTCATGTAATCAAAATACAATGAATTGGGCATGTTCATGTGAAAATGAATTGGGCCTGTTTGTGTTACAATGAATTGGGTGCTGCTGATGTATTCAAAACATAATGAATTAGGCATGTTAGTTTAACAATAATAAATTGGGCCTGTTCATGTATTCAAAATATAAAATCTTGAACCTGTTCATATATTCATTATAAAATGAATTGGGTATGTTCGTGCAAAAAAACTACAGTGAATTGAGCATATTCGTGTACCGGTAATCAAAATAAAATGAATTGAACCTGTTCATGTATTCAAAATATACAACATTGGGCCTGTTCATGTATTCAAAATATAATGTATTGGGTATGTTCATGTTACATTGATTTGGACCTGTTCACGTATTCAAAATAAAAACAATTGGGCCTGTTCATGTATTCAAAATATACAACATTGGGCCTGTTCATGTATTCAAAATATAATGTATTGGGTATGTTCATGTTACATTGATTTGGACCTGTTCACGTATTCAAAATAAAAACAATTGGACCTGTTCATGTATTCAAAATATACAACATTGGGCCTGTTCATGTATTCAAAATATACAACATTGGGCCTGTTCATGTATTCAAAATAAAAACATTTGGACCTGTTCATGTATTCAAAATAAAAACAATTGGGCCTGTTCATGTATTCAAAATAAAAACAATTGGGCCTGTTCATGTATTCAAAATACAGTGAATTGGCCATAAGGGCATGTATTTCTCTGGAAAGGTTCTTTTATGTCTATTCTAAAGGTTTATCTTTTACTTGAAGATCTTTTTAAACTGGTAAGGACGTTGTGAAAACTTGTGATTTCTCATTATTAACGATATAAAAAAGTCTCAGACAACATCAATTAGTAAGGTGGAATGCGTGTACTGTATTTGCCTTCATGTACTGCATTAGTTCACATACTCACATAAGCATATATATATATATATATATATATATATATATATATATATATATATATATATATATATATATATATATATATATATATATACATATATATACACACATTAGTTTTGTAGACAAAAGGAAAAAGGTACATTATATAATGTTGTGTGTGTATATATGTGTGTGTGTGTGTGAGAGAGAGAGAGAGAGAGAGAGAGAGAGAGAGAGAGATGTATCAATTGGGAATAAATAAAGAACTAAATGGATTTATGACTTATATGAATAATATAATCACCTACTGATAAATATTTCAATATTTCAAACCGACAATATCGTCATAACGTTGTATGATCAGACCATATTAATCATCACCGTCGTCGCGGTCGTTAGTCGTTATTTTCATCGCCATCATTCCAGTTAATCATCGTGGCTATGAGCATTTGTGTAATTCTCAATGACAGGCTGTTATTGAGCAAACCATTTTTGATATTTTAGAATCAATATATGTGTTTACATTGTCAGTTTGATTCCCTAATCAACTTAATTCTATTTCTGACGTATTTCTCTGAACTTTATAATGTTCTCACCTATTTAATAACACATCTATTCACATGTAATTGCATAACAACTATTTAGTAACACATCTATTCACATGTAATTGCAGAACAACTATTTAATAACACATCTATTCACATGTAATTGCATAACAACTATTTAATAACATATCTATTCACATGTAATTGCATGACAACTATTTAATAACACATCTATTCACATGTAATTGCATAACAACTATTTAATAACACATCTATTCACATGGAATTGCATAACAACTATTTAATAACACATCTATTCACATGTAATTGCATAACAACTATTTAATAACACATCTATTCACATGTAATTGCATAACAACTATTTAATAACACATCTATTCACATGTAATTACATAACAACTATTTAATAACACATCTATTCACATGTAATTACATAACAACTATTTAATAACACATCTATTCACATGTAATTGCATAACAACTATTTAATAACACATCTATTCACATGTAATTGCATAACAACTATGCTGCAATGTTTACTACTAATAGTGCTAATAGTTATGTCCACTTCTTCTTCTTCTTCTTCTTCTTCTTCTTCTTCTTCTTCTTCTTCTTCTTCTTCTTCTTCTCTTAGCAGTAGTAGTAGCAGTAGTAGTAGTAGTAGTGGTAGTAGTAGTAGTATATCTTATGACTAGAGTATATACGGTGTTTATTTTTCCTCACAGGAAATGGTGGGTAACACATCACAGCAGATGAGCTGGCGGAGAATAGCAATAGCTATTCTGGTAATTGTGGTTTTGTGTTCCCTTATCGTGGTAGCAATTATTTTTGTAAAGCCACGTGAGTATGTTATATATTTCAAGAATTTAAGATTGTTGAATTGTTGCATACATATTCTAGCCTATTTTTAAATGTATACGATGACTTTTAGAGATTTGCCACAGAGACAGTATCGTGCGACTTAAGAGAGTGGCCACAGAGACAATATAACGGGATTTAGAGAGTGGTCACAGAGTATGGTGGGCCATAGAGCTTTGCCACTGAGATATTGACAGACCTTAGGGATTTGCCACAGAGACAGTATGGTGTTCCTTAGAGAGTGGTCACATATATATTATGACGGGCCTTAGAGAGTGGTCACATATATATTATGACGGGCCTTAGAGAGTGGTCATATATATATATATATATATATATATATATATATATATATATATATATATATATATATATATATATATATATATATATATATATATATATATATATATATATATATATATTATGACGGGCCTTAAAGAGTGGTAGCAGAGATAGAATGATGGGCCTAAGATATTTATCATTGAGATATGATGGTGGGTCTATAAGAGTTGTCACAGAAATAACATGATGGGCCTTTATAGTTATCTCACATATATAATATAATGCATATCATACAGAGATAATAATATCGTTAGAGATTTCCCACAGAGATAACATGATTAGTCATGTGTCATATGGTATACAGTGCGCCACGATTTAGAAACTCCGATGAGGTTCCTCAGCTATACGTATTGCCGTAGTATGATGACTCATTTTGATTTTCCTCTATATAATAAATTATACCTAAATTATTTTTAGTATCTCTATATACGTAGTAGGGAGACCGTACATGCCCTTCTGTGTGTACCCAACTTTTCCGGAGCATAGTTCGGAAACATTTAAAGGTATGTTTGTAAAAGCTAGTGCTGATATTAAACTATGGTACATATGTGTGTTCATTAGTACTTTCAATACTGGACTATTGTAACTCAATTATGTCTGGTTCGCCACAATACCTACTCCAGAAACTTCAAAAAGTTCAAAACACAGCTGCTCGGATCATTTTTAGAGTACATCGATCGGATCACACCTCACCACTGCTCTGTACATTTACACTGGCTATCAATTCGATACAGAACCAAACACAAAATTTGTTCTCTGCGCTATGTTTTAATGACAGACTCGAATCCAACATACCTATCCGGACTCACCCATGTGTATACACCAGCAAGATACTTACGCTCCTCTTCTGACAATCGTACACTCATTGTTCCCACTATGAAAACGAAGTCATATAGACAACGTTATTTTGCATACCAGGGCCCGGCGATGTTAAATGAATTTGTCCATTGAAATTAGACACAAAGACACAGTGGTCTTTTTTAAGTGTGCTCTTAAAACACACCTTTTTCGACTGCAGGAACAAAATTAGAAACCTAATAATGTTTTGTGTCTTAAATGTTTTCAGCATATTTTTTATATTTTCCAATTGTATGGTTTCTGTTCTTTGTTTTTCTGTAGTATAGTCATATCATTATTGATGTAGTAAAGCGCTCAGAGTTTCTAAAGATTAGGCGCTATAAAAAGTCCTTATTATTATTATTATTATTATTATTATTATTATTATTATTATTATGTGTATTTTTCTATGCTACAAAGCTGTAATAGCGTGTCGATACGAAGTTACACGTTACCAATTATACAAAGTTGCAATATCGTGTCGATACGTAAGATGTTACATAATATGTTACACGTTACAAATGATACAAAACTGAGGTAGGGTGTCCATACGACGCTACATGTTACCAATGATACAAAGCTGCGGTAACGTGTCCATACGACGCTACACGTTACCAATGATACAAAGCTGCGGTAACGTGTCCATACGATGTTACACGCTACAAATGATACAAAATTGCGGTAGGGTGTCCATACGATATTACACGTTACAAATGATACAAAACTGCAATTGCCGATCAGTTCAAGAGCTGATTCGAGGCATTACACGGGTACGCTCACACAAGACTATCATTAAGATGAGTCAAGTCCACAATTACTTTTAAGAAGAATTTTGAAATTGTTCTGTTTTACAATGCTCTACTAAGAAGCATCTACTGTTATTTATTCGTGTTTTTCTTCCTACAATGTTTTTAGTTATGGCGCCACGAAAAGATTTGTCTTTGATTCGTTGTCTAGGATTTATTGACTTTAACTACACACACTCTGTAGATTAAGTGCGAACGCTTTGGTGGCCTAATGGCTAGAGCTTCCGCCGCAGATGTTGGACGTGGCGGGTTCGAATCCCATCAGAGACAAAGACTTATTTTATAAAACAGTACTAAGAGTTGTCTCGCTTGGGGCTCATAATTTAGTGATGGGACTGGTCGGCCTGGTGGCAGGATAATGTAACAAGGTGAGAGACATCGTGCTACATATATGATCCCCCATTGCTAGGGATCATTAAAGACTGCCACACTTAAGAATGTTTGCGTTGTTGTTGACCAATATAAATGATACATCAGCGAGGTCTTCACTGGGAATCTTGCTTAGCGATTGTACTGAAATCCACTTTCTGCAATTATAATGATAACCAACATACCAGGGATATGTGCAATTTTACTACTAAAAGTACGATTATTATTATGATTATTATTCTTATTGTTGTTGTTGTTATTATTATTATTATTATTATTATTATTATTGTTGTTGTTATTATTATTACTATTGTTTTTGTTATTGTTGTTCTTATTATTGTTATTAATATTAGTAGTAGTATTGTTGTTGTTATTATTAATATTATTATTGTTGTTATTATTATTTTTATTATTTTTTTATTATTAGTATTAGTAGTAGTAGTAATAATAGTAGTAGTGGTGGTGGTAGTAGTAGTTTTGTTGTTGTTGCTATTATTAATAGTATTATTATTGTTGATATTATTATTATTTTTATTATTGTAAAATGTGACATTCAAAACAGCACCAAATGTCCGATTGTTTTTCAGATGAAAAGCAAATGTGTTCCGAAAGTGTGTGAGATAATGATAGCATTGACTGTTCTGTATATACTACTCACTTCAATAACGACAGACCGTGAGTCTGTTACAAATATACCCATGACTAATTCAGTAATTACGGTAACAAATATATCCGTTGCCTTCAGTTTTCAAGGAGTTAACATATGTGGCTAATACTGAAGTCTTTCCTTGTGATTCCAAATTTAATGTTTTTAAACATTCATAGCATTTCACAAATGAAAATGCCAATATCGATTCCTGTTACAGATTTACAGAGCACACTATGATATGTTACCGATTCTCAAAATGCAAAATACAATGCAACAATTTTGGATTCATTTGTAAAAATCACGTCTATAAATGAACATACAGAAAGACTGTTGCACTCGTAAACACATCTATCATGCAACACAAACAAATGGATACCCTCGTAATAACAACAATAACTGTATAAAGATTCTTCAAGTCTTGGCTCTTACAAAAAGTTGCAGGAAACACTTGAGGACCCCCAAACTTTGTAACATTTAAGAAATATTGTATTTCCCTAGAATATCAAGTGAAATATAAAAACAAATAACCTAGTAATAAAAGGTCCTGGATGGAATTGAGTTCGAATCCCACTGAAATCCAAAATAAAGGTAGATTATGACGTCGGTTGTAACCTGCGAAGTGCTGCAGTGTCATCAGTTTCTTGTTAACTCAGAGAAAATATTATTACAGATTTTGAATTCTGAATACATTTCTAAAAATGTCCATTTCCAAGAGTTATTTGAAAGCACTATAACTTCCAGGGAAAATAATTACTTGAAATCCAATAATTTGAACAAAACAAAATCTCAGCCCAAACTGGTCACAACAACACAACGTGTCTAAAGTTTAAAGGCCACCCACTACTTCTATACAGAACATTAGGCATAAGGCTAACTTAAGACGCAAAACAGATTCACGTATGAGGTTCACATGGCCATCTTACTAGAACAAAATTGCGTTTTACATGCCTAACATCACGTTCTCCATGTATGGTCTTAACTGAAATACATGGTTCTTACTCTGGGGGAAAGAATTAAACAAGAAACAAACAGGTTGTTTACCAAAACTGCGACTGTTTCTTAATCAAGGTCAGGAACTAGGTCATCATTAGAAACAATGTCTCTATAAAGTTGTTTACGTCACACACAAAAAGTCAGTCAGAACTGAACTCTATTCTAGACAATATCAAATATAGTCACATTACAATAGCATGTATAGACTTTTTTTTAAAAAAAACTCACAACTAACAAACAAATAATTAAATATACATAACAACATATTAAGATGGTTGCTCTCGTAATCACATCTATAAATGAACATACCTTATCACGGATACCCTTGTAACAACAGCTAAAAATGAACACATAAAGAGTATTACACTCGTAATCACAGCTATAGAATGAACACACAGAAAGAATGTATTTTCGTTGCATGCAGTTTCATCCATAAATAAGCATGTAACAAATTTTGACAGCGTTCATTTTTGTGTATTGCCAGGTGATACAGATCAGAAGTTTGGAGAAACATTTACATTTGAGGACTTCATGGATCAGGATTTCAAACCAAAGTATTTCCATCCAATATGGCTCTCCGGTATGATATGTTTTGTTATAAGATACTGTGAACACACACACACACACACACACATACACATACACATACACACATATACACATACACATACAAATACACACACATATACACATACACATACACACATACACACATATACAAATACACACACACATACACACATACACATGCATACACAAGCATACACACACACATTATATATAATATTTGTCTCTTAAAAGTGACTGATTTAATTTGTCAAACTCTAGAATTCTTCAAACATCTCGTTAAGAATTCACGAATTCAATAAAAAAAATTATTACTGTGCCTACAAGTATGCATCAAACAGCATAATTAATACATCCAGTATGATATAAAATTACACATCACACAGTATAATTCATATATCCAGTATAATTTAAAATTACACATCACACAGTATAATTCATATATCCAGTATAATTTAAAATTACACATCGCACAGTATAATTCATATATCCAGTATGATATAAAATTACACATCACACAGTATAATTCATATATCCAGTATGATATAAAATTACACATCACACAGTATAATTCATATATCCAGTATGATATAAAATTACACATCACACAGTATAATTCATATATCCAGTATGATATAAAAGTACACATCTCACAGTATAATTCATATATCCAGTTTGATATAAAATTACACATCACACAGTATAATTCATATATCCAGTATGATATAAAATTACACATCACACAGTATAATTCATATATCCAGTATAATTTAAAATTACACATCTCACAGTATAATTCATATATCCAGTATAATATAAAATTACACATCACACAGTATAATTCATATATCCAGTATAATTTAAAATTACACATCACACAGTATAATTCATATATCGAGTATAATTTAAAATTACACATCACACAGTATAATTAATATATCCAGTATAATTCATATATCCAGTATGATATAAAATTACACATCACACAGTATAATTCATATATCCAGTATGATATAAAATTACACATCACACAGTATAATTCATATATCCAGTATGATATAAAATTACACATCACACATTATAATTCATATATCCAGTATAATTTAAAATTACACATCACACAGTATAATTCATATATCCAGTATAATTTAAAATTACACATCACACAGTATAATTCATATATCCAGTATGATATAAAATTACACATCACACAGTATAATTAACATATCCAGTATGATATAAAATTACACATCACACATTATAATTCATATATCCATTATGATATAAAATTACACATCACACAGTATAATTCATATGTCCAGTATGATATAAAATTACACATCACACATTATAATTCATATATCCAGTATGATATAAAATTACACATCACACATTATAATTCACATATCCAATATGATATAAAAGTACACATCTCACAGTATAATTCACATATCCAGTATAATACAAAATTACATATCTCACAGTATAATTCACATATCCAGTATGATATAAAATTACACATCACACATTATAATTCATATATCCAGTATGATATAAAATTACACATCTCACAGTATAATTCACATATCCAGTATAATACAAAATTACATATCTCACAGTATAATTCACATATCCAGTATGATATAAAATTACACATCACACATTATAATTCATATATCCAGTATGATATAAAATTACACATCTCACTGTATAATTCACATATCCAGTATAATACAAAAGTACAAATCTCACAATATAATTCACATATCCAGTAGAATACAAAAGTATACATCTCACAGTATCATTCACATATCCAACATAATACAAAAGTAGGCATCTCACAGCATAATTCATATGCAGAGTATAATATAAAATTACTCATACAGTATGCTATAAATGTTGAACCGTGGAGAGAGACCTTAAGATCAGATGCCTCACCCTTCAGACCGCACCAGCAATAGCTGCCGACAGACCAAAATGGTGCTCCCTAGCTGTTGCCTCAAGCACCAGACAGTGCAGAGAGGATTGATTGATTGATTAATAATATAAATGTACAGCTCACACAGTATAATTCATATATCCAGTATGATAAAAGAAGGCATTACACAGTATAATTCATATATCCAGTATGATAAAAGTAGGCATTACACAGTATAATTCATATATCCAGTATGAAAAAAGTATGCATTACACAGTATAATTCATATATCCAGTATGATAAAAGTAGGCATTACTCAGTATAATTCATATATCCAGTATGATACAAGTAGGCATTACACAGTATAATTCAAATATCCAGTATGATACAAGTAGGCATTACACAGTATAATTCATATATCCAGTATGATACAAGTAGGCATTGCACAGTATAATTCATATATCCAGTATGATACAAGTAGGCATTACACAGTATAAGTCATATATCCAGTATGATACAAGTAGGCATTACACAGTATAATTCATATATCCAGTATGATAGAAGTAGGCATTACACAGTATAATTCATATATCCAGTATGATACAAGTAGGCATTACACAGTATAATTCATATATCCAATATGATACAAGTAGGCATTACACAGTATAATTCATATATCCAGTATGATAAAAGTAGGCATTACACAGTATAATTCATATATCCAGTATGATACAAGTAGGCATTACACAGTATAATTCATATATCCAGTATGATACAAGTAGGCATTACACAGTATAATTCATATATCCAGTATGATACAAGTAGGCATTACACAGTATAATTCATATATCCAGTATGATACAAGTAGGCATTACACAGTATAATTCATATATCCAGTATGATACCAGTAGGCATTACACAGTATAATTCATATATCTAGTATAAGATATATATGAATGCAGCACATGAAACATTATTGTATCCATCATAGGTTATATTATATTTGAAATATAACTGTTATATGTACCAACAATTAAACTATAATATAAATAAGAAAGAAATAAAGAAATATAAATGTGAATAAAGCTTGCAAGGACATAAACATCTGTGTTGGATTTATCATTATGCATGTGTACATGTATGATTTTCTATGTTGGATTTACACGTGTGTACATGTATGAATTTCTATGTTGGATTTATACATGTTTACATGTATGAATTTCTATGTTGGATTTATACATGTGTACATGTATGAATTTCTATGTTGGATTTATACATGTGTACATGTATGAATTTCTATGTTAGATTTATGAATGTATACATGTATGAATTTCTATGTTAGATTTATGAATGTGTACATGTATGAATTTCTATGTTGGATTTATGCATGTGTACATGTATGAATTTCTCTGTTGGATTTATACATGTGTACATGTATGAATTTCTCTGTTGGATTTATACATGTGTACATGTATGAATTTCTCTGTTGGATTTATCCATGTGTACATGTATGAATTTCTATGTTGGAGTTATACATGTGTACATGTATGAATTTCTATGTTGGATTTATACATGTGTACATGTATGAATTTCTATGTTGGATTTATACATGTGTACATGTATGAATTTCTATGTTGGATTTATGAATGTGTACATGTATGAATTTCTATGTTGGATTTATACATGTGTACATGTATGAATTTCTATGATGGATTTATACATGTGTACATGTATGAATTTCTATGTTGGATTTATGAATGTGTACATGTATGATTTTCTATGTTGGATTTATGAATGTGTACATGTATGATTTTCTATGTTGGATTTATACATGTGTACATGTATGATTTTCTATGTTGGATTTATACATGTGTACATGTATGATTTTCTATGTTGGATTTATACATGTGTACATGTATGAATTTCTATGTTGGATTTATACATGTGTACATGTATGAATTTCTATGTTGGATTTATACATGTGTACATGTATGAATTTCTATGTTGGATTTATGAATGTGTACATGTATGAATTTCTATGTTAGATTTATGAATGTGTACATGTATGAATTTCTATGTTGGATTTATGCATGTGTACATGTATGAATTTCTATGTTGGATTTATGCATGTGTACATGTATGAATTTCTCTGTTGGATTTATACATGTGTACATGTATGAATTTCTCTGTTGGATTTATCCATGTGTACATGTATGAATTTCTTTGTTGGAGTTATACATGTGTACATGTATGAATTTCTATGTTGGAGTTATACATGTGTACATGTATGAATTTCTATGTTGGATTTATACATGTGTACATGTATGAATTTCTATGTTGGATTTATACATGTGTACATGTATGAATTTCTATGTTGGATTTATACATGTGTACATGTATGATTTTCTATGTTGGATTTATACATGTGTACATGTATGAATTTCTATGTTGGATTTATACATGTGTACATGTATGATTTTCTATGTTGGATTTATACATGTGTACATGTATGATTTTCTATGTTGGATTTATACATGTGTACATGTATGAATTTCTATGTTGGATTTATACATGTGTACATGTATGAATTTCTATGTTGGATTTATACATGTGTACATGTATGAATTTCTATGTTGGATTTATGTATGTGTACATGTATGAATTTCTATGTTGGATTTATGCATGTGATGTGTACATGTATGAATTTCTATGTTGGATTTATACATGTGTCCATGTATGAATTTCTATGTTGGATTTATACATGTGTACATGTATGAATTTCTATGTTGGATTTATCCATGTGTACATGTATGAATTTCTATGTTGGAGTTATACATGTGTACATGTATGAATTTCTATGTTGGAGTTATACATGTGTACATGTATGAATTTCTATGTTGGATTTATACATGTGTACATGTATGAATTTCTATGTTGGATTTATACATGTGTACATGTATGAATTTCTATGTTGGATTTATGAATGTGTACATGTATGATTTTCTATGTTGGATTTATACATGTGTACATGTATGAATTTCTATGTTGGATTTATACATGTGTACATGTATGATTTTCTATGTTGGATTTATACATGTGTACATGTATGATTTTCTATGTTGGATTTATACATGTGTACATGTATGAATTTCTATGTTGGATTTATACATGTGTACATGTATGAATTTCTATGTTGGATTTATACATGTGTACATGTATGAATTTCTATGTTGGATTTATGTATGTGTACATGTATGAATTTCTATGTTGGATTTATGCATGTGTACATGTATGAATTTCTATGTTGGATTTATACATGTGTCCATGTATGAATTTCTATGTTGGATTTATACATGTGTACATGTATGAATTTCTATGTTGGATTTATACATGTGTACATGTATGAATTTCTATGTTGGATTTATACATGTGTACATGTATGTATGTATCCTTGACTTACT
Source organism: Unio pictorum (assembly GCA_030141615.1). Taxonomy (NCBI): domain Eukaryota; kingdom Metazoa; phylum Mollusca; class Bivalvia; order Unionida; family Unionidae; genus Unio; species Unio pictorum. Next base: position 3,012,289 of record JARLTB010000033.1, read on the forward strand.
ATTATTTTAATTTTTCACTTTGTTCTGTTATATGCTCTTCTGTTATTTTTATATTTTCATTTTATTGTATCAGAGTCTAGTCTGTTTTGTAAATAACATGAACCAATCCATATTTTATTCAGGGGATGATACATTTGTCTACAGGAATAGTGAAGGAGCAGTCATAGTGTACAATTGTTCAGCTAACAACACATCATTTCTTATGGATAATTCCACATTTGTAAGTAATCACTAGGCCTTATTTTGTTAGTTCCCATTCAATATACAAAATTAACAATGCTTCACATTTACATCTAATTAGGCACACCTCATATGTTTGAGCTGTACATCTAATTAGGCACACCTCGTATGTTTGATCTATACATCTAATTAGGCACACCTCGTATGTTTGATCTGTACATCTAATTAGGCACACCTTGTATGTTTTATCTGTACATCTAATTAGGCACACCTCATATGTTTGATCTGTAGGCGCAATACCACATAAATCTTTACCATATATGAACCTAATCTGGGTTAATAATTTAATAGGAGTGGTTAGTGTGCCTTGGAAACTTTGCCAAGCAAATAAACTCTGGCCACCAGAAAGATTGGAAAATATAGTTGTACTGGTGTAGTAGGTTGCACATATTTTCACACTAAATTATGTCGAGGTCAGCCTGACATGTAACATTTAGGATTGACATATGGACTAGGTTCACAACAAGTTTTGTTAGCTTACCATGATGAACCTCTCTTGTATGGAGACATGAGTAGATTTTAAGTAGATTCCATTGGATAGCAGTCAGATATGTTAATGTAAGGTCAAGTAGTGAAAATTTGATACAAGCGAGAAAAACATTTTGGGGGATATATTTGGACAGTTATTGAAAGCAATCGTGTTTGGCTAAGCTAAACAAGGGGTTTAATTTCCCAGAGGATATTAGATTTTTAAGTGATTTCCCTTACAAAATTCAGCAAATTTGTATGGCAAAAAGGAAGTCTGATGGAACTTGTCTCGATAAATTAATTGACCAATGTGCAAAGTAAGGAATATTTGGAGAGATCCAAAAACAGGTGTAGAGTCAGAGAGTCTCAATAAAGTACAATATCTTGTCTGAGTACTTCTGTCCAAATAAAATCATTTTGAGTACTTCTGTCCAAATAAAATCATATTGAGTACAACTGTCTGAATAAAATCTTTCTGAGTACTTCTGTCCTAATAAAATCTGAGTAAACATGTCTTGATATAAATGTGAGTACTTCTGTCCCAATACAATTTTTCTGACTACTTATGTCCCAATAAAATCTTTCTGATTACTTCTGTCCCAATACAATCTTTCTGAGTATGTCTGTCCCAACACAGTCTTTTAGAGTACTTCTGTCCTAATAAAATCTGAGTAAATATGTCCTAATATAATCATTCTGAGTACTTATGTCCCAATACAATCTTTCTGAGTACTTCTGTCCCAATATAAATCTTTCTGAGTACATCTGTCCTAACAAAATCTTTCTGAGTATATTTGTCTTAATAAAGATTCTTCTTGAGTACATTGGTCCTAATAAAATCTTTCAAAGTACATTGGTCCTAATAAAATATTTCAGAGAACATTGGTCCTAATAAAATCTTTCTGAGTACAACAGTCCAAATAAAATCTTTCTGAGCACGTCTGGCCTAATAAAAACATGTCCTTCATGAGTACATATGACCTAAAACATTTCTGACTACATCAGTCCTAAAAAAATCTTTCTGAGTGCATCTGTCCTAATACAAACAATTCTGAGTATATCTATCCTAATAAAATCTGTCTGAGTACATTGGTCCAAATAAAATCTTTCTGATACATCAGTCCTAATAAATTCTTTCTGAGCACATCTGGCCTAACAAAACCTGTTTGAGTATATCTGTCCTATTAAGAGCCTTTCTGAATGCATCTGTCTTAAAAAGAATCTTTCTGAGTACATCTGTCTTAAAAAGAGCTTTTATGAGAATATATGTTCTAATATGGGCCTTTCTGAGTACATTTTTCCTAAAAGAATTTTACAGAGTACATTTGTAGTATGAATGTTGCTAGAATTGTTTAATGTATGCCAGCTATTAGGTGCATGTCAGCCCATAACTAGAGTTTTCTTTTGAGAGAATAATGTTCCAAATTAAAATGATGTAAGAATATTTTCAAACAAAATACAAGACTACTCCATATGATTGAAAGTCAAGCAATACCCTTGTAATGACATAGCGATGTTAAGTCTAGGATTTCCCTTGTAATGACATAGCAACATTAAGTCTAGGATTTCCCTTGTAATGACACAGCGATGTTAAGTCTAGAATTTCCCTTGTAATGACATAGCGATGTTAAGTCTAGGATTTCCCTTGTAATGACATAGCGATGTTAAGTCTAGGATTTCCCTTGTAATGACATAGCGATGTTAAGTCTAGAATTTCCCTTGTAATGACACAGCAACATTAAACCTAGGATTTCCCTTGTAATGACATAGTGATGTTAAGTCTAGGATTTCCCTTGTAATGACATAGCGATGTTAAGTCTAGAATTTCCCTTGTAATGACATAGTGATGTTAAGTCTAGCATTTTTCTTGTAATGACAGAGCAACATTAAACCTAGGATTTCCCTTGTAATGACATAGCGATGTTAAGTCTAGGATTTCCCTTGTAATGACATAGAGATGCTAAGTCTAGGATTTCCTTTGTAATGACATAGCAACGTTAGGTCTGGGATTTCCCTTGTAATGACATAGCAACATGAAGTCTAGAATTTCCCTTGTAATGTCATAGCAAACACTAACTCTAGGATTTCCCTTGTAATGATATAATGACGTTAAGTCTAGGATTTCCCTTGTAATGACGTAGCAACATTAACTCTAGGATTTCCCTTGTAATGACGTAGCAAACACTAACTCTAGGATTTCCCTTGTAATGACATAACATACACTAACTCTAGGATTTCCCTCGTAATAACATAGCAACGTTAAGTCTAGGATTTCCCTTGTAATGACATAGCAACATTAACTCTAGGATTTCCCTTTTAATGACAGAGCAACATTAAGTCTAGGATTTCCCTTGTAATGATGTAGCAAACATTAACTCTAAGATTTCCCTTGTAATGACATAGCAACATTAACTCTAGGATTTCCCTTTTAATGACAGAGCAACATTAACTCTAGGATTTCCCTTGTAATGACGCAGCAACCACTAACTCTAAGATTTCCCTTGTAATGACATAACTTACACTAACTCTAGGATTTCCCTCGTAATAACATAGCAACGTTAAGTCTAGGATTTCCCTTATAATGACATAGCGACATCAAATCTAGGATTTCCCTTGTAATGACAGAGCAACATTAAGTCTAGGATTTCCCTTGTAATGACGTAGCAAACATTAACTCTAGGATTTCCCTTGTAATGATGCAGCAAACACTAACTCTAGGATTTCCTTTGTAATGACATAACATACACTAACTCTAGGATTTCCCTCGTAATAACATAACAACGTTAAGTCTAGGATTTCCCTTGTAATGACATAGCGACATCAAATCTAGGATTTCCCTTGTAATGACAGAGCAACATTAAGTCTAGGATTTCCCTTGTAATGACGTAGCAAACATTAACTCTAGGATTTCCTTTGTAATGACATAACATACACTAACTCTAGGATTTCCCTTGTAATGACATAACATACACTAACTCTAGGATTTCCCTTGTAATGACATAGCAAACACTAAGTCTAGGATTTCCTTTGTAATGATATAGCAACGTTAAGTCTAGGATTTCCCTTGTAATAACAGAGCAACATTAAGTCTAGGATTTCCCTTGTAATGACATAGCGATGTTAAGTCTAGAATTTCCCTTGTAATGACATAGGGATGTTAAGTCTAGAATTTCCCTTGTAATGACATAGGGATGTTAAGTCTAGAATTTCCCTTGTAATGACATAGCAAACACTAAGTCTAGGATTTCCTTTGTAATGACAGAGCAACGTTAAGTCTAGGATTTCCTTTGTAATAACAGAGCAACGTTAAGTCTAGGATTTCCCTTGTAATAACATAGCAATGTTAAGTCTAGGATTTCCTTTGTAATAACAGAGCAACATTAAGTCTAGGATTTCCCTTGTAATGACATAGCGATGTTAAGTCTAGGATTTCCTTTGTAATGACATAACATACACTAACTCTAGGATTTCCCTTGTAATGACATAGCAAACACTAAGTCTAGGATTTCCTTTGTAATGATATAGCAACGTTAAGTCTAGGATTTCCCTTGTAATAACAGAGCAACATTAAGTCTAGGATTTCCCTTGTAATGACATAGCGATGTTAAGTCTAGAATTTCCCTTGTAATGACATAGGGATGTTAAGTCTAGGATTTCCCTTGTAATGACATAGGGATGTTAAGTCTAGAATTTCCCTTGTAATGACATAGCAAACACTAAGTCTAGGATTTCCTTTGTAATGACAGAGCAACGTTAAGTCTAGGATTTCCTTTGTAATAACAGAGCAACGTTAAGTCTAGGATTTCCCTTGTAATAACATAGCGATGTTAAGTCTAGGATTTCCTTTGTAATAACAGAGCAACATTAAGTCTAGGATTTCCCTTGTAATGACATAGCGATGTTAAGTCTAGGATTTCCCTTGTAATGACATAGCAAACACTAACTCTAGGATTTCCCTTGTAATAACAGAGCAACATTAAGTCTAGGATTTCCCTTGTAATGACATAGCGATGTTAAGTCTAGGATTTCCTTTGTAATGACATAGCAACGTTAAGTCTAGGATTTCCCTTGTAATAACAGAGCAACATTAAGTCTAGGATTTCCCTTGTAATGACATAGCAATGTTAAGTTAAGAATTTCCCTTTTCATGACATAGCAACATTTTTCAAATTCCTATGCTAGACTACTCAACAATATTTATCTTATATTTTATATGTAAATGAAAGGATGCACTGCTGTCACATAAGATCAATGTTCAATTGACAAAATATTACAGATTGAAGATGTAAACACAAAATAAAGTACAAAATTTAAAATGACTTTTCAAACCATAAGTAACTCAAACTAAACATCACTCAGCAGATGTTTATACAACCAATAATAAAATAAATAAATGCATTGATCTTTATTTGTTAATTGAGCATGGAAATATGCATACATACATCATGCATGCATGCATGCACGCACACACACATACACACATTCACACACACGTATGTATGTATGTATGTATATATGTATGTATGTATGTATGTATGTATGTATGTATGTATGTATGTATGTATGTATGTATGTATGTATGTATGTATGTATGTATGTATGTATGTATGTATGTATGTATGTATGTATGTATGTATATTCGTACATACATACATACATACCTACCTATCTACCTACCTACCTACCTACCTACCTACATACATACCTACATACATACATACATACATACATACATACATACATACATACAAACATACATACATACATACATACATACATACATACATACATACATACATACATACATACATACATACATACATACATACATACATACATACATACATACATACATACATACAAAGTCATACATACATACATACATACATACATACATACATACATACATACATACATACATACATACATACATACATACATACATACATACATACATACATACATACATACATAATGAGGACTATCTATATTACCTAATCTTTAGAGGCTCTAAATTCTTTACAACATTTATAATGATATTCCTACATGAAAATAAAACAAAACAAACACCATTAAATTAAAAAATATGTATGCTTATTTATTTCTAAACATAGTAATGCATTTGAAGCTTACTTTAGATATCCCATGATTCCTGATTCCTGGCGATATGTTTCAAAGATGACTTTGATGGTTGGTGGAAAATATGTTCAGTTAAAAAGTTATTAACAATTCTTCTCAGTCAGATAAATGAAAGTCCCCATCAACTAATAATTTAAATATTTGAAAATTGTATGCTAATGCTAGATTCCTTTCCCAGACACAAGGTACTAAATTCCAGTTCAGAAGACAGGAAGTGGTTATTGTTAATAACTAGTATTTCATTTAAAAGACCAGCATTTGATCTTATCGTTATTTCTTTCCAGTTGTTTATTTCTTTCCTTTCTTTCTTTCTATTCTTCTTGTCTTTCAGTAAGGTTAGAGTGTGTAATTAGGTGCATCATGTGCAAGATAAAGATTACACATTAATTCTTTTTGCAGATCAATAACTTTTTACACCTGATCAGGATTATTCAAAGCTAGTAATTAGTAATTAGTGATTTATATATTATTTTTCAGAGAGAATTAGATGCACATAATTTCAAAATCTCAGCAGATAAACAGTATGTACTACTTGCATATGATGTTCATCAAGTAAGTATACAATGACTAATGATACATGTATTTAATCAAGTAAGTATACAATGACTAATGATACATGTATTTAATCAAGTAAGTATACAATGACTAATGATACATGTATTTAATCAAGTAAGTATACAATGACTAATGATACTTGAATTTAATCAAGTAAGTGTACAGTGACTAATGATACATGAATTTAATCAAGTAAGTATACAATGACTAATGATACTTGTATTTAATCAAGTAAGTATACAATGACTAATGATACTTGTATTTAATCAAGTAAGTATACAATGACTAATGATACATGAATTTAATCAAGTAAGTATACAATGACTAATGATACATGAATTTAATCAAGTAAGTGTACAGTGACTAATGATACATGAATTTAATCAAGTAAGTATACAATGACTAATGATACTTGTATTTAATCAAGTAAGTATACAATGACTAATGATACTTGTATTTAATCAAGTAAGTATACAATGACTAATGATACATGAATTTAATCAAGTAAGTATACAATGACTAATGATACATGAATTTAATCAAGTAAGTATACAATGACTAATGATACTTGTATTTATGCCAGTGACTAATGATACTTGAATTTATGCCAGTGACTAATGATACTTGAATTTATGCCAGTGACTAATGATACTTGTATTTATGCCAGTGACTAATGATACTTGAATTTATGCCAGTGACTAATGATACATGTAATTCTGCCAGTGACTAATGATACATGTATTTCTACCAGTGACTAATGATACATGTAATTCTACCAGTGACTAATGATACATGTATTTCTACCAGTGACTAATGATACATGTAATTCTACCAGTGACTAATGATACATGTAATTCTACCAGTGAGTAATGATACATATAATTCTACCAGTGACTAATGATACATGTAATTCTACCAGTGACTAATGATACATATAATTCTGCCAGTGACTAATGATACATGTAATTCTACCAGTGACTAATGATACATGTAATTCTACCAGTGACTAATGATACATATGATTCTACCAGTGACTAATGATACATGTATTTCTACCAGTGACTAATGATACCAGAGACTAATGATACATGTATTTCTGCCAGAACACAATCATTGTTTAATAGACCATTGCATTGAGTCACATGGCAACTTCTATTATAGACTGTTACCCTAAGTCAAATGACAACTTCTTTTAAAGACCCACTGAGTGGTTCTAGGTGCTTTGACCACAGGTGCTTTGACCATAGGTGGATTGTCCACAGCGTGGGTTTGACCACCGGGGTTTTGTCCATAGGTGGTTTGTCCACATGTGGATTTTATAAAAATAATAAACTGTTATTTTGAGTTTAAAATTATGGTTTAATTAATGAAATTTTATGTGACAAGTTTCCTTTGAGTTGCCAATAAGTGAATGCTAAATAGTAATTAACATGTAATAAATAAAAGTCAATAACAGCTTGTTTTCAGTCTAAATAAAAGCTGGTGCTAGGCCTACTCGATTTATTATTAAACAGAAAATGAACACAAATTAGGCAACAAGTCCAACGTTTCACAAATTAAGACTGTAGATCTACTAGAAAATTACACTCAGTCCTACAAAATACATATCGCATATAAATGATAAAATCAAATCAAAACATTAATGTCATGCAAATATTATAGTTAATGGAATAACAGTTTTATGGTTAACTAAATGACAGATGTGCAATAGCACGCACATATAATCCCTTGATGATGTTAGGATATACATTACGCAACTTATAATCCTTCAACTATACAAATTTTAATGAATTAAATGCCGCAACTTATAATCCCTGAAGATATGCTTTACGCAACTTTTAATCCCTCACTTTAATCCCCAAATATACTTACATCTAATGCTCCAACAACTAATCATAGTCTTTTCATATTATGGTCAAACCCCCTGTGGTCAAACCACCTATGGTCAAACCTCCGCTGTGGACAAACCACCTATGGTCAAACCACCTATGGTCAAAGCACCTGTGGTCAAACCTTTGCATACCCACTGAGTCTAATGATGACTTCTTTTATAGACCCACCGAGTCTATTGACACCTTATTTTTATTGACTGTTAGCCCAAAAGATTGAGCCAAATGACAACTTCGCTTAATAGACCAAATGACTGAGTCAAATGATAACTTCTTTTCAAAGACTGTTACACTGAATCAAATGACAACTTCTTTTCAAAGACTGTTACACTGAATCAAATGACAACTTCTTTTATAGATTGTTACATTGAGTCAAATGACAACTTCATTTTATAGACTGTTACATTGAGTCAAATGATAACTTGTTTTAAAGACTGTTACACTGAATCAAATGACAACTTTTTTTATAGATTGTTACATTGAGTCAAATGACAACTTCTTTTTATAGATTGTTACATTGAGTCAAATGATATCTTTTTTTATAGACTGCTACACTGAAACAAATGACAACTTCTTTTTATACACTGTTACATTGAGTCAAATGACAACTTCTTTTTATACATTGTTACATTGAGTCAAATGACAACTTCTTTGTATAGATTATTACTTTGAGTCTAATGAGAATTTGTTTTTATACATTGTTACATTGAGTCAGATGACAACTTTTTTGTAAATCATTACATTGGGTCAAATGACAATATTTTTTTGTAGATTGTTACACTGAGTCAAATGACAACTTCTTTTTGTAGATTGTTACACTGAGTCAAATAACTTCTTTTTGTAGATTGTTACATTGAGTCAAATGATGTCTTTTTACAGATTGTTACATTGAATCTAATGATAACTTCTTTTTGTAGATTGTTACTTTGAGTCCAATGACAATTTCTTTTTATACATTGTTACATTGAGTCAAATGACAAGTTCTTTGTATAGATTATTACTTTGAGTCCAATGAGAATTTGTTTTTATACATTGTTACATTGAGTCAGATGACAACTTTTTTTTGTAGATTGTTACATTGGGTCAAATGACAATTTTTTTTGTAGATTGTTACACTGAGTCAAATGACTTCTTTTTGCAGATTGTTACACTGAGTCAAATAACTTCTTTTTGTAGATTGTTACATTGAGTCAAATGACAACTTCTTTTTGTAGAATGTTACATTGAGTCAAATGACAACTTCTTTAAGATTGTTAGGTTGAGTCAAAGAAAAACTTTTTTTTAAGGACTGTCAGATTAATGACAAGCGAATTTTTATGACTGTTAGACTGAGTCATATGACAGCTTTGTTTTATAGACCGGCATAATGAATGAAATAGTACTGTCTATATCTTTTTATCTATCTATCTATCTATCTATCTATCTATCTATCTATCTATCTATCTATCTATCTATCTATCTATCTATATATCTATCTATCTATCTATCTATCTATCTATCTATCTATATATCTATCTATCTATCTATCTTTCTATCTATTTATCTATCTGTATGTCTGTCTATCTATCCTTCCTTCCATCCATACATTCATTCTTCCATCCATCCATCCATCCATCCATCCATCCATCCATCCATCAATCATTGTGTTTATGCAGTGGATGAGAATGAGGTGCAAGTCTTGAGGTTCCAGCATGTATGTAAGATTTGATGAAAATACCTATAACTCTTCACTTACTGCACAATTTCATCTCTCTGGTCTTGAACTGTGCTCTACACAGTGCTGTAAGTACTTCATTTGTACTTTGTTCTGCATTTACTTTACTACCAAATAAATTTAATTTAAGTTTTGATTTTATTTTACCTTATATGATCTCTTTTCGTATAGATTTACAGACATTCTACAGTAGCCAGATATAAAATATACAGCATAAATACTAGGTAAGTCTTGTAACAGGTAAGGTCTCTTAAGAGAACTTTGCTACCAACTGAATCAAATAACTGCTGTATGGTGCTATGTTCAAATTTATATTTACCTATTTCCAAGGACCAGAATACATCAGTTGATGTCAACTAAAGAGTTAATAAAGTCTCAAATACCATAGATCCGTTTCCTCTTATCAACTGATTTATACACAAGTGTCTGATAACCCATTTGCTTGGATTGATGTTTCATATTTGTATGACTTATCAGTATCATTTTCCCAGCTTTAGAAAGTTATTCAGTTCCACATAATACAAATATGACCCATACCCCCAGTGCACATAATTATTTCAATCTCAAATGATCAAATCTTTTCTTTTATGTGCAACAATATCTCAAGAGTTAGCTATGTCAGGAAATTAAGTAGGGTCCCTTTTCATGAAACTAATCCATGCGGCTGAAAAGACTTTGTAGTATGAAACTAATCCATGAAAAGACTTTGTAGTATGACACTAATCCATGAAAAGACTTTGTAGTATGAAACTAATCCATGAAAAGACTTTGTAGTATGAAACTAATCCATGAAAAGACTTTGTAGTATGACACTAATCCATGAAAAGACTTTGTAGTATGACACTAATCCATGAAAAGACTTTGTAGTATGAAACTAATCAATGAAAAGACTTTGTAGTATGACACTAATCCATGAATAGACTTTGTAGTATGACACTAATCCATGAAAAGACTTTGTAGTATGAAACTAATCCATGAAAAGACTTTGTAGTATGAAACTAATCCATGAAAAGACTTTGTAGTATGACACTAATCCATGAAAAGACTTTGTAGTATGACACTAATCCATGAAAAGACTTTGTAGTATGACACTAATCCATGAAAAGACTTTGTAGTATGAAACTAATCCATGAAAAGACTTTGTAGTATGAAACTAATCCATGAAAAGACTTTGTAGTATGAAACTACTCCATGAAAAGACTTTGTAGGATGAAACTAATCCATGAAAAGACTTTGTAGTATGAAACTAATCCATGAAAAGACTTTGTAGTATGACACTAATCCATGAAAAGACTTTGTAGTATGACACTAATCCATGAAAAGACTTTGTAGTATGACACTAATCCATGAAAAGACTTTGTAGTATGACACTAATCCATGAAAAGACTTTGTAGTATGACACTAATCCATGAAAAGACTTTGTAGTATGAAACTAATCCATGAAAAGACTTTGTAGTATGACACTAATCCATGAAAAGACTTTGTAGTATGACACTAATCCATGAAAAGACTTTGTAGTATAACACTAATCCATGAAAAGACTTTGTAGTATGAAACTAATCCATGAAAAGACTTTGTAGTATGAAACTAATCCATGAAAAGACTTTGTAGTATGAAACTAATCCATGAAAAGACTTTGTAGGATGAAACTAATCCATGAAAAGACTTTGTAGTATGAAACTAATCCATGAAAAAACTTTGTAGTATGACACTAATCCATGAAAAGACTTTGTAGTATGACACTAATCCATGAAAAGACTTTGTAGTATGACACTAATCCATGAAAAGACTTTGTAGTATGACACTAATCCATGAAAAGACTTTGTAGTATGAAACTAATCCATGAAAAGACTTTGTAGTATGACACTAATCCATGAAAAGACTTTGTAGTATGACACTAATCCATGAAAAGACTTTGTAGTATGACACTAATCCATGAAAAGACTTTGTAGTATGAAACTAATCCATGAAAAGACATTGTAGTATGAAACTAATCCATGAAAAGACTTTGTAGTATGAAACTAATCCATGAAAAGACTTTGTAGGATGAAACTAATCCATGAAAAGACTTTTTAGTATGAAACTAATCCATGAAAAGACTTTGTAGTATGACACTAATCCATGAAAAGACTTTGTAGTATGACACTAATCCATGAAAAGACTTTGTAGTATGACACTAATCCATGAAAAGACTTTGTAGTATGACACTAATCCATGAAAAGACTTTGTAGTATGAAACTAATCCATGAAAAGACTTTGTAGTATGAAACTAATCCATGAAAAGACTTTTTAGTATGAAACTAATCCATGAAAAGACTTTGTAGTATGAAACTAATCCATGAAAAGGCTTTTTAGTATGAAAGTAATCCATGAAAAGACTTTGTAGTATGACACTAATCCATGAAAAGACTTTGTAGTATGAAACTAATCCATGAAAAGACTTTTTAGTATGAAACTAATCCATGAAAAGACTTTGTAGTATGAAAGTAATCCATGAAAAGACTTTGTAGTATGACACTAATCCATGAAAAGACTTTGTAGTATGACATGTGATTTTACTAAGTAGCCTATTATGTGGTTTGAAAAGTGTCTTCCCAATGTATTGTGTGTATGCTTGTGTTGTATGTTTGTGTGCGTGTTGAGTGTCTGTGTGTGTGTGCATGTGTTTGTGTGCGTGCATGATTCTGATTTGACAAATGTTTGGCTAATTTGCATTATAGGTTGATTGAGAATGCACTAAACTGCAAACTCTGATCCCAAAGATAGATATCCAGAAGGAATTAATGATAATTGTTTTCCATACCTTTGTGTACACAAACATGTTTTGTCATATGAAACAATATATTTCCAAATAGAATCAAGTTTAACTGAGCAGCAGAGAGGGTGAATCCTACAACCTTTTTTTTTTACTTTTTTGATTATACCCTAGACCCTTCTCGCGAACCAGAAAAAAAAATGACAGTGATTGTATTCGCGTTTTCGTTGATGAATCATAAATGTCGCAACGTCGTTGTCATTCACCCTCTCTGCTGCTATGGGTTACGGTGCTTTTAACCGAATATTTGATCAAGTCCTATACGATATCGTGTCCCCCTTCAGGATGAAAATCCTTAGGATTTCACAAACAGACTAATCGCTAACACCTCATCTTGTAAATCAATCAGATTATTGGACTGGTCAGTGAGTTTGAAATTAATTCTGGTTAATGAATTATTATGACATCGCATATAGACTGGATTAGTTGGATCCTCAATAATTAAAAATCCTGGAGGAGCTGTTGGTGCAAATGAATATAAAATATATCCCTGCTGAGCTTGATTTGATCGTTCTAAATTTATTTGATAGCTTCCTTCGATAACATCACATACTAAATTGATCGCTATCACCGATGAAATATTCACATTGAACGGAGCGATATGCCTGCCGCCGCCATCTGGGTCATTATTATGTTTGAGGATTTTTATTTCCTGTGATGTTGTTTTTTTCCACGTATCATGAATTATTTTAAAACCAACATCGATGGCATCACTGAGAAGTTTTTCTAGTTCTGGTACGTTATATCCTGGTAGTTTGGACGTTGGAATGTCCTTGACGGGGATGCCCCTGCCTTCTGCAAAAATTGTTCTTGTTTTAGGATTACTGTCACCTAATACTTCTTGAATAATTTGCGCATTAAATGTTTCCATATCATTGATGATTTTGTTACATGTTTCTACGACGCTGATAAATTCATCTCGGGTAAGAGAGCCGGATTTAAGAGGTATTAACAACAGTGAAAAATCATTATTCATTGCCTTGAAATTATAATTCATTTTAAGTTCGTCAACAACAAGAAATTTCCCTCCCTTATCTATATCGTCAAAGATAGCAAAAAAATCTCTAGCAAACCTGTAATCACTATAACTCCTTACTGGATTATCAGATTTTATCCTGTCTGTGACATAATCAGTTTTTTTTGGTTCTGGTAAATCAACGGTTTCCCTCCCGGGTGGTAATTCAGGCCAACCTAACACTGTTCTTATTGAGCTTTGATAGATATCTACGACGTATCCTTCTGTGTTTATTTCAATGGCAGATGATAGCGTCGGCACATGAACTGTTATAGCGATTTTTGATTCTTTTCCAGTAATCGATTTTATTCTACGCGCGAATTCATCATTGATTTGTTCGATTTGGTATGACCCTGTTGGTATCGAAACAACGTTCCAGTCTGGGGTACCGTCGGGTTTATTCTTATTTGCAAACACTAAAGAATTATTGGGTTGTTGACCACCAAATGATTTTGACCTAATATTAGGCCAGCTATGATACACTCGTAATTTTGCTAGCGCTATCTCCTTCACTGGGACCGGAGAGGGGAAATTCACACTGAATTCTGGATTCGTTGAGGTTATTGAGATCATGCTGGTTTGTACTGGGTTCGTGTTCTCCACTATTTGTTTAAGTAATTCCTGCGGTGTCGTCATCGTTGCTATACTCATGATGTATTTCTAATTTTGATACTGCGGAATCATAGACACGTATCATCACTGAGAACTCACTATCTGATATCGTTGAGGTTATTGAGATCATTTTGGTTTTTTCTGATTCCATCGGTGTTGTCATCGTTGCTATACTCATGTTTTTGTATTTCTAATTTTGACATCGCAGAATCATATATATCTACCATCGCTGAAAACTCACTCTCTGATATAATTGTATCATCGAGAGATGACGATATCAATGAGGATAATTGCGAGCATGCAGTGGACACAACATGAAATTGAATTATGTAGTCTTGTAATTTCCGTTGGCTGCATGATGATATTTTTTTTGTGATTATTGAAATAATTCCAGCGATTGTTGTTGCCGCAGAAATGCAAATCGGAACAGCTATCGGAGCCATCATTGTCACTGAAGATAGTATAATTCCAGCTCCGGTGATTACACCACTCACTGAATACACGGTAACATCAATTGCTGTAATTCTCCTGCGATATTTTTTAATTTTCATTGCATACTCCTCAGACAGGGTTTTGAGTCTAGTTTGAAATTCTCTGACCTGATCATAACGATATTGCGATGATGAAATCATTTTTATTTTAACAACGCTAGCGTTTTCAATTACGATTTACTTAAATCCGCTACGAATTCCACATACCACGTTGTTGTAACCCTAACCAAATTTTTATCAGTAGCTATTAACGTGAACTGTTCAGTTGTATCCTTGTCGATGATCGTTGAAATCGTATTATTGACCCCGGATGAACTTGACGATGAAATATTAAATTGAGTCGTTCTCAATATTGTTAATCGATAAATACCTTTAACGGTTGCAGTGATATCTAATTTGTTGTTTTCAGGTGTCCACTCAAATGATCCGTGTTTGATTGTGTATACTACGTTGTTGGTTTTCTCATGAGGAATTTTTGTTTTTTCAATGACTGTTATCATCCTCGAAATATCACCTTTGACGCCTTCGATGACGTTTTTGGTCTCATCGATGGATTTTTTAATATCAGGGAGTTTTAGTTCAATTTTATCGAATGCAGTTCCAATAAATTTATCAATGATATTTCTACGAAATGCGGTAAACTGTTTTATGTGTTCTTCGGTTTTAGATTGAAGTGTTGCTAGTTCCAACGCAGAATCGTTGAGAGTTTTAAATCGATCTGTAATCGTCGAAAAGAGTACACCTGGTTTGAGTTTACCCTGATCGGAAAATAACGCGATAGTATCCTCGATTGCGTTTTGTTGTTTAACTAAAATATCATCCAACGACACATCACTGGTTTTCAATTTACCCTGATCGGAAAATAACGCAACGGTGTTCTCGATTGCGTTTTGTTGTTTAACTAAAATATCATCCAACGACACATCACTGGTTTTCAATTTACCCTGATCGGAAAATAACGCAACGGTGTTCTCGATTGCCTTTTGTTGTTTAACTAAAATATCATCCAGAGAAATATTACTAGATTTCAATTTACCCTGATCGGAAAATAACGCAACGGTGTTCTCGATTGCGTTTTGTTGTTTAACTAAAATATCATCCAACGACACATTACTAGATTTCAATTTACCCTGATCGGAAAATAACGCAACGGTGTTCTCGATTGCCTTTTGTTGTTTAACTAAAATATCATCCAACGACACATTACTAGATTTCAATTTACCCTGTTTGTCTTGAAATACAACTATCTCATTAGGATCAACATTTACTAAATTCAACGTCTTAGCGATTTCATCTTTAATTTTTTTTGTTATATCCTTGATAGAATCAGGGGTTGCAGTGTCATCGGGTTTGGGTTTCAAAGATCTCCCCCAAATATCAATCATGTTATTGTAAAACTCTTTCTCTCTTTAAAATCGTTTCGATTTCCAGCGACTACTAGTGTAGTCATTTACGACAATGTGTGGTGGTTTTCTAGATGCTGAAATAGCGTTAAGGACATTTAATACTTCACTGCCGCATATTGGTGGGTCATTGATTTGTTGTGTTGGTAGCGTAGAATACCAAGTCTTCATTGGAAAAGTTTTTATATAACGCATAAACTCTTTTGGCGGGGCTAATCCATATGAATCAAAATAGACAATCCCACGTGGATCAATAGCGTATGCAACCCAGTGAGTTCCAGGTCCGGTGCTGTTATCGAGATTAATAATACCTGTTTCAGTTTTGTTTGGTGGATGTGGTAATTGATCTTTCATAAAAACACCTCTGAAATTTTTTATGGCTAGTTTTTTAGCAGCATCCATTAAATCAAAATTGGACATTGGAACCATAGGTTCCTCAATTAATAAACCGGTCCTAGTCTCAGGCCTGATCCGTGAACGGATCTCCCGCTGTACCATGAATACGGGGTTCCTGGTAGTCTCAGGCCTTTTCCGCTGTACCATGAATACGGGGTTCCTGGTAGTCTTAGACCCTTTCCCTTTTTTTTATACCCTCGACCTTTCTTCGGTTCATATGATTCAGCAATGCTCTGTACCGCTTTTGTCCCCAAGCCTCCAACTACCCCCAATGCGGCCGCTTTTGCGACTGCTGGGGCTGCTGCCGCAACCAATGCTGGTAACGCAGCAAACAACGGAAATATACCACCTGTTTTTATCATATTTTTGATAGCAGCCGCAGAGAGTGTGATCTGAACTCCTTTTTTATCCTTGAAAGCATCATTGAAATGTTTCACTTGACGAGTTGTCAGTGGCAATTTATTTGCCCCGCCATTCATTTGATTAGGTTTCAACGTGATTGTGGTTCCACATTGTTTAGCGGATTTTGATTGCAATTTTTTTAACTGACCAGGTGTCAATGATACATTGATATTACTATATGACATTATACAAATACAGATTGATTCTAATGGAAAAATCCTTCGGATTTTCAATCAAAGATTTTCCACTGGTGCATCAATAAATCTCATTCGTCCACCAACACCTTCAAGTAGCATTGATTTATCACTGAGAATGACAGCAACCGCTCTATAATTAGCAATACCACCAGGACGGGTTACACGGGCTCTAAAGTGTATATCAACAACAGATTGTCTCATCAAATCAAGATGTTCCAATGAAAAGTAATAAATCGGATAGAGGCTTTTGAAATCCAATTGTGATATTTGCAAACCAGTATCCACATTTAGATCACGTGCCATAAATGACAACAGGTTATGATAGACACGTGAAATATGATTTTGACCGTAATCAAGTTGTACATCTTCAGATGGTTCCTGCTGTCCGTTTATTCTCAGTGAGACCTCTCTAACACCTAACTGATCAAATATCATATGACTTCGTTCTTGCTTACCAACTCGTGCATTATTCTGTAATGCAATAAATATATGACGTGGAGCTGAAACCCCTTGTTTTGATGCCAGATGCCAAGTAAATATATCATCAACATTATCCAGTTTAATATCCGTAGTCACTGATAACCAACTCAACAATGATTTTCCTCCATGGTTCATAAATGATAACAATTTTTCTTCTGCTATGATTGATGGAGTTAACACTGGCATCCATAATGATAGTTTTGTTAAAATGACTTTACCCTCGGGAACACCAGCATCACGCCATATTGCATCATTATCAGTACCCTTTCGTACAAGCGCTACTGTGTGTTTAGCTCCATAAATAACTTTTCGGACGTTTCTACAGAATCCGAATATATGATGCAGTGGAATTGCACATGAAAACTGTCGACGCTGTCCTTGCAACGTTGCTACGCGTGTTGCAAATCCTAGGTTGAAGTTAGTAATATTATTTATGACATCAAATTCAGCAGCTGGTCTTACATATCCGGCTGGTGCTGGATCAACTGCTGTAGCTCGTGTTGCCTTGACTCTAGAATACTGGTTGTGTTCAGGGTGATCAGTAATATCCTTAGAAAACATCATAGATGGACCAGCTGATCTTGTATAATCATCAGAATATCTCGCTAACCCTATGATTGTTGTAGCCACATCAACTTCACGGTCAATGGATTCAATTTCTTTTCCATCAATGAGATATCTAGCGCTTTCAAATAACGCCATGATACCGTTATTAACAAAACCGACTTTGATAGTTGGGTTATTGTCATATGGAGGATCATTATGTGTAGCATCGTTTGTTACAAGTTCTCCTTCTACTTCAATAAATGCTTCACAAGGCAAAAAGTATTTACTGGTATCATGAACTTGAAGTTCAATTCGTGATCGGAGATCTGGTTGTACTGCGTGATAAGAATAAAATTGAAAATCGCGTACAGAATCATCTTTACGCACTGGGGCCTCCATATCAAACGCTGGATCAGGTGACCTTTTGAACATTTTATTCTATTTATCAGAGTCTAAATCGTGAAATCATAAAAAGATTTTCATCGTGAAAAACGCTAGCGTTTTCGTCGTGGTTTTTTAAAGCCACTTCCTGCTATCATGTTTGCTATCATGTTATTTTGGTCACTTGGATTCACCAATGATGCTAGTTTTTCATCTACTGCGTTATTTATTATTTTACTAACACTTGCAGGCATTTCTGCTGTAGATGGCAATGGTACCGGTTTCTTTTTTCGTCTCACTAATGATGTTATTTTATCCTTTGCTGCAGAAAACGCTTTCCCGGCAAGATCTCCAGCAGCACCAATACCCTTATCACGAATAACATCAATGGCTTTCATTCCTAATTGTTTAGCTAACGGCATCACTTTTGGGGCCATTCTTGTAAATAAACCTGCAATGGTATTACCTAAACCATCTCCATAGTATGCTTTATAAACTGGCACCCGTGAATTTACCACATAGACGGGGGTTGGTTTATCATGATTGTAGTGTATAATCATCTTGTTATAAAACTAGTAGTTTTTTAATTAGTGATCAATCGCTGTAATAACCATGGGCATCTTTGTGATTTTCAACTAACTCAGCAATGAATTCTCGATATACATTAATGTCCATGATACCACCGGCAAATAATCGTCTACAGATATCAGCTGCTTCATTAATTATTTCTGGAGAGTTATTTCCGGCTCGTTTTCCTCCGATGAGAACTTCTAACCGTGATATATCACTGAGAATGTTACCAGGACAAGTAACGCTAGTGTTTTCACTCTTTGAGTTTCCAATCCTTGGATTTTGCAGTCCACTTCCGCTATAACCAGCTGCTTCATCTATTTTTTCTAAATCCGTTTCTTGTAAATAATCATCATCATCATCGCCACGTGGTATTTGTTGTTTTTTAGGAGAAAAAGATATTTTCCTTGCAGGTTGCTGTCGCCGCCCTTTCAATTTTCGTTGTTTTAACTCTTCGTATTGATTATACACGTGATCCACCGCATTGATATATTCAATGTATGATGCACTATCTGTCTTTTTTTGACTTTTTCCGGTTTTGATTTTGTAGAATATATCAGCCCAATGGGTTAAATTCTTAACAAACTTTTGATGTTCTGGTTTCAACATTTTTTTTCTGTTTTCATAAGTCTTAACAACAAGCGCAGGAATTTCTGTTGGATCAGTCTCATCAATTGCTGCTAACCCTTCCGCGTTAAATCTCATGCGTAAGTCCTCTACTGTTCTTTTTGATTCCATTTGTTTTGTTTGTTCAGTTTTCGCTGCTATTTTTTCAAGTTCACCAATAACAGATTTTCCCGTCTCGGGAACATCTCCCAGTAAAGCACGCTCAACCCCTTTCGTTGCTGTGGTTACTGGTTTAAACAACTCTTCAGACCCCAAAGCAAAATCCGTTTGTAAACTCTGTCGTTGTTGCAGTTTATTCCTGACAGAGTCACGAATTGGTACAAATCTCTTAATTGCATCTAATCTTTCACGAGCCAATCGGGTCGTTAATGCTTCATTGACCATTATTTGAAATCAGAAACCATTTTTCAATTGCAAAACAATTTTTCCCATCGATGATTCCTTCCCTTAATGGTCCAATTTTTTATTGCTGTGAAATATTTTTATTTTTTATTGCTATGAAATATTTTTATTTTTTATTGCTGTGAGAAATATATTCAGTGATTTTGACTGTTTTTGACAGTTTTGGTGCCATTTTGTGCAATTTTGGTGGTTTTCAGTTGAAAATCTCAAAGAGATTTTACAGTCAAGTAGTCGATTTTACATGGGATTTTCCATAAGGAAAAGCTGTAAAATCTCATTTTTGATGATTTTTAGCCATTTTTCATCAATTTTTGCCTGTTTTCAGTGATGTTTCATCGATTTTTGGTAAAAAACCTCGTAGGGTCAAGTAGTCGATTTTGCATTGGATTTTCCATAGAGAAAAGCTGTTATTTTATTTTCGCAGTGTGAAATATTTTTCAAAAAATGCTAAAAAAATGAAAATCTCAAGGAGATTTTACGGTATGACAAAATCTTTTGAGGGTCGGTCAATCAAAATAGTTCATTTTCTTGAATTAACGCTCGTAAGTTTCTAATTTTAGAATTAACTTCCTTTTTCAATTCATATTCGTTACCCAATTCTTTTCGTATTCCTTCCACGATAGTATATAACGGAACAAACACACCTACTTCACTGGAAAATGCAAGAGAGTCTCGAATAGAATTTTGAATTTTTTTGATGAGTGCATATTTCTTTGGTAACATATACTTGTTAGTGCTAACTCCGTATTCTATATCCTGAAAATCAGACATAATTTGATCAGGATTTAACCCATCTGACAATCTAATATCCTGGCTTTTCAATTTTGCAATTTCAACTATGATGCTATTCATATTTTCAGAATTCATATATGATAATACATATTTCTAATTCATTTTTCAAAAATAAAAGAGCCGTTAATATTTTTTAAAATTAATTCGGTATATATAAATATATTTTTTAAAATTAATTCGGTATATATAAATATATTTTTTAAAATTAATTCTGTGTATATAAATATCTTTTTTAAAAATAATTCTGTATATATAAATATCTTTTTTAAAATTCAGTCTGTATATATAAATATCTTTTTTGAAAATATTTCTGTATATATAAATATCTTTTTTAAAATTCAGTCTGTATATATAAATATCTTTTTTAAAATTCAGTCTGTATATATAAATATCTTTTTTGAAAATATTTCTGTATATATAAATATCTTTTTTAAAATTCAGTCTGTATATATAAATATCTTTTTTAAAATTCAGTCTGTATATATAAATATCTTTTTTAAAATTCAGTCTGTATATATAAATATCTTTTTTAAAAATTCTGTCAGTATATATAAATATCTTTTTTAAAAATTCTGTCTGTATATATAAATATCTTTTTTAAAAATTCAGTCTGTATATATAAATATCTTTTTTAAAAATTCTGTCTGTATATATAAATATCTTTTTTAAAAATTCAGTCTGTATATATAAATATCTTTTTTAAAAATTCAGTCTGTATATATAAATATCTTTTTTAAAAATTCTGTCTGTATATATAAATATCTTTTTTAAAATTAATTCTGTATATATAAATATAAATGCAGACAAAAATAAATAACAACCATGATGAGCGGTTATCAGTCATTTGACCCCCTTGATATAGGCCGTTGTGGTTCTATTTGCATTGATTGGGTCCCTTATTAGGCCTTTGTGTCTTTCATAGTGTTCCTAGAGAGCATTTTTCTGTTTCTGTTTTAATATCAGAATGTTTTTTTTTTTGTTTTTGCTCTTTCTGACCCTATGACCGTTTCTTTTAGCCGATAATTCATTCTGGGTTTATACCCAATGTGCATCCACGAACCTTTTTTGGCCGGTAATTCATTTTGAACACCATACGGGGCTACCCAAATGTGATGGAGAGCTAATTACATCCATGGATGTTATTTATTTTAGGGCATTGTATGTGTGCACATTCAACATGCAACCAATGAATTTGAAATCAAATTCATGGTAGCGTAAGTTGTCAAAAACCGATAACCCACGCTACCGTAAATTTGATAGCATGGGTTTGCAATGTTATGTGAATGTGCACACAGAAGGGTTGCCCTCCCTCCCCTCAATTAAATAGAAAAAAAAACATCCACCGTTTCACCATCAGACAATGTGTCTGCTATGGGGCGCGAACATGTGAATAATAATTGTTTACAAGCCAAACACGATACCGTTAGACCACTGTTCACGTCCATAAAGAATAACGTTTTTTAACATATATATGTTGTAAATATTCATATAGTATATATAGCGACTTAATACAGCAATCCGCAAGGTGTGCTATTTTATTTTCTTGAATTACTTATTAATGGTGTTTCACGGTATTTAAATGAGACTGAATAATTGCATTAAACACTAGAAAAAAGATTATAATTGTTTGAAAACATTTCTTTTCTTACAAAACAATGCCCAGCCGCTAAATCACAATCTAAGGGAGATAACTCCCTTGGTTATATCCATTGGTTATATTTAAGAGTTGTCTCCCTTAGTGTTATAGACATACGAAAATCGAATTTTTGTCCTGTTGCAACCTTGTACCGAGGCTCTACAAATATTGAGGTCTGAATTCTTGGTTCATTTGTATAATAACACTATTTTTCTAATTCATTATTTGGTTTAATTATAAGTCTCTGTATATAATCTTGAGGAGTCTTTATAATTTTGTCATCGTTGGGGTCAATGACAGTATTTTTTATTCTTTTATCATAATAGCGTTTTAGTTCCCTGTATCGTTTGCCGCCACACCTTAGACATAATTGCGACCTCCCCCTAACCCCAACCCCACATCGAATACAAGGTAACGGACCAAGGCTTCCACGACGAAAGCTTTGCATATGATACCCACAGAATTCATTTCTGCATGATTTGTTACACGGTGTCACTGATCCAATCATAAGCCATTTGCAATGATTCATTATACTTAATTCTTTCATTTAAATGCTTGTTTTAATTATAGTATGGAGGAGTTTGAGAGATTATCGAAAATTGCGCCTTGGAAAAGTGTTCAATTCAATCTTGATAGAGTTTCTGATACACCAAAGAATAAAATTCTTGATAGAACCTTGATTAGTAAAATCAGAGACTGTTTTAATGAATTCAAGCGTGATGGGGCAGCTCATTGTTGGTCAACATTTCGAATTGATGGTGTTGTTGACGCTACCATGATTGATGAAAAAGCAGCAGTGATAATCTCAAATCTTGGGGAAGAAAGAAATTTTTTTCGAATAAAATTCCTTATCCGTGATGATGGAAAATGGATCATTAGGGACAAATACGAGCCTATTCTTAAGGACAAAAAAACTGTCACTGTGACTCAGGATTCAAAACCAGGAATTTTGACTGGAATTGACAAACCCTACTACGAAAGATCTTACCCTGTCACAGCAGTTGTTTACGGGATATATCCGCTCAATGAAAAACCTGATATTGCAAAACTAGCACCCATGAAATATTCTTCGTCAAGGCTCAATTGTGTAGCAACAAGAATAATGGAACACTTCACAAATGCGTCCCGGGGAAATAAACTAACTGATCTAAGACGAAAAAAAATAACCGAATGGGAACTGACAGTGAAACAGCATGGGGCAACAATTCAGGATATAGCTAAATTAGAAACATCATTGAGATTTCCAATAACGGTAAGGACAATCACCGGTGAAGTATTATACGAATCGAAATATAATAAAAATGGAGCCCCAATTGAAATTATTGATCATAATGAACACGCGTGGTCATCTGCAGTAACAATATTCCCACGGGATAGAACCGTAAAATATATTTTCCAAACAGGGTTGGGACCTGAAGAATGTTTTACCGAGCAGAAATTATTTGATGCTATTTACCATTTGAGTAAAAACGATCCTGTGTCAATGTGGCTATTTCATAGTGCTTCAGACGAAGAAAGTAGATTTGATCAGTTTGTAAGGCCCAACGGAGAATTATATCGTACCGAAGAACTGCATAATCAAATGAAACAACTAGCTAGTGAGTTTTCTGGGGAGGAAATCGAAGATCAATTATTAGCAAACTGTTTTACAGTACCATCCATTGCAGCACATTTTGCTAGAAAGAAAAACGCGTGGAAACCAACACGAAGTGAGTTCTTATCAGATGTCAAATTGTCCTGTCTTGAATACAGCCATGGAGGATTATGGAATACAAAATACACCGCTGATACCGTTATTTCAGTTGATATGATTGCATGTTATCCAGGAAGTTTTCTCGGGTATGGAGAATGCGAGAAATATTTCTAACGATTTGGACACCCTAAACACGAAATGACCCGTGTTGCTATTAATGGACCACTGCCACATTTCGATTTAACCGGATTCGCTTGTGTGGTATCATTTGAAATGGCTGAAGGACTTCATCCGTGTAGTTATATTTGGATTGGTAAACACATGTCTGAAAAACACTGGATGCCAATAGTGTTATTACGGTATATGCTTGATTGTAAGATGTTAAAATCATTAATTGTCAGTGAAGCAATTATATCCTATCGAGCACAGAAATCAGTCTGGTTACCACAACCTGATCTAGAAAAAATAATTAGCGAAGAGCGAAAACTGTTTCCAAATTTCAGTGAACAACAAATCATGGATTGGTCCAAACAGTTATTTGAAATCAGAAACAATGAAGCAAAAGATCTTGGACGAAGAATAATCGGTAAATTCACTCAGGGTGGTAAATACGATAATACGAGATATTCTTCACGATTGATTATAGACAATGCTGAATACGATTTTGTAATCACGGATTTAACGAATAAAGGTCTATATGTCAATCGTAAGGACGCATTTATGTCCGATGGAACCAAATTGGGTACAATTGTTACTTACACTGATGGATACAATCCGCAGTACACACATTTGAGAGCTTCTATGCTTGGTTATGCTTCTATTAATTTATTTTCAATGATCAATAGATTTCCTACCACCGCAGTTAGAGTCGCCACTGATTCATTTTACATAAATAGCAAAATGGCTGATTTTAAGGCTACTGGCAACGAGAATTGGGGATCATGGAGAATTAAGAAGGAAATGCTTCATGATTATATTCCATCAGCAGATGTTACCATTGAAAATAATTACTTAGAAAGCAATCAGTGTTCAGAATTTTCTAGTGCACCACCGATTTCTGATCCAATCTGTAGATATAAAACAGTTTATTTAAACGGCTGTGGTGGGTCAGGAAAAACAACCCGGGCAATTGAGTTATTTCGTGGGAAAAATCCAAACATGATTGTGCTAACACCCACACACAGACTTGCAAGAGAGATGATACAGAGAGGAGTTAATGCCTGTACCTATCATAGTTTTTTCCGATGGAAGGGAGATAAATGGACTCCTGAGCGCATGGGAGAGAAATTTATTCCTGAAATTATCATTTGGGATGAAATAGACACAGTGCCATTAGATGTATTAAAAATATTTCTTGAGTAGTTGTTATTGAAAAATACAAAAATCGTCATGTGCGGTGATCACGGCCAACCACCACCATTTGTCGGTGCTTCCCCACATGAATGGCTAAAGGGTTTTGTAGACTATTATGAAGAAATTGATACCGATCATAGATCACTTGATAATGAATTAAAAGAATTTAAGAAACTAATTAGATTACAACCGGATAAAATCCAATGTGAAATAGCGCGTGAAATAATTTCAGAAACTCCAATGAATGAGTTTTGGGAAGCATGGAGACCAAATGATTTGATCATTGCAAGTAGAAAAATAGTCAGAGACACACTTCAGATGAAATTATTTGAATTGCATAAACAAAAATTCGCAACACTTCCAGTGCCCCTCTGTTATAGGCCATCAGATACACGAAAACAGAACATTGAAGTTGATATTCCAGGCCCAAAATCCGAAGGATTTCAAAAACAGAATTTAGTATTAAATGATATTGTGCTGGTTGATATCAATGTCGTTGAAGATGCATTGCGTGCTAATAAATCCCCGTGGACGCTAGGATACGCAGCAACAATACACTCTTCACAGGGATTGACTATATCGGATACAATTGTTTGGATGGTAGATAATCGCATAGAATGGTCGAATTTAGTCTATCTTTCAGTATCCAGAGTACGAAAAATAAATCAACTTAGAAGAATTGTCCTGACAGAGTCAGGCGATGATAATGACACCACAATAGATGATATTGATATTAAAATTATTGATAAAAAACTCTCCGGTTACAAACAACAGGACAAAAAAAAACAGCGAGAATTTGACATTGATGCTGAATTAATAATCACTTTGAAGAAACAACAGAATAATCACTGCGCAAGTTGCAATTGTATAATGCGTTGGCAGTATTCGGATAAGGATCCTCGCCAATTTACCGTTGACAGAAAAAATAACAATCTCGGTCATGTCAGAAATAATGTGATGTTGACTTGTCTTGAGTGCAATAGACGCAACGGTGCTAGTTAAGCCCATGCGGTGGTAATTGAGTATCCTCAGGTATCACTTGTAATTGCTGTCTAGTAAATCCTCGTTGAGGGGCAGTTGAATCCAGTTTATAGATTGGAAGTCTACCCGTAGATCGTGTTATACTAGATATCTTATGTGCAGTAATACTCCAAATAGGATCAGTAGCCCTTTTTCTGCCACCCTCAAGCTCTCCTGGTTCGTATAAATATCTCACAATGACATTACTACCAAGAATTGGTTGGGAAACGCTAGCGTTTCTAGAAAAATCTTTTTGAATTTCCATTTCAGGTATTGACTTCTTTTTAATCGCATTGATAGGTTTCAAATTAATTGTTCTAGTAATCTCATTATTCAGTGCAGTAATCACAGCTGGTAACCTTTTAACCCATTCACGGGATCTTTTTTCTTGGATGAATTCTTTTGCGTATTGATATCCAAATAACCGCTCAGCAAGGGTTTTATTAAACCGTTCTACAATTGCCTGATCACGATGTAGCGCAGTATGTCCTCGTCTGATAGTGACATTATGATTTTTCATTATTGATAACACTGCACCCTGAAATTCCTTGCCAGGATCAATTTGTAATAGATTTGGCCAGTGCAGATGACCTCGCCGATAAATCCTTTCAAATGCAGAAGCCACTGAAGTGGCTGATTTTGTTTTTAACGGTTCTGCTTCCTTGTATCGACTTGCAATATCAACTACGGTTAATGCGTACTTGTAACCGTGATCATGTGGCAGAAATAATATATCAGCCTGATGAACTTCATTGGGTCCGGTCACATCAAAATGCGAGAAATTGATTTGTTTAGGCGGTGGTAGATACATTTGCCATAGTGCCTGTTTAGATAACCAATGAGCCGCAGTGGTTTTTTTCACTTTTGCAGCGCTAGCGAGTTTATGGATTGCTGCCTTGCCTCTCCAGTATCCTTTTGGAGAATAATAAATAGATTCCATGTTGTTATTAATTACCAGCACCTAACATCAATTTACTTTTCATAGCCGATTTTATCAAAAAGGAAGCCAATTTTTCTTTGAAAGATTTATCAGGAATAGCATTTAACGCATGAATTAATTTCACATCCGCGAGATGCCTGTGCTGCAGATTGCTGCTTTTATAAGCAACATCATGAAGGTGACAGGCCTTATCAATGGCATTTATTGGTTCTTCACCGGGTCGGGGCTGATTTTGATCATTGAGTCTGATATCAAGTCTTGTTCCCGGTCCACAATAACTATATCCTGGAAGGTGCTTTTCTCCAGGGTATTTTGCCCATGGGGTTCCAGGGAGTTTAGTTAGCTTGGCTGCGATATCACCTCCTCGTTTTTTTTAAAGGTTCCTTGGGTTCCTTGGGTTTAGAAACAAATCTAAATTTCTTTGTACTACATTGTACGCATTTACCAGAAAGCGCTGATCGGTTATTTTTAGTTGTAATCGTCGTCAAGTCATCTGTGCCAGTACGTTTTTTACACTTCACACAATATAGATCCATAATTTATATATAACGGCATGAATATAATTGATTATTCAGCTACCCGACGACGGGAACCTATTAAACATCATGAAATGTTGCCGAATTCAATTAGAATGATTATAATCGGACCATCTGGAAGCGGAAAGACACAACTGCTACTTAATTTGATAACGAGATGGATGAAATGGAACAAATTGTATTTAATAGCCCCGAGTGTAGACGATCAGCGATGCTATGAAGTGCTAAAGGATTTTAACGAGAAAGCAAAAGAATTTCAAATCGATGATGATATTATTGAATTTATTACTGATATAGAGGAAGCCCCTTCCGTGGAAGACATCGATGGAAGTATTAACAATTTAGTGGTATACGATGATATCATGTTAGATAATCAAAAAAATCCTGCTAGAATATTTTCCCGAGGCAGGCATAAAA
The DNA here is from genome assembly GCA_030141615.1 of Unio pictorum. Lineage (NCBI taxonomy): Eukaryota > Metazoa > Mollusca > Bivalvia > Unionida > Unionidae > Unio > Unio pictorum. The sequence goes on from JARLTB010000033.1 coordinate 3,041,018, forward strand.
ACACTGATGTGATATATGTCACTCAACGGTACACACAAATACCAAAAGTGATCAGAGATAATTGCAATGTGTTGTGTGTATTTAACGGCGTTGATACTCATACGCTACGAAATATTCATCAGACTTGGTGCAGCGGTGATATGAATCATAATCAGTTTAGAAATTTCTTTAGTCACGCTCAGTCAAAACCACACGGATTTGTGACAATAAATTTAGCAGACCCGAGGACACGATATCGTATAGGACTTGATCAAATATTCGGTTAAAATCACCGTAACCCATAGCAGCAGAGAGGGTGAATGACAACGACGTTGCGACATTTATGATTCATCAACGAAAACGCGAATACAATCACTGTCATTTTTTTTTCTGGTTCGCGAGAAGGGTCTAGGGTATAATCAAAAAAGTAAAAAAAAAAGGTTGTAGGATTCACCCTCTCTGCTGCTAACTGTTAACAAGACTGACCATAAACTCATAGTTTAGTAAACATATTGTTTACCACTTAAAAGCATGACAAAAGTCAGATAGGCAATCTATCTATCTATCTGTCTGTCTGTCTGTCTGTCTGTCCGTCCGTCCGTCCGTCCGTCCGCCCATCCATCCATCCATCCATCCATCCATCCATCCATCCATCCATCCATCCATCCATCTATCTATCTATCTATCTATCTATCTATCTATCTATCTATCTATCTATCTATCTTTCTGAATCTGTCTCTGTCTCTCTCTCTGCATCTCTCTCTCTGTCTCTCTCTCTCTCTGTCTCTCTCTGTGTGTCTCTCTCTCTCTGTCTCTCTCTTTCTCTCTCGCTATATATATATATATATATATATATATATATATATATATATATATATATATATAGCAAGACACATAATTTAAGAAATTAGTAAATATTTTAATTTTTAATTGAATTGTATTTGAGTATCATTAACAGTCTGCATGGGTTCATAGTATTTTATTAACATGAATGATACAGCTTATTTTTTTATATATAGGATGCTTCAGGACTTAAATGGTGGAGATGGAGAACAGTTTCAATATGTTGGTTGGGGTCCAAAAGGACATTCTCTTGTAAGTTAAATAAATATAAACTATGTACTATTCATATTAAAGTATTGCTAACTTATTATGATCCAATTATATATCAGCAATTCCCTTATAGGAATGATGCCCTTTTGGTTGTGATTTTCTATCAATAATGCCTTTTTGCTGGTGATTTGCTATCAATGATGCCTTTTGTTCATGATGTTCTACCAGCGATGCCTTTTCTTGGTGATTTTATACCAATGATTTCAATTTGCTGGTGATTTTCTATCAACAATGCCTTTTTGCTGTAATAATCTATCAACAATTCCCTTTTGATGGTGATTTTCTATCAATGATGCCCTTTAGCTGTGATTTTCTATCAATGATGCCCTTTTGTTGGTGATTTTCTGTCAACAATGCACTTTAACTGGTGATTTCCTTCAACAATGCACTTTAATTGGTGATTTCCTATCAATAATGAATTTTTGCTGGTCATTGTCTATCAACAATCAATGCCTATTTTGTTGGTGATTTTCTTTCAATACATGTAATGCCATTTATCTGGTGATTTTCAATTAACAATAAATTTTTGCTGGTGATTTTCCATCAATGATGTCCTTTAACTGTTGATTTTCTATCAATGATGTCCTTTAACTGTTGATTTTCTATCAATGATGTCCTTTAACTGTTGATTTTCTATCAATGATGTCCTTTAACTGTTGATTTTCTATCAATGATGTCCTTTAACTGTTGATTTTCTATCAATGATATCCTTTAACTGTTGATTTTCTATCAATGATATCCTTTAACTGTTGATTTTCTATCAATGATGTCCTTTAACTGTTGATTTTCTATCAATGATGTCCTTTAACTGTTGATTTTCTATCAATGATGTCCTTTAACTGGTGATTTTCTATCAATGATGTCCTTTAACTGTTGATTTTCTATCAATGATGTCCTTTAACTGTTGATTTTCTATCAATGATGTCCTTTAACTGTTGATTTTCTATCAATAATGTCCTTTAACTGTTGATTTTCTATCAATGATGTCCTTTAACTGTTGATTTTCTATCAATGATGTCCTTTAACTGTTGATTTTCCATCAATGATGTCCTTTAACTGTTGATTTTCTATCAACAATGTGCTTTTAATTTTGATTCATAAAGACTATTATTGTCTTTCTAATTATGACAACTTGCAGACAATTTATTTTCTTCATTGTATAAGTATTGATTCTAATTTCTTTGCATATATTCAATATAATTCTACAAGAAATGATAACAGTATGTTTTGAGACAAGATGTTTTGAGACAAGATGTTTTGAGATAAGATGTTTTGAGACAAGATGTTTTTGAGACAAGGTCCAAGATACATGACATCATGAAAATAAAGAATTATGTCATATTAATTAGAACCAAATTTGTAAAGTAATGCATGACTTAATAATTATGTCATATTAATCAAAACCAAAATTTGTAAAGTAATGCATGACTTAATAATTATGTCATATCAATCAAAACCAAAATTTGTAAAGTAATGCATGACTTAATAATTATGTCATATCAATCAAAACCAAAATTTGTAAAGTAATGCATGACTTAATAATTATGTCATATTAATCAAAACCAAAATTTGTAAAGTAATGCATGACTTAATAATTATGTCATATTAATCAAAACCAAAATTTGTAAAGTAATGCATTACTTAATAATTATGTCATATCAATCAAAACCAAAATTTGTAAAGTAATGCATGACTTAATAAGTCTTTCCCTGTAATGCACCATGTAAAAGGAGATAGGAATGTGAAAGAGTTATTAAAACCATTAACTAAGGTCATCTTGTCTCATGCTGCCACCACTTGTAAGTGTGAAAATATACCTTGAAAGATGTTATGTAATTGATCTTTATTTCTATAACAATTTAATCTTCAAAAGTATATGATATATATAATAGAAAAATGATCGCATAACACAAGGTATATGTAAAACAGGTTTGACCATATTCATTGCAAAAACGTGACTCAGTTGCTTTGTTTTGCAGATCTTCATTCAGCTGAATAATCTGTTTTATAAAAAGGACATTCATGACCCACCTGTTCAACTTACTCATGATGGAAAGCCAGAGGAAATTTACAACGGAATACCAGATTGGGTTTATGAAGGTAGTTTAAATATTCCACTTATTATATTTCCAGATAGCATAAAAAATACGGGTAAATCATGAAATTTCATTTCTTTATGTTTATATATATTTGTTAGTGTCCATGTATGACTGTCAAATTACTTTGCTATACTGATTTTTTATAATGAAATTTATTCTGTCTAGGAGTTTCGACTGAGAAACAAGACAAGATTAAACCCAGCATGCATTATGCCAAAATATAAATATATTTCCTAAAATATAAATTCTAACAAAATGTAATAATTAAAAATAACTTACTGTATATGAATTCCTAGAATATTGTCCAAAATGTATAATCAATTTCTTATTAATCTGGAAACTATCCTAGGGTATTCCAAATGAAGGTACACTTCTATGTTAATATGCTATGGTATCACGGTACCAATTGTTTTTCCATAGACCTCAATGCTAATATTTGGAGAGATAACTATATTTTCTATCCTAATTTAGCATGCATCTCACACACTGTTATAGAGAACAATGTTAGATTGTCAATTTGACAATGACAAAACCAGGTACTCCATTGCATTTAAGAGAGATAACTCTGCTGGAACTAGACAGGGGTATGAGTTATCTAGTCACAACATACCTATTTTCAGTCCTGTGTATTACATTTTCAAAAAATCATAAAAAATACAAAATTTGATCTATTTAGGAATTAGCATAAATTCACATGTTGCCAAGAGGCTAACCATTTTTTTAAGCCTAACAGAAAGTACAACTCTTACATAATCCACCAATCAAAGCTTGTCTTGTTCTTAAGGGCTGAATGGTATGGACCCTACACCTTATGCACCGCCCACATGGACTTGCGCAATTGGTACCGTTATACCTATAGCAAACCTTGATTTTTCCAATAATCTGTGAAAAAGCTCGGGACTATATAACTAACAAGTGTACTTAGTCTCGCTTGTCAAAAACAATTTTATGAAGTACTAAGCTATGTTCTATATGATTGTGTATAGAAATGTTATTGAGCTGTTGGAACTCTTGTTTGCATACCATTGCTTCATTATCAAACTCATGTTTTGAAATAAAATGAATTCTTTTAACTATGAGTTGTGTTTTATTCATATTAACACTTATCAAACTTCACTTTGGTGATATGCGATAAATCACATTATGTCATATTGTTTAATAGTAAGGTCAAAGGTCAACACACTTGTTAGCATGTACCAGTTCTACTCTTAAAGAGACATTTTGATCTAAAATAAAGGACTTATAATTGTTTCATTAACACAGAAAGTAACAACAAGGACAGGTGGACATGGCCCAATCTAATTATAAAGTATTAGCTTTGAACACTTTACACTGTCTGCATATGCAAGAGGTCACTAACCTCTAGTCCTCACACAAAGGTCAAGCTACCCAGCCTCTTTGTCATACAAATAGGAAGCTTCCCTCCTTTCTGTAGTGCATACAATTGATACAATAAGCCAATCTGACACCAAATAAAGTAGATAACAGCTTTTCTAAGTGGTTATCATGGATTTGGGGTTGAAAATGTGGACTAATATATAGAAAAAGTCTATATGTAGTAGAGACCTCAAGAATGATTATCTAACTAAGGAATCGCATGTTCATTTTTCACGGCACAAAAGTTTATAACAAAAAAAAAGACATTTAGAGCAGGACTATTCAAATCAAAATAGGAAGGAATACCATATCTTTAATAAATTACCTAAAATACTCATACCAGAATATTCTTTATGATACAAGTGAACTATCTAAAAGAGGACCAGTAGTGTCCTCTATCCTTGTCTATAACATGCTTTAGAAGAACAAGAGAGTTGTTTTTTATTCATGATTTTTCATCTTTTGCGCATAAAATAGTCAATACTTTGGCTAAAATTGACTATATTAACTTTACATAACCTTTTTTTGCCTGTATGCTAATATTGGAGCTGACTACACAGTCACAAAGCCATCAGTCTATATATGCTATAGATATAGTTACAAAATCCCCATTCCAAAGCTAATGTGTGTTATTTTCTAAATTTTCTATGTAAAAGTCTGTCAATATTAGACCAAAACATCTCAATATCCATTGTTTAACCAAATGACACTATGACAGTATAGAAGTGGTGGTTATGTATACTCGTTACTATGGATACACTGTGAAGCTGGTATTATCTTTTAGGTATCACGGTACCAATTGTTTTTCCATAGACCTCAATGCTAATATTTGGAGAGATAACTATATTTTCTATCCTAATTTAGCATGCATCTCACACACTGTTATAGAGAACAATGTTAGATTGTCAATTTGACAATGACAAAACCAGGTACTCCATTGCATTTAAGAGAGATAACTCTGCTGGAACTAGACAGGGGTATGAGTTATCTAGTCACAACATACCTATTTTCAGTCCTGTGTATTACATTTTCAAAAAATCATAAAAAATACAAAATTTGATCTATTTAGGAATTAGCATAAATTCACATGTTGCCAAGAGGCTAACCATTTTTTTAAGCCTAACAGAAAGTACAACTCTTACATAATCCACCAATCAAAGCTTGTCTTGTTCTTAAGGGCTGAATGGTATGGACCCTACACCTTATGCACCGCCCACATGGACTTGCGCAATTGGTACCGTTATACCCTATGAAACTATCTAAGGGTATTCCAAATGAAGGTTTTGGCTCTGGTACACTTCTATGTTAATATGCTAGGTAATAATCCATGGGTATTTCAAATGAAGGTACACTTCTATGTTAATACGCTAGGAAACTATCCAAGGGTATTCCAAATGAAAGTTTTGGCTCTGGTACACTTCTATGTTAATATGCTAGGTAACTATCCAAGGGTATTCCAAATGAAGGTTTTGGCTCTGGTACACTTCTATGTTAATATGCTAGGAAACTGAAGAATCACAGTTCTAAACACAAAAGATTTTAACTAAAGATAAATTCAAAATAAGAAGAATATAACAAGAGCTCTTAACTGTTTGATAGAATTACTTAAATATTCAAGTTCACATATTCTTCAATTTTAATGTCTGAGGTTTAACTCCACTCTGCTATTCAATGAACAAATTATAAATGAAGCACAATTTTCTCTCACAACTCTTGCTGAAATGGCAAATATCTGTCGAATTATAACTGTTGCTCTAATTCTCATACATAATCACTATATGTAAACTAAATCAGCAAATCTTGACTCACAAAAATTGTCTCAAAAATTTATATAATGTTGTGAAAGATGTCTGATATGTACTAGGGAGTGCATGCTATATTTACAGAATAAATGTACTCCTAGTACCCCATGATGACATCCATTGTATAATGTATAGTGTTGACCTTGGCCTTTATGTATAAATGGAAATTACACAATGTATTGTACTAAAGTGAAACCTGTCTTGAAAGACCACCCCTTCTGCCAAAACATAATGGTCTCTCATGACAGGTGTTCTCTCATAACATGTCATAACACTATATGATCACTAAATCTGTACATGGAGAATCTTGTATCTAAAGACAGGTGGTCTTTAAAGCAGTAGTCTCTCAAGACAGGTTTGACTGTATTACTATAATAAAATCCAGCCATTAGATTAACAAATTAAAATACTCATGTCATAAAACCAAATGACTTAAATAAAATTATTGATGTTGGCTTGACTTCACTTGTGAAGATTTAGGAAGGAGATGTCCACATCAACTGCACACACAGGTGGCTTATAAGCCCAATATGTGACAGGTACATCTGTCCACAGAGGCTGCAGGGGAATGTCTGGATTGTAGTGGGTTCTGCTGATGGTTCCCGGGTTTTTCTTTGCCATCGTTTCTCCTCCAAGCTTGCACATTTTATTTTTTCAAATGTGGCAATGGCCCAGTGAACTCTACGAGTTTTCATGGTGATGCCCATTGGCAGTGATCAATGCCACAGGTGGTGAGGGAGTCTTTATATCTCATTAAAGGTGCCCTTCTATCATGGTGGCCAGTGGACAGCTGACCATACAGTGTGATCTTTGGCAGGCGTTGATCCTCCATCTTGGAAATGTACTCTGCCCAGTGCAGGTGTATCTTTATGAATATTGCCTCAATGCAGGTGATCCCTGCTTGTTTGAGGACTTCATTGTTGGTGACAAAATCACTCCAGTGGATGTTGAGGATGGTGTTAAGGCAGCGCTGATGGAAGATTTAAGAAATGAAGGTGGCGACTCTAGGTGACCCATAATTTGACGCCATATATAATTTGGCGCCATATTGGTATGGTCAGTATGACAGCTATGTAGATGCTGTTCTTTGTACCTCTCTTGAGACTGACATTGCACCACATATTTAGAGTCTGCTCAAGGCGCTTTTTGCCTTGGCCAGTCTGTTGTCTACTTCTTTGTCAATCTTTGCATCAGAGGATATCACACAGCCCCGGTTGGTGAACTAGTGGACTGCATTCAGCTCTGTATGGTCAATGAAGATGCTTGGTGGCCAGTACTCTTCATTGGGTGTGAGCTGGTTAAGTACCTCAGGTTTCTTTAGGCTGACCTTAAGACCAATGAGCTGGCAATCTTCTTCAAAGCAGGATGTCATGTGCTGTAAGGTGGCTTTCATGTGGGGAACAAGGGCAGCGGTGTCTGCAAAGAGAAGTTTTCTAATCAGATTTTTCATAATCTCTGTGTGTGCCTGAAGTTGCCAGCAGTATGAATTGGATATAGATGCCATCTTCATCTTCAAGGTCTTCTGTTGCTTATTGGATCATCATGCTAAAGAAGATTGGGGACAGTGTGAAGGTCAAAGGTCACAGGTCATTATTGTTTCTGACCTCACCAAGCTGGTCTTTGTACAGTTGGATGACAATGGTAAGGAACTGTTTAGGACAGCCAAGTTTATTAATGATTTTACACAGTCCAGTTCTGTTCACTGTGTCAAATACCTTCATCAGGTCCACAAATGCGATGTATAGTCTTTTGTTTTGTTCTAAAAAATTCAGATGAATCTATCTTTCTTCTGTGTTCAGGATTAAAAAAATACTATATTGTACATTAATACATGATACAGATATTAGTAACACATTATACAGAAATTTATAAAAAGAAGCAGCGTAAGTGAATTTCATGGCATTGGATTTTTGCAAATCTGAATATAAATAAGATTAATGGTTCCCATCAATTCACTATACCAATGTTACACTGTCAATTAAATGCACCAATATTACACCATTAATGTATGTTACTTAATTCACTATTCCAATGTTACACTGTCAATTAAATACACCAATGTTACACCATTAATATATGTTACTTAATTCACTATTCCAATGTTACACTGTCTGTTAAGTATACCAATGTTACTCCATTAATTTATGTTAATGTGTCCAAAATCAATCACTTATCCAATGTTACACAATCGATTATCAATCACTTATCCAATGTTACACAATCGATTATCAATCACTTATCCAATGTTACACAATCGATTATCAATCACTTATCCAATGTTACACAATCGATTATCAATCACTTATCCAATGTAACACAATCGATTATCAATCACTTATCCAATGTTACACAATCGATTATCAATCACTTATCCAATGTTACACAATCGATTATCAATCACTTATCCAATGTTACACAATCGATTATCAATCACTTATCCAATGTTACACAATCGATTATCAATCACTTATCCAATGTTACACAATTGATTATCAATCACTTATCCAATGTTACACAATCGATTATCAATCACTTATCCAATGTTACACAATCAATTATCAATCACTTATCCAATGTTACACAATCGATTATCAATCACTTATCCAATGTTAAACAATCGATTCTGTTTCAATTATTACTTTCATGATCATGATCTCAAATTTATTAATTTATGTAATAAATGTAGATAGGGACAATGTATTTGAGAAATGCCATGGTTTGTAATAAATGTAGATAGGGACAATGTATTTGAGAAATGCCATGGATTGTAATAAATGTAGATAGGGACAATGTATTTGAGAAATCCCATGGTTTATAATAAATGTAAATAGGGACAATGTATGTGAGGAATGCCATGGTATGTAATAAATGTAGATAGGGACAATGTATGTGAGGAATGCCATGGTTTGTAATAAATGTAGATACAGACAATGAATATGAGGAATGCCAAGGTTTGTAATAAATGTAGATAGAGACAATGTATGTGAGGAATGCCATGGTTTGTAATAAATGTAGATAGAGACAATGTATATGAGGAATGTCATGGTTTGTAATAAATGTAGATAGGGACAATGTAGGTGAGGAATGCCAAGGTTTGTAATAAATGAAGATAGGGACAATGTATGTGAGGAATGCCATGGTTTGTAATAAATGTAGATAGGGACAATGTATATGAGGAATGTCATGGTTTGTAATAAATGTAGATAGGGACAATGTAGGTGAGGAATGCCAAGGTTTGTAATAAATGAAGATAGGGACAATGTATGTGAGGAATGCCATGGTTTGTAATAAATGTAGATAGGGACAATGTATGTGAGGAAAGCCAATGTATGTAATAAATGTAGATAGGGACAATGTATGTGAGGAATGCCAAGGTTTGTAATAAATGTAGATAGAGACAATGTATGTAGAGAGGGACAATGTATGTGAGTAATGCAATGGTTTGTAATAAATGTAGATAGGGACAATGTATGTGAGGAATGCCATGGTTTGTAATAAATGTAGATAGGGACAATGTATGTGAGGAATGCCATGGTTTGTAATAAATGTAGATAGGGACACTGTATATGAAGAATGCCAAGGTTTGTAATAAATGTAGATAGGGACAATGTATGTGAAGAATGCCATGGTTTGTAATAAATGTAAATAGGGACAATGTATTTAAGGAATGCCATGGTTGGTAATAAATGTAGATAGGGACAATGTATGTGAGGAATGCCATGGTTTGTAATAAATGTAGATAGGGATGATGTATGTGAGGAATAACATGGTTTGTAATGAATGTAGATAGGGACAATGTATATGAGGAATGCCATGGTTTGTAATAAATGTAGATAGGGACAATGTATGTGAGGAATGCCAAGGTTTGTAATAAATGTAGATAGGGACAATGTAATTGAGGAATGCCATAATTTGTAATAAATGTAGATAGGGACAATGTATGTGAGGAATGCAATGGTTTGTAATAAATGTAGATAAGGACAATGTATTTAGATAGGGACAATGTATTTGAGTAATGCCATAGTTGGTAATAAATGTAGATATGGACAATGTATGTGAGGAATGCCATGGTTTGTAATAAATATAGATAGGGACAATGTATGTGAGGAATGCCAAAGGTTTGCAATAATTGTAGATAGGGACAATATATGTGAGGAATGCCAAGGTTTGTAATAAATGTAGATAGGGACAATGTATATAGATAGGGACAATGTATGTGAGGAATGCCATGGTTTGTAATAAATGTAGATAGGGACAATATATTTAGATAGGGACAATGTATGTGAGGAATGCCAAGGTTTGTAATAAATGTAGATAGGGACAATGTATATGAGGAATGCCAAGGTTTGTAATAAATGTAGATAGGGACAACGTATATGAGGAATGCCATGGTCTGCAATAAATGTAGATAGGGACAATGTATATGAAGAATGCCATGGTTTGTAATAAATGTAGATAGGGACAACTTATATGAAGAATGCCATGGTTTGTAATAAATGTAGATAGGTACAATGTATGTAAGGAATGCCAAGGTTTGTAATAAATGTAGATATGGACAATGTATGTGAGGAATGCCATGGTTTGTAAAAAATGTAGATAGGGATGATGTATTTGAGGAATGCCATAGTTTGTAATAAATGTAGATAAGGACAATGTAGTTAGATAGGGACAATGTATGTGAGGAATGCCAAGGTTTGCAATAATAGTAGATAGGGACAATGTGTGTGAGGAATGCCATGGTTTGTAATAAATGTAGATAGGGACAATTTATTTAGATAGAGACAATGTATGTGAGGAATGCCATGGTTTGTAATAAATGTAGATAGGGAAAATTTATTTAGATAGACACAATGTATGTGAGGATTGACAAGGTTTGTAATAAATATAGATAGGGACAATGTATATGAAGAATGCCATGGTTTGTAATAAATGTAGATAGGGACAACGTATGTAAGGAATGCCATGGTTTGTAATAAATGTAGATAGGGACAATGTATGTGAGGAATGCCATGGTTTGTAATAAATGTAGATAGGGATGACATATGTGAGGAATGCCATGGTTTGTAATGAATGTAGATAGGGACAATGTATATGAGGAATGCCAAGGTTTGTAATAAATGTAGATAGGGACAATGTATTTGAGGAATACAATGCCAAGGTTTGTAATAAATGTAGATAGGGACAATGTATGTGAGGAATGCCATGGTTTGTAATAAATGTAGATAAGGACAATGTATTTGAGGAATGCCATGGTTTGTAATAAATGTAGATATTGACATGGTATGTGAGGAAAGCCATGGTATGTAATAAATGTAGATAGGGACAATGCATGTGAGGAATGCCATGGTTTGTAATAAATATAGATAGTGACAATGTATGTGAGGAATGCCAAGGTTTGCAATAATTGTAGATAGGGACAGTGTATGTGAGGTATGCCAAGGTTTGTAATAAATGTAGATAGGGACAAGGTATGTAGATAGGGACAATGTATTTGAGGAATGCCATGATTTGTAATAAATGTAGATAGGGACAATATATTTAGATAGGGACAATGTATATGAGGAATGCCAAGGTTTGTAATAAATCTAGAAAGGGACAATGTATGTTAGGAATGCCATGGTTTGTAATCAATGTAGATAGGGATGATGTATGTGAGGAATGCCATGGTTTGTAATGAATGTAGATAGGGACAATGTATGTGAGGAATGCCATGGTTTGTAATAAATGTAGATAGGGACAATGTATTTGAGGAATGCCAAGGTTTGTAATAAATGTAGATAGGGACAATGTATCTAGATAGGGATAATGTATGTGAGGAATGCCAAGGTTTGTAATAAATGTAGATAGGGACAATGTATGTGAGGAATGCCAAGGTTTGTAATAAATGTAGATAGGGACAATATATTTAGATAGGGACAATGTATGTGAGGAATGCCAAGGTTTGTAATAAATGTAGATAGGGACAATGTATATGAGGAATGCCAAGGTTTGTAATAAATGTATATAGGGACAATGTATATGAGGAATGCCATGGTCTGCAATAAATGTAGATAGGGACAATGTATATGAAGAATGCCAAGGTTTGTAATAAATGTAGATAGGGACAACTTATATGTAGAATGCCATGGTTTGTAATAAATGTAGATAGGTACAATGTATGTAAGGAATGCCAAGGTTTGTAATAAATGTAGATATGGACAATGTATGTGAGGAATGCCATGGTTTGTAAAAAATGTAGATAGGGATGATGTATTTGAGGAATGCCATAGTTTGTAATAAATGTAGATAAGGACAATGTAGTTAGATAGGGACAATGTATGTGAGGAATGCCAAGGTTTGCAATAATTGTAGATAGGGACAATGTGTGTGAGGAATGCCATGGTTTGTAATAAATGTAGATAGGGACAATTTATTTAGATAGAGACAATGTATGTGAGGAATGCCATGGTTTGTAATAAATGTAGATAGGGAAAATTTATTTAGATAGACACAATGTATGTGAGGAATGACAAGGTTTGTAATAAATATAGATAGGGACAATGTATTTGAAGAATGCCATGGTTTGTAATAAATGTAGATAGGGACAACGTATGTAAGGAATGTCATGGTTTGTAATAAATGTAGATAGGGACAATGTATGTGAGGAATGCCATGGTTTGTAATAAATGTAGATAGGGATGACATATGTGAGGAATGCCATGGTTTGTAATGAATGTAGATAGGGACAATGTATATGAGGAATGCCAAGGTTTGTAATAAATGTAGATAGGGACAATGTATTTGAGGAATACAATGCCAAGGTTTGTAATAAATGTAGATAGGGACAATGTATGTGAGGAATGCCATGGTTTGTAATAAATGTAGATAAGGACAATGTATTTGAGGGATGCCATGGTTTGTAATAAATGTAGATATTGACATGGTATGTGAGGAAAGCCATGGTATGTAATAAATGTAGATAGGGACAATGCATGTGAGGAATGCCATGGTTTGTAATAAATATAGATAGTGACAATGTATGTGAGGAATGCCAAGGTTTGCAATAATTGTAGATAGGGACAGTGTATGTGAGGTATGCTGAGGTTTGTAATAAATGTAGATAGGGACAAGGTATGTAGATAGGGACAATGTATTTGAGGAATGCCATGATTTGTAATAAATGTAGATAGGGACAATATATTTAGATAGGGACAATGTATATGAGGAATGCCAAGGTTTGTAATAAATCTAGAAAGGGACAATGTATGTTAGGAATGCCATGGTTTGTAATCAATGTAGATAGGGACGATGTATGTGAGGAATGCCATGGTTTGTAATGAATGTAGATAGGGACAATGTATGTGAGGAATGCAATGGTTTGTAATAAATGTAGATAAGGACAATGTATTTAGATAGGGGCAATGTATATGAGGAATGCCATGGTTTATAATAAATGTAGATAGGGACAATGTATGTGAGGAATGCCATGGTTTGTAATAAATGTAGATAGGGACAATGTATGTGAGGAAAGCCATGGTATGTAATAAATGTAGATAGGGACAATATATGTGAGGAATGCCATGGTTTGTAATAAATGTAGATAGGGACAATGTATATGGGGAATGCTAAGGTTTGTAATAAATGTATAAAGGGACTATGTATGTTAGGAATGCCATGGTTTGTAATAAATGTAGATAGAGACAATGTATATGAAGAATGCCAAGGTTTGTAATAAATGTAGATAGGGACAATGTATATGAAGAATGCCATGGTTTGTAATAAATGTAGATAGGGACAATGTATGTAAGGAATGCCATGGTTTGTAGTAAATGTCGATAGGGACAATGTATATGAAGAATGCCAAGGTTTGTAATAAATGTAGATAGGGACAATGGATATGAGGAATGCCATGGTTTGTAATAAATGTAGATAGGGACAATATATGTAAGGAATGCCATGGTTTGTAAAAAAGGTAGATAGGGACAATGTATGTGAGGAATGCCATGGTTTCCAATAAATGTAGATAGGGACGATGTATGTGAGGAATGCCATGGTTTGTAATGAATGTAGATAGGGACGATGTATGTGAGGAATTCCATGGTTTGTAATAAATGTAGACAGGGACAATGTATTTGAGGAATGCCAAGGTTTGTAATAAATGTTGATAGGGACAATGTATGTAGATAGGGACAATGTATGTGAGGAATGCGAAGGTTTGTAATAAATGTAGATAGGGACAATGTATGTGAGGAATGCCATGGTTTGTAATAAATGTAGATAGGGACATTGTATATAGATAGGGACAATGTATGTGAGGAATGCCATGTTTTTAAATATACATATATATGATACTAAACAGGGATGAAAATGACATTAATATAAATCATTTACCCTATTGTTTTATTGCTTTCTTTGTTTCTTTTTTTATTTATTGATCTATTTATTTATTTATTATTTCAGAGGAAGTTCTTAGTTCAGATAATGCTGTCTGGTGGTCTCCAGATGGGACTTCAATAGTTTATGCTATGTTTAACGACACCAGTGTGACGAAATTTGAATATATAATATATGGTGACACTTATGATTCATACGTGCAATCCAGAAGGATAGCATATCCCAAGGTACATTATTATTATCCAATACCAATAATATAATACCAATAATATAATATGAATCCAGAAGGCTAGCATATCCCAAGGTACATTATTATTATCCAATATAAATAATATAATATGAATCCAGAAGGCTAGCATATCCCAAGGTACATTATTATTATCCAATACCAATAATATAATATGAATCCAGAAGGCTAGCATATCCCAAGGTACATTATTATTATCCAATACCAATAATATAATATGAATCCAGAAGGCTAGCATATCCCAAGGTACATTATTATTATCCAATATAAATAATATAATATGAATCCAGAAGGATAGCATATCCCAAGGTACATTATTATTATCCAATATAAATAATATAATATGAATCCAGAAGGATAGCATATCCCAAGGTACATTATTATTATCCAATACCAATAATATAATACCAATAATATAATATGAATCCAGAAGGATAGCATATCACAAGGCACATTATTATAATACAATGTCAATATTATAATACAAATCCAGAATGATAGCATATCCTATTCATGTCTATTTATTAGAGGAAGAAAGACTGTAACTAGTTATGTCTATTTATTAATGGAAGAAAGACTGTAACTTGTTATTTCTATTTATTAATGGAAGAAACACTGTAACTTGTTATTTCTATTTATTAGTGGAAGAAAGATTGTAACTAGTTATGTCTATTTATTAGTATTCATAAGTCTAAATTAGTCATAGTGTACTAATACTGCACTAAAAAATAGAAAACATGTTCAACTGCAAATGATGTGTTCAAGCAAGCACTCGTCAACTGCATTTGATCTGTTAAATAAATGCATGTTAGTTGCATCTGTGTTAGAGGAAAATACATGTCATTTACATTTGATGTGTTAAAAAAATATATGTCATTTACATGTAATGTGTTAAATAAAATAAATGTAATTTACATCTGATGTAGCAAAGAATAACAATGTCATTTACATCTGATGTGTTAAATAAATACATGTCATTTATATGTGATTTGTTAAAAAGAAAATTCATGCTATTTACATCTGTTGTGTTCATGAAAATACATTATGATCAGGATGTGTTGTTTATAGTGTATGTCTATGTATGTGTGTATGTCTATGTATGTGTGTATGTCTATGTATGTGTGTATGTCTATGTATGTGTGTATGTCTATGTATGTGTCTATGTCTGTGTATGTGTCTATGTCTGTGTATGTGGCTATGTCTATGTATGTGTCTATGTCTGTGTATGTGTCTATGTCTATGTATGTGTCTATGTCTATGTCTATGTATGTGTCTATGTCTAGGTATGTGTCTGTGTCTATGTCTGTGTCTGTGTCTATGTCTATGTATGTGTCTATGTCTATGTATGTGTCTATGTCTGTGTATGTGTCTATGTCTGTGTATGTGGCTATGTCTATGTATGTGTCTATGTCTGTGTATGTGTCTATGTCTATGTATGTGTCTATGTCTATGTCTATGTATGTGTCTATGTCTAGGTATGTGTCTGTGTCTATGTCTGTGTCTGTGTCTATGTCTATGTATGTGTCTATGTCTATGTATGTGTCTATGTCTATGTATGTGTCTATGTCTATGTATGTGTCTATGTCTATGTATGTGTCTATGTCTGTGTATGTGTCTATGTCTATGTATGTGTCTATGTCTATGTATGTGTCTATGTCTATGTATGTGTGTATGTCTATGTATGTGTCTATGTCTATGTATGTGTGTATGTCTATGTATGTGTCTATGTCTATGTATGTGTCTATGTCTATGTATGTGTCTATGTCTATGTATGTGTCTATGTCTATGTATGTGTCTATGTCTATGTATGTGTCTATGTCTATGTATGTGTCTATGTCTATGTATGTGTCTATGTCTATGTATGTGTCTATGTCTGTGTATATGTCTATGTCTATGTATGTGTCTATGTCTATGTATGTGTTGCTAAACTTGCATAAGTGATATGTCTTCCAGCCTGGATCAACAAATCCAACCTTTATGCTACAAATCCGAAGTCTGGACACAATGATGACACAGAATCTGAAACCCCCAGAAGAGTTCAAGAATAGGTATATTATTACTAATATTAATACTACTAATACCACTACTACTATTAATAATAATATGAAGAAGAAGAAGAATGATCATAATACTATTTATACAAATAATAATAATAATAATAATAATAATAATAATAATAATAATAATAATAATAATAATAATAATAATAATAATAATAATGATAATAATAATAATAAAAATAAGAAGTAGAAGAAGAAGAAGAAGAGGAAGAATGATATTAATAATAATGATACTACTACTACTACTATAAATAATAATAATAATAATAATAATAATAATAATAATAATAATAAAATAAATAATAATAATAATAATAATAATAATAATAATAATAATATATAAAAAATGATAATAATAATAATAATAATAATAATAATAATAATAATAATAATAATAATAATAATAATAATAGAGGATCCAAGACAAGTGTTGACTTGATCACAGTGAACCATTTGGTTTGAAATTTACTTTGAAATGTAGATGTGTCTTGTCACAGAGAATCTTAGACTAAGAATGTTTCTTAGAGATATGGTTTCACATGCACAAATACTAATATATATATATATATATATATATATATATATATATATATATATATATATATATATATATATATATATATATATATATATGATTAAAATCACACATACCTATATATATATATATATATATATATATATATATATATATATATATATATATATATATATATATATATATATATGATAAAAATCTTTCCCACAAGTATATAAGACTTGAATGTCCACTATCTTTACTGACAGATGAAACTGATTTGTATCATTTGTATCATTTCTTTGCAACCAGAAGTGTATCATTTGTTTACAGCCAAAAGTGTATCATTTGTCTACAGCCAGAAGAGTATCATTTGTTTATTGTAGTGTCTCATGGTTCGCTGATAGATTTGTAAAAAAAATTACAAAATGTGTATTGTTCGTCTATCATTTGTTAATTGTGTATCTTTGTGTTACTGTTAAATGTGTATCATCTTACTACTGTTAAGTGTGTATCATCTCATTACTGTTAAATGTGTATCATCTCATTACTGTAAATGTGTATCATCTTACTACTGTTAAATGTGTATCATCTCATTACTGTTAAATGTGTATTATCTCATTACTGTCAAATGTGTATCACCTCATTACTGTAAATGTGTATCATCTTACTACTGTTAAATGTGTATCATCTCATTACTGTTAAATGTGTATCATCTCATTACTGTAAATGTGTATCATCTTACTACTGTTAAATGTGTATCATCTCATTACTGTTAAATGTGTATTATCTCATTACTGTCAAATGTGTATCACCTCATTACTGTAAATGTGTATCATCTTACTACTGTTAAATGTGTATCATCTCATTACTGTTAAATGTGTATTATCTCATTACTGCTAAATGTGTATCATCTCATTACTGCTAAATGTGTATCATCTCATTACTGTTAAATGTGTATTATCTCATTACTGTGAAATGTGTATCACCTCATTACTGTTAAATGTGTATCATCTTACTACTGTTAAATGTGTATTATCTCATTACTGCTAAATGTGTATTATCTCATTACTGTTAAATGTGTATCATCTCATTACTGTTAAATGTGTATCATCTCATTACTGTTAAATGTGTATTATTTCATTACTGTTAAATGTGTATCATCTCATTACTGTCAAATGTGTATCATCTCATTACTGTTAAATGTGTATTATTTCATTACTGCTAAATGTGTATCATCTCGTTACTGTTGAATGTGTATCATCTCATTACTGTCAAATGTGTATTATCTCATTACTGTAAAATGTGTATTATCTCATTACTGTTAAATGTGTATCATCTCATTACTGTCAAATGTGTATCATCCCATTACTGTTAAATGTGTATCATCTCATTACTGTTAAATGTGTATCATCTCAT